>JAVRRU010000026.1:0-401031 GCA_035928005.1 Exophiala sp. CCFEE 6388
CTCAGGTAGTTGCCAATCAAGTAATCAAGTCAACAGCACTATCGAGTGCTTACAGAAAGTACCGCCGATCAGAGGTCCCAGTACTGATGAGACACCAAAAACCATGCCGAACACAGCGGTGAAAGTAGGTCGTCGTCGGAGTGGAACGAGCGGAATAAGAATCATGATGCCGCCAGAAAAGATACCCGCCGCTCCCATGCCTGCGATCGCGCGTCCAGCAATGAAGGCAGCAGAACTAGGAGCGGCTCCGCATAGCGCGGAGCCCGCCTCGAAGATAACAAGGGAACCAAGGAAGACCCATTTGGTTGGATAGAGCTGGTATATACGTCCGGAGAGAGGATTGAAAATGGCGGCAGTCAGCATATACGCGCTGCCATACCAGCCAATGTCCTCGATGGAGTGGAACTCGTTGGTGATGCTTGGGATGGCCGTGGCGATAATTATTCGATCGAGGGCGACAAGAAAGATAGATATGTACATGCCAATAATGATGAGCCAGAACTTGAGGGATGTGGGTTTAAAGTTCTTCTCAGCATCTGCATACTCCTCGTCCTCCTTCGGGGGCTGTGACTCGGCCGATGCCTCACGGGCGGGTGGAACAGAATCTGTAGGAGACATTGAGTGAGACTGCGATATGCAAAAAGAGATGTTGATCTTACCATATTGTCTGAATCAGCGCGAGCTCTGCTTTTATAAGAGTATGAAGTTGATAATGGGAAGTCGTGAATGAAAGTCCTTGAAGCCCGAGCAGGGAGGTCGTTGTTCTCGTCGGGAGTTAGCAAAGTCCGAGCTTGGTGGGTGACGCGCCCTAGGCTACCTTTCAGGGTCCTATCAAGGCATCACCTTGCTGCTCGGACCTTTCATAAGTCCCGGTTATGAAGCACATGGCCATCGTTCTGTCTTCTTTCTCGACGCTTTCGTTCCTTCGGCAAGCAATTCTGCCCACGGCAGAATGGAGATTCCCATGCCGGAAAATAACACCCTAGCAACCTCCACTCCTTCAGCACGGGGTGCTGTGAAGCCACAGCGTGTCCTTGCTTGTGTGCTTTGTCAGCAAAGGAAGATCCGCTGCGACCGCAGATTTCCATGCGCCAACTGCGTCAAAGCCAATGCGCAATGCGTGCCAGCAACCCTAGTCCCGCGTCAACGACGCAGAAGGGTTCCTGAGAGAGACCTTCTGGAGCGCATCCGCCGTTATGAAACTCTGCTTCGCCAGAACAAGATTGATTTTGAACCTTTGCACCCATCTAAGGCAGAGAAGACGTCTCCTAACGAGGACGTTAGAGGCATTGACTCTCCGGACGATGGGCAGTCGGAAGGCAATACAGGCACCCCAGATCAGCCAGCAACAGGCCTGGTGTCTCCCAAGGCTGAGCCAGTATTCGAAGCCAGGTAACGCTCTTCCTCGTGACCAATACCACCATGTGACTGACCATTCTTTAGAAACTACTGGCACACCATGAGACAACGTGTATGCGAAGTGGATGTTTTCAGTCTGAAAACCGCTGACAAACGGGCTAGGCTCGAGATCCTGACGACCAGGACGACAACGACGACGATGAAGATGACAACGAAAGCCTTCTCGCACATGATGCGGTGCGTGAGGAAGTGGTCAAGATGGTTTATGACCAAATGTATCAAAGCAACGACCACCTTCTCTTTGGCTCACGCACGGCCAGCGTTGATCTCTCTACCTTGCACCCCAGCCCTAGCCAGATCTTCAGGCTCTGGCAGATTTACCTGGACAATGTCAACCCATTGCTCAAAGTCACTCATACATCAACCTTGCAGCCACGCATCATCACTGCGGCCGGAAACCTCTCTAACATTGAACCCACATTGGAAGCGCTCATGTTCAGCATATACTGCGTCTCTGTCCTCAGCCTTGTCGACGACGAATGTCGCTCCTTCTTTGGCTCGTCAAGAACTGATCTCCTGACAAGCTACCAGTTCGGCTGTCAGGAGGCTTTGATGAGTTGCAGGTTGTTACGGTCCAGTCATGCTGATTCTCTGACAGCATTCTTCCTCTACCTGGTAAGCATGTCAGGTAATTGTCCTGTTGAACATCATTAACAGACTCCAGGTCGCCGCCAGACGAATGACTGATCCTCGCTCTATGTCCTCGACACTAGGCATCGCAATTCGCATCGCCCAACGCTTGGGCATCCAGAACGAGTCCTCAAATACCAAATGTGCCGCACTTGAAGCGGAGATGCGCCGCCGATTGTGGTGGTCGTTGATCGTTTTTGACAACCGCGTTGCCGAAATGTCCGATCAGAGGTCCTCCAGTTTGGCTCCCACTTGGGCTTGCTGCGTTCCACTGAACATCAACGACTCTGATATCAGTCCAGAGATGAATATTCCACCACAATCCCACGACAAACCCACTGAGGCGATCTTCGTCGTGGTGCGTAGCGAGATTGCTGACTTCGTCCGCCATAGCGCTTTCCACCTCGATTTTACCAATCCATCCTTGAAAGCCGTTGCTGGGCTGAACAAAGCGCACGACCCGGTCCAAGAACAACGCGACCTGTCTGCTCTCGAAAGGAGGATCGAGGACAAGTATCTCCAATTCTGCAATCCGGAGAATCCGCTTCACTATATGACGATCTGGACGACGCGAGGCTACATAGCAAAATGTCATCTGATGGCACACTACGCCAGATTCCAGGCGTCGGCTATGCAAGAAACCGACGCCCAGCGTAATGACGCCGCATCTCACGCGCTGAACATGCTAGAGTGTGACACGAAACTCATGGCTACACCACTTATCAAAGGATATTACTGGCTTCTTCAACTCCATTTTCCGTTCTTTGCATACATCCACGTTGTTCAAGACCTCAAGAAGCAACCGATGGGGGTGCTTGCTGAGAGATCATGGGAGGTTATGAGCAAAAACTATGATGCTCGATTCCTGGCCATGGAAGAGGACGACAAGATCTTTGCTCAAGTCTTTGCCCGAGTCGTCCTACAGGCCTGGGAGGCCCGTAAAGCAGCATTTATCGAAAGGAGCCAGCCACTGGAGACACCGCGGATTGTGTCGAATATTCAACAGAGATTGGCAGAGATTGCTGCAAGCTCGCAGAACAGCACGGCGGACCTGCAGAATGATGCCGGGGGAATGAATCTCGACGATCTCTCCATGGCTATGCCGGCGGGTTTTGGTGGAAGTGGAATGGCGTACACCACGGGTTGGCCGGGAACTGTAAGTCCTCCGGCACCAGGGCTTTACTCCAACGTATTCGGGCAGGCTACAATGGACGTCGGCATGAATCCTTTGGATTGGACTACGATGAACTGGAGAACAATGCATAGCCCACAGTGGTGAGACTGCTATAATCATAGGCCACAATTGCCTCATTCACGCCGAAAAGAAACACTCCACAAGGACCCCTTCCAGCAGCAAACCAGCCATGAGTCCACTTCCTCCTTCTCTTGTAGGATTCTCTGAATTCCCCAATGACATTGCTGCCTGGTTGCCCCACCTTTGACGATTCTACCGTTCACTCGCCAGCGACCTTAGAGAATCGCGAGATTTAAGACGAGCCTGTGCAAACTGTGCGATCTCCAAGTCGAACTCGTCCTCGATGCCATAGACATCTTCATCTGCCGCTTGGATGCGCTTGATACACTGCATGCTTTGTGCATCGTACAGCAACCCGGAGTGCCTAAGCGCTTCTTCCCATATGGGCCATAGGGGTTGTCCCTCTGACATATTCGCTGGGAGTCAGCCCGTCCTTGTCTCGCACGTTCGGATCACATCCAACCTCGAGCAGCAAAACCAGTTTGGGATACAGGGTATCATGATCTGCCTCTTCGTGGTTACGATCTTCGTGACAATCATTGTACAACGCAACAAAATAGTCCTGCTTCTTGAAGTCAAAGATCCATCTATGCCAATACATGTCTTCTGGCTCCGATCTTTGAGCTTCATCCATCAGATCCGCATCTTCATGTTCCTGCCAACGAGATTTGCGTTTGCAGTGGCCACGTGGTCGCAAGTCAAGTCCGCGTTTCTCTTTCCATTGTTTTTCAGCATCTGACGGCGGCATACATAAACTTCGCACAAGAGCGCAGAATGAATTGCCCCTCTTCCCAGAGTATCGACTGCACTTAGCTCTGCCCCGTTCGACCTGAGGGATCTTAAGACGGTAGTGGTGTTGCCATCGAGAGAAGCTGCGTATAAGAACGGGGTCTGTTCCTTGTCGTTCCTTCTGTCCTTGTCGAAGCCCTTTCTTATTAGAAATGTAATGACTTTCGCAATGTCAGAGTCTGAGACTGTCGATCGCGGACATCTTTTGTAGGTGCAGAATAGAGGGTTTGGTATGCCTGGGTTATACGGAGTGTTTGAGCCTATCTCGCAGTCGTATGAGAGAGCAATATCAGTGATTCGCATGCATTCTGTGATATCCGTGATTTGGAGTAGCGTCTTTCCGTTTTGAATGCAGGAACCATACACAGCACATTCTATCCATTGATCCCATAGAGTGGTGATAAGATCGCTTGTATTGGTGCAGCTATGAAGGGTAAGTACTCTGGACACATTGACATGACCGCGACCATCTTACCTATCACAATGCTGTAAATCTGCTCCTCCGCGTAGCAACAGGTGGAAAAGCTCAGAGGCTCCGCCATATATCGCGTACTGGTTTGATGTCAGCTGTACGACCGTATGTATCTTCAAGAAGTGCCGCGTTACTGAGAGTAATGAGTGACCCAAAGGAGTGACATCTGTGGGGGATGCTTTTCCCGTTTCAAAGAGTCTTCTTACTCCACTGAGATCGTCGTTCTTGACTAAGGTTATGATCTCAGCATCCCATGGCACGACATTGAAAGTCTTGATTGTTGGGGCAACATGAGTTCCGAGGCCGGTGCAGAAGGTTTGGTCGATAGTGTCTGATACACCGGTCTGGCACCAACCTGACTTCGGGTAATATGTGATAATGACCTTTTCTGTGGTTTCTCGGCGTCCTTTTTCGCGGCTGCCAAAGGCACGGTATAGTTCTGCGCGAAAGATATCACCATCAGGACGGACTGAGCGCGGTCTTACCTTAAGCGTGCTGTATGCCTTTCCTAAGAACGTTCTGTTCACATTATCTGTTGACATATATTGCAACTGATCATCCCTATCTGGCGTGTTCGCGATGCCAGCATGCCACGGGCCCTGGAGGCTTCCTAATTTCTTCTCAGCTCCTCGATAAGCTGACAGTAAAATCGCATCTAAGGCGTTTCGTAACCAGTCACTTGTGAGAGCTCCTTGAAGTTCTTGATAGAATTGGCCAGAGTGTTCAAGCACCAGAGAATTGTCAACCTCATTGAAGCCCGTCGAGACACGCGCTCGGATGACTTGTAGAGGGTGAATGATAGTCTCTGGGTCTATGACAGGGGGCTGTGACGAAGCAAGGTCCTTCGGGCAGGAAGCACTTGCTCCGCATTGACGCCTGAGCGTCGCATTGGGCAATGGCTTGTCCATTGCTTGTCCAAAGTCTGCCATGGCCGACGACGACTGGGTCCTCGGTAGATGATGATGAAACGCCTTCTTGGAGGTGCTTGAGAATTCGAAGTCACCCCAAGCCCCGATTCCAGGTTGAAAGCCATCCCCCGGCACGGTTCCCGGCACTGAAGGCGAGTAGAGTCCGGGGGCAGGATTCCCAGTATCAATCGTACTAAGTAATTCAACAGCAGGGTGCAGTAGAAGCATACCCGACATGTCCGTAGCTTGGTCCTGCTGCACCATAGGCATGAGACCGAATGCTGATCTTGAAGCCTCTCCGCTTGCGCTTGGGGCCGACAATAGACTTGGTAGCCGGTGCACGTTCACCAAGTCTGTGTTCATAGGTTCCAGCATTGCTCTCGAATTTCTGGGCCTGTTCTTGGATATTTTCCATTTCGTCTCAAACCAGTACTTGATCTGCTTCTCGCTATACGCGCAGTCAGGTCATGGACTGTTCACAAGGCTGAAAAGACATTTGGCTGGATTCTGTGAGATGATTTGGTTCCCATCGGTACTCTTACGTGATATTCAGCTCGTCTTCGTGCCGCATAATTTGCACCACTTGTTTCTTGGACTTTTTCTCATCGATGTAGAGGCGCCTGAGTTTGGATTTGTACCCGATCCAGTCGGCGTCGGTGGTACGTCGCTTCTTTGACTTTGCTAGCGATTCTCCATTGTCAAAAAGTAGCACATGTTCTCTTGTAGATGTCATATTTCTCGACCACTGAGACGAAAATCATTGGGTATATTGAGAACGCAGAAGAGAGGAATGTGTAAACAAGGCTGAATGGTCTTATTTTAAACCTTGAGATCTTGAACGGCAAGTCCGCACCTCGTAAACTTGCCACGCCGTGCAAGGCCAGGGTCCCATGAAAAGGTGCATAGCGAAGGCCAATGAGAGCAAAGACTGACGTAGAGAGGCTGGCTCTAACCTGACAAGTAGCAGTCTGATAGGGCGGTGACTGCCAGAGGTCTTTGTAACCAGGGATCGGATCAAGGACCAATGAGGAAAAGGTCCATAAGAGAGCCAATAAAACGGCAGTGATGTCGTAGCATTGACCCAATCAGTGGAAACTTGAAAGAGCACATAAATGTGGGCGAATTGACATCAAGGTATAATATCAGCCGTTGGGACGAGTACATGTAGTGCATACAACCTGAAAAAGGACCATAAGAAAGCCCATAAGGAAGACCAGAAGAAAACCGGAACAATGTCTCCTTATGGTATAAATATGCTGGCAAAGCTCGCAAGAGACTCCTGCAGACACATCAACTCAAACAGCCTCAGGTACTCAGGTTAAGGACCACGACAGTCTCAAATGTAGGTGCTGCCTACATGTTGACCACTCCGACTAACCCAGCTGAGTAAGGACCATGAGCACTCGACAGACCAAACTGGCAGAAAGAGGTCAGAGGCTTGCTGCCTTCATGGAGGACAAGGGCGCAGGAGCGATCGTCCGATTGGTGACTCGCCCATGCATCGGTGGTGATGTTGATATATGTAAGGACAGGTCTGACAAGGTTCTCCACAGGATCACGGCAACAGCGAGAAGCCAAATCAGAATGGGCAAGAGGCTGTCCGCAAACTTGAGCAAGTCATGGACCGTATGACTGATGAAAAGCTCGTCCAGGAGGCGCAAGAGGCTTTGGAGACAAAGAAGATGGATGAAGTGGCTTGATAGCCCAAACAAGGAGTTCGTGGATCATGAGGCCGGTGAAGAGCTCGTTGAATGTATTGTGATGGAGACCTAGACACAAGACATTGGCTTCATGTTGCCCTCAGGCTTCGAACTCGTCCTTGTTCTCCTCCACCCATTGTTTGAATCCAGTGGGCGCCTTGCCGCCAAACTTCTGGATGTTAGCGACGGCCTGCTCATACTTAGGCCCCTCAAGACCATCGCTCTTCCCGAGTTCCGCTCTCTTCTTCAGCATCCCAACCATCTGCCGCGAAAGAGGTTCTGGTAGATGGGAGGTCGTCGTGTAGAATTCCACAGAGCCTTCCTCATCGAGCGGCATGATTTTGGCATCCCTGCCAGTTACCTTGCAGATGGTCTCAATAGCATCAGCCTGAGAGATGGGATGAGGCCCAAACAGTAGCATCCAGTTCCTCCCACCATTTTCTTGAATCACCTCTGGCCCTCTCGCAAGCACCGATCCGGCGACCCGACCAATATCGTCATTCGAGATCCAGTCAAACAGCGCCTCGGGATACGGAGTTTTTATGTCGCCGCCACTCTTGATCATGTCCTTCCACCTCAGGGAATTGGTTGCAAAGCCTCCCGGGCGGACAGCGACGTAGCCTGCTGGTCCGTATACTTCTTTCAGGACAGTCTCTACCTTTCCATGCGCCAGTGCGATGAAGTTGGTGTCTTTTGAAAGGCTGTTTAAGTCATCGGGAACGGTGTAACTGCTCAGAAAGACGATGAATTCAATCCCAGCCGATTTGAGAGCCGTGATGCTCGATCTCATATGGTCGGACGCCGTAAAAACTAGGTACATAAAGGCACGTTTTGCTCCGGTCTTGGTGACGGCCTCCTGGATCGTATCCGGCTTCGTGAGATCGGCATAAACCCTTTCGATACCGCGCTCTTGGTCTGCACTGAAACCGGGGACTGCCTTGTTTGTATCGCGCATTGCAAAAATGATGTTGGCGCCGTGCTCATGAGCGGCTCGAGCAGTCGATGAGCCAACGTGGCCAGTTGGCCCGAAGATGAGGACAGGCTCCGATGCCATTGTGAATGCTTTTCCTTGTGTACCTGACAGGCTTTGAGTTTTAAGATGTCTCCTATGGTTTCGGGAATCGTTGGAAGGAAGAATCTGAATCTGGGAAGTTATCTATCATATAGTCTGTCCACCGGACCATATGCAAGGCCGTCTTAACGCCGCCACTCATGGCCTTTATTTCCGGGCACGGAGGGTCAACAAGCCGGTAGCTCCAGAAAAGCAGCGTGAGGGCCCCAATTTTTGTAGCGTTAGGAAGCATCAAATTCTGTCAGAAAGCAATATATGTGATGAAAACGACAAGAACATAAGCCAGTAGTGATGTGACAGTCTTTGGCTCACCATTCTCGGCTCCGATGCGACCATCTCATCTCCGAACCGTGCCCGCCTATAGGGGCAAGCATTGAGAAATGGAGCAATGGATATGTGCACTCACAGTGCTGTCTAGCAGACCCAATCATAGATCGTATTGCAGTGATGACTAAAGTGACTGTATTCTCCTCTGAAAGCCGTTGTTATTCAAGCCTGGGAGGAACCTTGAGGGGGCAGCACCCTAGTTATGGACTGGCCCCTGGGCATGAATGTTCGGCACATGCTGCACCAAAAATCATTCGACTGTCAGGCTATCCGAGCATGTGCAATTTTGTGTTACCAGATGGGAAATTCATCTTTGTCAGACAGCCAATTTCACACGGCAGAATCGACAGCTCTGTGCAGCTCCAGAGTGTCTTTTGACCGTCATTCATAGAATTTCGAACTTTGATGCAAAATATTCCTGAGTCGGCAATGCTGATTACTTTACACTCCGGGCTGGGCCAGGGCAGCCACTCATAAAACGCTGGACATCTGCCTAGGTACGTGCTCATTGGTCGCCGTATTTCGTATTGAGAAAGGACCATGCCATGTACCAGCATGCCTCACAACATCCGAGGCACGGAGTATGTTACTATCTTGGACACTTCGAGAGCAATCAAATACGCCGTGAGCGAAAAGTCGACTTTTTCGAGCAAAAGCAAATGAAGAACAAACATACAAGAAAACAAAACCATGGCTGAGTTCGAATCAAACCCGCTGGTAAGTGACTCGGAGCTCCATTGTGGAGGATATACAAATGAGCTTACCCTCTGGCGATAGATGCAAGCTCAATTTACGACAGTCACATGCTCCGCAAAAGCTGCGAATGATTTTGTGAGCAACCACTCGTATCCCTGGTTGGGCCCGGAGTATAGCAATGGCACCATGAGTTTCGAAACGCACTTTCAGGACTATGAGATTGAGAATCCTGCCGTGGTACTCCAGCAGGCGATGGGAGATGTCTGGCGGAGGCTCGTGGATGTCATCATCACGGAGATGGATAGTGCTGTGAAGCAGTGCAGTATCTTGCCTTGAGGGAGGAACGAAGCGTACGGTGACAGTGATGGCAGTCGTGGCCTTTCAATGAAGGAACGTCGTTTAGGGTTGCCTTGGTCCGACTTCGAGTCTATATGGCACGAAGTAATGAACACTCGAGGGTCGCATCATGACCGTTACTTTTTGCACGCGTTATTTCCAGGTAGTTGATTTACACCCAACTGGCGGCGACGACGACCCGGGGATCTTTCCTCGGAGACGCTATCACAGAAGTCGAATCCTGCTAACGCTGCCGGTATTCTCACTGTCTATCCTGCATAGTAGCTTGAACCCGTGTCATGCCGCATTCTCCACCTGCTTCACATCAACGTTTTGCTTCAAAGCCGACTCCTTCTGATCCTGTCCGGTCACCAGGTCTGGGAACTTATACGATTCAAAGTCTCTCAGTTTGACATCGCTCATGAACAAGATGTCAACTTGCTCCAGTGTCTTGCCTTTACACTCGGGCACCCAGAACCACGTAAGGAAGGCCAGGACGGCCGCCGAAGATGAAGCCGACCTTAGACTCTAGGCCGGCGTATTGCGCATCAATCAGGTAAGGAATCGAGAAATTGACGGCGAAGTTCATGACGACATTTACCACGAAACCGACGCGGAGTGTGTAATCGCGAAGTCGGAGGGCAGGTAAGTCGGTCGTCACCACGTAGGTCAATGGGGCCCATCCCACCGAGAAACCGGCCGACATCAAAGCCAGCATGGAAACAATCCCAATTTTGTACTGCGCCGTGACCGGCTTGGCCATGCCCAACCCACCCATGGTCATGAGGGCGATGGTTTGCACCGCAGCACCGAAGAGAAGGAGGTTTCTGGTGCGGGCAAGTCAACAACATATTCCAGATATCAGGACAAGAATAAGAACAACATACCTTCGTCCGACTCTGTCAGCCATAAGAAGACAGATTGCAATGGAGATAAGATTGACGGCGGCTAAGATAAGAGAGAAATTGAAAGGATTGATCGTGCCCAAAGACTTGACGTAAATGGCGCCATATTGAGATGCGAAGGCTTGACCGGTGGCTTGCTGGAAGAAGTTGACGACCACGACGAGGATCGTTCTCTTCAGGTTGACCCCACGAAAGATGTCGATGAAGTTCCCCTTGACATGTTCCATTTCCAAGGCGTATTGAAGCTTGTTGAACTGCTGGTCGATCTCTTCCTCCGTAAACGCTCCCTCCCGGAGTTTGCGCAGACTCGCCTTGGCGGCATCGTTGCGTCCTTGCAACGCCAGCCATCGCGGCGATTCGGGGATGAACCAGATCAGACTTAGGATGATGCTGGGGACAACATAAAACAGACTTATCGGGATTCTCCAGGCACGATTGTCTGGGAGGGTGCTGGTGCCGCGGCAGACGGAGTTGACAATCAGTCCTCCGAGGACGAGACTAAGCTGGTATGTGCCGACAGTGAGACCGCGAACAGGCCCAGGCACGATCTCGGACTGGAATGCCGGAACCACCGCCAACTCCATGCCCACATAGGCATAATTGAGGATGCGTGCGGCCATGATTTGTTCTTTGTTCATCGAGGTGACGGATATGGTGGCGCTGATCAGGGCATAGCCACTCATCTCGAACATGCACATCCGTCGTCCATACCGCTTGCTGATCAAGCTTCCGATGAGCACCCCTGTGTGTGGTATCAGCGGCGGCCCGTTGATGGCGGATCTCATCCTTACCTGCTGCAAAGCCAGTATAGTTCAAGCTGTTAAACAACGAAAGCCAGGAAGGCGGTAATGCGTAAGCCTTCGTTTTAGTATTGTAGACGCCGAACTCGTGAGCGAACGCGTTCATGGCCTGGGTGGTGGCGAAGCCTTGATTGTCGAAGCCATAGTTGAACGAGGACAGGGCGATGAGGGAACAGGAGAGAGCCAACTTGGTGTTGAAGTACCGGGCTTGGGGAAAGAGTGTCATATTTGCCCTTTTCCAACGAGAGGGAGATCCTGAAGGACGCTGGAATTGCCTACCAGCAGAGAGTTACCGGGAGTCAGGCGCAGGTATTTATATTCCCTCACCACGGTTCCTTCCCCACCACGATGGCCCATGGGAGCAGAACACCTGGGGTTCGTTCCGGGGCACCTGGTCAATTTTCAAAATCGGAAGGTCCAGGCCACTTAAGTGCCGGCATTTGGCCGTCAACGGACGAGAAGCCAGTAAGTCCCTACAGTTGTCGAACGAGATTCATTAGACGAAGAGGACGGCCGGTCGGCGCTCGCTGCAAGTTTTCAATTGTTACGGGTCACTGGGTCCACTTTTCGGACCCAGCGAGCCGTGACCGACAGCCGTGGAGACGGCACTCGGGAAGAAGACATTATTTGAGGTGCAACGTGCTGTGTGCCTGTACTATGTAGGTGATGGAAAGTTCGAGCGATGTATGGACTCACCCCTCTCAATGGCACGAGGAAGGTGACACCAGTGTGAAGCTGCTTCTTCATTTTGGTAAAATAAATACCACCCAAAACTCCTGCTAAGTTTGTCGATAGTCTGAACGGGACGGTTTGATTTCTCTCTCTCAATCATTGACCACTATCAGAGGTGACTGTTCCAGGACCATGTCACACTCGCTCCCCGCCAAACCCGGTCCGCTCCAAATCAAGGGCAAGCATGGCCAAACGCGTCCAAATCTGGTGATTTCCATGCCAGACCAACTTCGATACGACTCTCTGGGATGCACCACCGGCGGCGAAAGCCCCGTCAAGACACCCAACATCGACGCCTTCAGAAGTCGTGGCACCCTGTTTACTAATTGCTTCGTTCAGGCCTCGGTGTGCTCTCAATCACGGTGCTCCATGTTCACCGGGACGTATCCTCACGTGAGCGGCCACCGAAGCCTCGAAAACCTGATCAAGCCCTGGGAACCCAACATGTTCCGTAGCCTCAAGGAGAATGGATACCACGTAGCCTGCCTCGCACCTCGAGGAGACACCTTTGCCCCGACCGTCACCGAAATGAGCGTCACCGAGTACGGCTTCCTTAAGACGCCCGATTTCGTGCCCAAGTTCACGGGTGGAGGCGAGCACATGACGCAAAAGGACAGTGTCTGGGCGCGACTGTTCTATCGCGGCCTTCGGAACCCCGCCGAAGCACTGGACTACGACGAGGCGGTCGTCCGCTCGGCGATCTCGTGGTTGGAATGTCCAGCGGATGGGCCGTGGGTTCTGTTCATGCCCTTGCTCTTCCCCCACTGCCCGTTTCAAGTCGAGGAGCCGTATTTTTCCATGTATGATCGCTCGACCATGCTGGCCGTCAAATCCATCCCGGAGGATAAGACATGCTACGAACCGCGGTATATGAAGACCATTCGGCAGCAGTACGGGACGCACCGCGCGACGTCGGAGATCTGGGCCGAGATCAAAGCCACTTATTATGGTATGATATCGCGCTTGGACGACCAATTCGGCCGGATCGTCGATAAGCTCGACGCTCTGGGCCTCTGGGACGAGACGGTGACAATGTTCTTCACCGATCATGGCGAGTACCTCGGCGACCACGGCCTAATCGAGAAGTGGCCGTCTGGGTTGTCGGAAACTCTCGTACGAGAGCCGCTGATCGTCGGCGGCGGCGGTCTACCACGTGGTCAGACAACGGACGTCATGGCCGAGATGGTCGATCTCGTTCCGACAGTGTTCGAACTGTGTGAGATCGGCGAGCACTTTCCGCACAACGGCAAGTCCTTGGTGCCCGTGCTGATGGACGGCAACACCGAGCACAAACCTTTCGCCTTCTCTGAGGGGGGCTTCCTGACCAGCGAGGAGCCGCTGCTCGAGCAAGCCCCTTACCCTTACGACATCAAGGCGGGCCTGCAGCATGAGGATACCACGCTGGTGGGTAAGGCGATTAGCATCCGGAACAAAGAGTGGACCTACATCTATCGACTGTACGAGCCGTATCACCGCATCGACGATCCCGAGGAGATGCACAATCGGGCAGCTGACCCGCAGTACGCAAACATCGTGCGCATGCTAGAGAATGAGATGTTCCGCTGGATGGTGGGTGGATCGGACTTTCTGCCCTGGCAGAAGGATGCTCGGTTTCCTGAAGTCACTCTGAAGTCCCCTAAAGAGCAACTGTTGGAGCGATTGGAGCGGGCAGGCAGGGGAGTCAACGGACATGCCAAATAAAGCAGGGCGCTCCTTAAGAGTGAGGATTGGCTTGCTAAATCAGTATCGCCAAGATTATAGGTATCCTAGAGTCATGCATTAGGTAGAGAAGTAGGGCTCGGTTTGAACGCCTGGCCGGGATCGAGGTTAAGATATGCCCATCCAATCTCCTTGCATGAAGTCTTGCATGTCCCAATCCTGCTGATAATACACTCCACTAGTCAGTGGATCGAAGAGGGGTTCACCCCATACTCCCTGGTAGGCGTCGTTGATAGCCCAGTCATCGCCGATGCCTTCGTCGGATACAAGGCCCGAGATTGGTGGGTTGGCAACCTGGTCGACGGACCTGGAAGCGAGCATTTCTTGATTAGACAATGCCTGACGTGGGATGTGTTGGAGTAGACTGCGAAGGGGAGTTGGTATCCAGCGACGCGACCAGTCGCGCGCTGTCATCAGTAAAGCCACAGAACTTTACAAAACTATGTCGTGACAAGATTTGTCTCCTTTTGGGTGCTGTGAGAGGAACAACCGAGTTGGGCCCTGCTGCCGTAGCCTGGGGTGAACCTGGTCCGCTAAGCGATGACTCAGAGATGAGACCACCTGCAACAAGAGAGTCTATATCTTGTCGCTGGAACAAAATTCAGCATGTAAGGTGGCTCGGGGTCCGCAGCGAAACTCACCATTCTGCCTGCTGACGGTACGTTCGCACACATCTTTTTCAAGACGGCCGAACAATGGCCCACCTGCTCCAAAATGGTGTCTTCGTCAGACAAAATCCCACGGTCGTTCGTCCGTTGCGCGTGGACGAGGATCCTGGCGCTTTGATACGCACACACTGCGATGTCGCCATCCATGACCTTGATGTCAGCCGGAATCTCCAGCAGCGCCGCAAATATGTCTGCTGCGATGGCTCGAGCATGATCAACACATCTTGATCGGCAGTACAAAACCAGGTCTGGAGCGACTTGCTGGAGGTTTCTTCTGGAGAGGGCCTCTCGCAGACCGGCGAAAAGAAGTCGATAAAGGTCGCAATGGCATTGGTGCCACCAAACGTGAATCATGATGTACCGAGACAAATCCGGGGAAAAAGCTCGAAGGCGAAGGTTCCTGACCGAAAATACCAGTGATGGAGGGAGTGTCGTTGAAAAGCTTTGCAATTCACCCTCAAAGTCGCGAATAGCCCTTCGAGGATCCAAGCTGATCGAGTCACTTCCAGCGGCGTGTTTGGTGAATCTGTTGAGGCATCAGTTTACGTATTGCGGGATCAGGTCTGCTGCGTCTCTACCTTAGAATCCGATCTCGGATATTCATCATCCGGATGTAGCGTGACAGCAGGCTCACAGTCGGCGAGGAGGACTGCTGTTGCTGTGACATCGAATCCAGACTGCCGGTGATCTGGGGAATGCCGAACTCAAAATCTTCTTCCCGACACGGTAGTTGCACGTGGACCGTAGTGACTGGGCAAAGAGTAAACTCTTGAAGCCCGCCGGCTACCTTGGTGTCGAGGATATAGATGGCCCACAGCACCCTCCTTCTCGACTCTTGTGCCAGCCAACACAAGGACGCATTTTCGCAATTGAGCTTCATGGCAAAGGCAAACCTTGCAGCTACGCTAAGAAGCATGAACACGGACCCAAGGGCACCGAGGTGATGCTTGTACCCGATGATCAATAGGATGGCTTGAATCTTGAAGATGGACGGTTTGTCTAGACTCTTCAGCACCAGATTCTCTGCTGCATGGATTCAATCGGCCGCTGGGTGCACGGCTCGAGCTTTTGGGGACAGTAATTGGTTCGTGATGCCACAAAGAGCAAAGACGAATCCGGCGTCGGCTTGATCGGTAACGTAGTTTTGAATGACCGAGGCCTTGTGAAGGAAATGGGTGGTCTCCCGGCTTGCTCTCCATCTCGAAAATCACCTGCACAGTCAGACGTGTCGCGTGACAACATTGCTCGACCATCCGCCGTCGATTGAGGAGATAGCTCCTGGGTCAGTCCCTGGCCCAGCGAAGCTGACCGGCCTCTTGGCAACCGGTACACACAATCAATGCCTCGTTTTCGGCATCGATTGCACTGCGAAGTCTCGCCCATGCATCGAACCTTCAAAGCATGGCAGGAGAGGCAGGCCCGCCGTGCTCGAGGCCGGTAGAGACCTTCCCTGGAACCTGCAAGCTCACCAATTCCGGAGGCCTGTGGTGAGAAGCTGCACGAAAATCCCAAACGTTCACAGGGCACATTTATCACGTCGGCCATCGCATTTTACCTGCGCGCAGCAACTCCAGTCAGCACAAATTTGTATTGTTCAAACGACCGCGAAGGGCGGTAGGTGGGACTAGCATGGCATACCTTTCGAGACCTGCATTGTACACAGATGTCACCCGATCTCCGACCCTGCGCAGGCATTAGTCTCACGTCCGCCAGGCCAGCGCTTCAACGATAGAAACAAAAGCCCGTGAAGCGTACGGGCGGGATCCTGTGGATGATCACCTAGTCGTAGTGGGAGAGAGCGAGAGAGCGTGCCAAACCGGCTTGGCGGCAGTCGGGTCACCGAGGAGCCGTTGGCAATACCGATATCCGAAGAAATGTGACTGTGACGTGTATTGTAGCGGCGGGAGAGATTGATTGCCTAACAAAATCAGAGTCAGGGACAGGACGTAAGCCTAAAGAGGCCCTGTAACTAGGGTTACCCCTCAGTAGCCAGGGCATTGGAGCTGAAACCACAGCATGCTATCTTCATATTATAAGGCTTCGATATCTTCCCGTCACCTTGCTGTCACTTATTTTGTTCTCTTCATTCAAAGCCTCGATTAATTTACTCTCTGACATAGAGATCCACTCGAACCATTCACACTCGAGGCGGCGTGGGAGACTGAGATGTCTGCCATGGGGGGTAAAGGAGAGTCAACATTCGAGGTCGAGGACGTCTTGTCGAAGTTGCAAGTCGAAGAAAAGATTGCTCTCCTATCCGGAGTCAACTTTTGGCATACCGCGCCTGTCCATCGGCTAGGCGTTCCCTCGATACGTTTATCGGACGGCCCTAATGGGGTCAGAGGAACGAAGTTCTTTAACGGCGTTCCTGCCGCCTGTCTACCTTGTGGTGCGCTCACTCCTTCTCTAATCTTCCCTGAGCTTCTCTAATCGGGAAAAGGAACTGCTCTTGCCGCTACATGGGAACGGAGCTCGTAAGACGAGGTGGTGTTCTCCCGGGTGAAGAGGCAATTGCTAAAGGTGCCTCGATCATCCTAGGCCCAACAGCCAACATGCAAAGATCACCGTTGGGGGGTCGTGGCTTCGAGTCTTTTAGTGAAGACCCAGTCCTTGCTGGACTCGTTGCCGCAGCCGCAATCAACGGAATTCAATCGAAGGGGGTTGCAGCCACTCTGAAACATTTTGTCGGCAATGACCAGGAACATCAAAGACAGTCTGTCGACGATATCGTGACTGAGCGTGCTCTGCGCGAAATCTATCTGATGCCTTTCCAAATCGCTCAGAAACATTCGAGCCCATGGTCATATATGACAGCCTATAATAGCGTGAATGGGATACATGTCAGTGAGGACCCTAAGTTGTTGCGTAGCATCCTTAGAGATGAGTGGGGGTTTGATGGCATGATCATGAGTGACTGGTATGTAAAGTCCTTATATCGTGTACAGTTTCCATTAACCAAGCTAGGTTTGGTACGTACTCCGCCACCGAGTCAATCAAGGCTGGCTTAGACCTGGAGATGCCCGGCCCGAGCTACTGTCGCGGTCAAATGGTTAAGCAAGCACTTGGCTTTGGTAAGCTGAGCGAGTATGACATTGACGGCTGCGTACGAGAGGTTCTCAAACTGGTCAAGAAGGTCATGCCGCTTGAATTACCCGAAAATGGTGATGAATCTTCGATCGACTCACCTGAAACAGCAGCTCTTCTACGCTTGATCGCTTCTAGTAGCATCGTCCTGATGAAGAACGAGCGGGGAACCCTACCATTCAAGAAGGACAAGACGACAGCCGTTATTGGTCCCAATGCTGCCATCGCAGCCTATAGTGGTGGTGGTTCCGCCTCTTTGCTGCCTTATTATGCGGTCTCTCCCCTTGAAGGCATCAAATCACAAGTGCCAACAGCCCAATACACGATTGGTGCTCCTGAATGGAGAGACCTACCTCTGATCTCGAATATTACAACGACGGAAGGCGGAAAACCAGGCTTATGTATGAGATTGTTCCTGGATCCACCATCGAAAAAGAACCGACAGGTCGTTGACGAATTATACGTCAGTACATCCAACCTCATACTTTACGACTATCAAAATCCCAAGATCCCGTCAAACTTATATTGGGCGGAACTTGAAGGATCGATAACCCCAGAAGAAAGTTCTGACTACGACTTCAGTATCTCTGTAGCGGGGACTGCAAAGTTATATGTCGATGGTGTTTGCGTGGTGGACAATGAAACCAAACAGACGTCCGGAGACAGTTTCTTCGGTAAGGGTACAGTCGAGGAAGTGCGAACAACGTATATGGAAAAGGGCAAGAGGTACAACATACTTGTGACTTTTGGCACGTTACCTACCCAGACTTGCACTGCACCAGGCGCGGTTGGCTTCGGCGCTGGAGGTGTTCGAATCGGTGGAGCTCGTAAGCTCGACCGTGAAACCGAAATATCGCGTGCAGTTGAGCTCGCACTTCAAGTCGACCAAGTTATCGTCTGCGCGGGCTTGAACAAGGATTGGGAATCAGAGGGATATGACCGTCCGAACATGGATCTACCTGAGGGCAGCGACGAGCTGATTCGCGCCATTGTTTCCGCTAATCCCAACACCGCGGTCGTTATTCAGTCTGGTACCCCTGTGTCCATGCCGTGGCTACACGAGGTCCCAGCTCTCATTCAGGCATGGTACGGTGGCAACGAGACTGGTAACGCTATCGCTGACGTCGTGTTCGGCGATGTCACCCCGAGTGGAAAGCTACCGCTGACCTTCCCGATCCTGAATGAGGACAACCCTGCATTTCTCAACTTCAGGAGCGAGCGTGGTCGCACTCTGTACGGCGAAGACGTGTATGTCGGCTACCGTTTCTATGAGAAGTCAAGGAGAGCGGTCAACTTCCCGTTCGGTCACGGACTCAGTTATACCTCGTTCGTGATGGAAAATCTTTCAGTCAAAGACGCTATCTCGCCTTCAGAAGAGATTGTTGTTACGGTCGATGTCTTGAATACTGGATCAGTCGCAGGCGCTCAGGTAGTCCAAGTCTACGTTGCTCAGGACTCCCCCACAATTAACCGGCCACCCAAAGAGCTTAAAGGGTTCACTAAGGTGCACCTGAATCCTGGTAGCAGGGAGAGCGTCGAGGTCAGGATGTTTAAGAACTACGCTGCTAGCTTCTGGGATGAAGATCGTAATGCGTGGGTCATGGAGCAAGGCAGGTACAGCGTGCTAGTACGGGATTCCAGTACCAACACACCGCTGACAGGGTCGTTCGAGGTTGAGACTACGAGGTGGTGGACGGGTTTATAGTGCTTGTGTAGAGCGTTGACGAAACAGCACCGATAACGGCGTTGTCACAGATTGCATGTATCATGTTTTACTTGAAAGCCTCGCATCCACCTTCGTTCGCACTTCGGTTCCTATCTGGATAGCTTGTTGAGTCGTCCATTCAAATACTCGCATGCTCGATGATACTCTGTGCAGCCGGCACGCACATGCCCACTCATCCTTTCCAGGTATCAGATCTTACAGCATAGCTCGTCTCTGCTGCCTGATCTCGGACACATCATTCAAGAACCTTTCCGGAACATCGACCACCTTGTCCCGGATATAATCAGCAAAACCTTTACCCAAAGCATCCAGCAAGCGACAACTACTCACACCCCTCCCAAGGGGTCCATAAATGACAAAATGCACAGCCCAAATATTCGCAAACTCCATCCTCTCGATGAAAAAGTCATCCTTCCAGTCCTCTCCCATAAGCTCCTGCAGTCTTGCTCTCGTCATGAAAGCCTGCAACCAAGGATACTGCTCGGCCTTGCGCACAAAGATGCCAAAGTTGATATTGGCGCCCTTATCCCCAGATCGAGCCAGACATATATCACCTAATCGAGCTTTCCGCGTAACCCCAAACGACGCAATGTCAACTGGATGTGCCGTCTCGTAGTTCTCCCGCGGCGTCAAGCCCTGGTACTTTGGAGGATGTGCTGCGTCCACTCTCTCAACATCCTCGCCATCAGTCGACAAGACTGACACTCCCTCTTTTAAGTCATCTTGCGCACACAAGGCCGGATAAAAAGCGAGGTACGACCGCGGATGTGCCGTCCTCATGTCCAAAGACAGATGCATGCCCGAGAAATGCATCATGGCAACCTCACTCCAGCCCTTCAACAACGCATATATGAGTGCTTCCGTGTCAGCCTGAACCAGGACGCGGCAGTACGTGGTACTTGAGAATTGCGATCGTGGGTTTGGCTCTGGCACTCCCAACACCTGGAAGTCCAGCAGCTGGAACATGTCAATCAGCCCCTTCTGCGTCATGTCATGCCTCAACTGCTTCTCAAACAGTTGGAACTTCTCCTTCGTGCCATAGCCCGTCGCATTGATAAGCAGTTGGCCCTCATACCCGCCATGGTAAAAGATAGCCAACTTCGTCGTCGGAGGTGGCGGCGAGCCCTTGATGTTCGACAACTTGACTCGATTTTTGCCTACCTGCTCGATCCTGACACCAGTCGTGTCGGCCGCGACATCGGAGTTGAGGTAGACCGAGCCCTGCAGCTCATACAAAAACTGGCACTTGACGTTATCCTCGTTGACCAAGCCATTGGTGTTCTCGTGCTTGGTGATGACCGACGTTCCATCTGCCGCGACTTCCGCAATGCCGTACGACAAATCGACAAATGTGTCCAACGGGTACTCGTCGAACCCGGAGAAGTTCGACCCAGTTACGTACGCGGAGCACTCGATCAAATGTCCTGCCACCAGTGCACCAGCAAGCCTGTCGTAGTCTGTATCAGACCATTGGTGCCAGTACCACGCTGCACCAATGACAGGGCTTGCATCCGCTACTCTGCCGCAGATTATCACGTCGGCGCCGAGCTCCAGGCCCTTAACAATGGCTCGGGCTCCCAGGTAAGCATTCGCGCTGACGATAGGTTTACCCTTGGTGTCTAACAGGTCGGTTGCGTTCTGGGCGAGTGACACCTTGTCATTCTCGCTATCCAAATGCCTAGGTAGTTTTCCAGACTTCTCCAACTCAGTCTTGACCTCCTGCAACAGGTCGTCGCCGTACACATAGGCGATTTTCAAATCAAGGCCTTTGTCGTTGGCGAACTTTTGCGCCTTCTGTGCTAGACCCTTGGGATTTAGCGCACCGCCGTTGATGATGATCTTGATGCCCTTGTCCTTGATGACGTCGAGGGTCTGCTCAAGGCCGTCCCAAGCGGTGGGTTCCCATCCGTCGTGTCTTCCCGCTGCCATCTTCTCAGCGTTCTCAGCCAGATTCATCTCGGCGAGGTAGTCTCCGGTGATGAAGTCCATCGGTCCTAGAGTGGCTTGTCGCCTCATTTGGTAGCCTGGGTCGCCGCGCGCTCCTGAACAATTGGCAATACGACATGGTCGATTCGGTCGAGGTGTGCTTGGTCCTGGGTCCCCCATGTTGTCTTGATAATGCGAGCAAGGTCTGGTGGCTTCAAGATTCCAGGACGGGGCAGTAGACTTCGTTCACCTGTAGCGAGATAAATAATGCGCAGTGGTTTATTATGTTCGACTTGCAAGATGCACGCCCAGTGTATCGTACGCACCTCAACAGCGCCAGGCCAGGAACGCTGAGGTGAAGCAAGAGTTCGAACAAGTTAGTATGCACGTGATACAAGGCAGACGTGAAGTACCCAACAATTCTTCCTGTGAGGTGTAGAACTCTGCTCTTGCTGACCGGTGCAGGATCAAAGTGCCTCGTTTGGCCATTTGCGATCTTTTATGTTCTCTTACCTGAACATGGTCAACAAGGAGACGTTTGTACCGACAGCCCCCCAATCGCATCAGCGGGTATTTTTGGTTCGATGTTCCGAGGGAATTGGTGCCCGGTGGGGAAGAAAGGAGAATATTAAAAGACCCTCGGAACAGTCCATACTGACACTGAAGTTGCGGTGCTGTTTTGACTCGACTCCTCACGAATGATAGGTCACTCGCGGTCCCTGTAGATGAGCCTCGGCTATCCAGAGGCGAAGCTTGACTCTCCAAAGTTCACCCCCGTCTCCCTGTCCTGACCCTCCCACGTGCCTCCCTGCGTTCACAGTGCGTTGACTAGGAACCATGACTAAGCCATGCTGAGGCCCGACTGCCAACCCTGAAACTGGTAATCCCAAGGGGTGAGCGCGTGAGCACAACGACGCGTCGATCCAAGGGTTCCGCGCCGTAGTGGTGCTGTCCCAAACAGAATCATCATAAAATCCTACAACCTATCTGCGGTCCTTGCCTGTACTGCAGTTGTCTTCGCTGCTGTTGTCTCCATCTCAGCAACTCGGATTCACGCTGGGCTTGATCGTGTTTCTTTCGCTCATGCTCCACATTCGCCTTTTTATCACGAAGCTCCTGCAAAGTCTTTTTTAACTTACGCACTTCTGCCTCTTTCTCCTCCTCCTTCCGCTTCTCCTCGACAGCTTCTAGAGCATCCCTTTCGCGCGTCAAGCGCATCAAGTCTTCGTAATCGGCCTCAATGCGATCTCTGTCCGCTTTCCACCGTCTTTGTCTTTCTTCTGCGTCTCTGCGAAGCTCCTCATAGAGCCTACGTTGCTCCTGATTTTGTTGTTCGATGGCCGCGCGCAGCTCCGCTTGAAGCCTAGCAAGCTCCTGCTCGAAGTCAATACGCTGTCGCTCCAATGCATCGGCTAGCAATTTGCCAGCTCCCGTCTGAGCCAAGGTTTGGCGTTGATCCACCATTTCATGCTGGATACTGAGGTATGTGCCCTGATCTTCTGTCGTTCTGATGTTCAGAAGATGTCGGATGACCGCTTTTGCGGTCGAAAGATGGTTATAATGTCTGAAGACCTTGGAGTGATGCTTGAGCATGTCAGCCCAGCAATCCGACCGTTCTTTCAACTCGCGTTCTCGATGGTCTCCAACGTCTGGATCCACCATGTCCCAGAAAGTCGAAACTAGCACTACTTTGCGAAGTGCGTCAGAACCACATAGTTTATTGAATGACCGTACACTGTCTAGCGCTTTTTTCCCCATCCGAGTCTCACGTATGGCATGCATGTACAAGATGCCAGTCAGTTGAATTTCTTCTAGGTATGCCCTGTTCAACCAATTGGCGATTTCTCCAAGTACTTCAGTATCGGAGCGATAGGTGTCATTGAATCCAGGCGTGTCTATGAGCCAAAAAGTGCCGAACTCATCGTCTCGGCATTTGTAGATATCAACCTCGTTGGTACCTGTCCGACAATGTCAGAAAACAAGGGTTTTGGACATGCAGTGCGAAACATACAGGACTCTAGCTCCCGACCGATCCTCACTGGGCGATTGGTGCGAAATTTATTGATGAAGCTCGACTTCCCAGATCCAGTCATTCCCATCACAGCTATGATAACATCGTCCCGTCTACGATAGCATGTCAGCCAAGAAGGACTTCGGAAGGCTGGCCAGACTCACCCAGGTAAGAAGGTGGAAGTGGCCATTTCCCGCCTCGGTTTGGTAACAACAAAAGTCAACGTGTGACAGCTATTACATCTGTCTTCTGGCGGAGCTGATCTCACAGATGAGTTGTTTTAAAGGAGCAAAGGAGAAATTGTCGTGAGGCTGAAATGCTGAATCCCCGCTTTTCACGACCTGGCCCACCTGTTCATCGCCTGCCGAGCGTCAATAGTGATAACCCTTGTCCACACCACCGTTCTACTGTTCAGCGCCATGGCGTTTATTGACTCTGCATTG
The DNA here is from genome assembly GCA_035928005.1 of Exophiala sp. CCFEE 6388. NCBI lineage: Eukaryota > Fungi > Ascomycota > Eurotiomycetes > Chaetothyriales > Herpotrichiellaceae > Exophiala > Exophiala sp. CCFEE 6388. Next base: position 23,619 of record JAVRRU010000026.1, read on the forward strand.
CCCATGCAAGTACGGTCACCGGTCTGCACATGGGCAAATGATGTGCAAGTATTCGGTGTCTCTCTCATAACCACTATGTACAGGCTGGCACCTACACGTTTTCCCGCACTCAACGCCACATCACTAGTGCTGCATCGCCTTCCCTACCACATTTCACAGCGAACACCGCATGTGCTATCATTCCAATATGTACGCCTAGCCGCAGTAACGCTTTCCGGTGAAAACCCTTCGTCAAGAGCAGAAGCGACCAACCCCGCAGCGTGTTCGAACTTCTTTTTGGCACGATCGAATTGGGGGGCTTTGGGATATCTGGCGTTGTTTTTGGCCATTTATTGTCTCGCCTATGTTACCGCTACAGCCGAAACTTGGTGATGCGTTGTCCACCCGCTCTCTTCGATTCGTGTCAATGACCCTGGCCAGGTGGTGTCAAGCTGCACTGCCCATATGGTAGAGGTGGAAACCGTTGCCCATGTGGTTGCCTGATCCCTCAGGCTGTGGCTTTGATTCGCGAACCACAGTCGTGTGTGCGCCTCCTAACACTTGCGTAAGGACGCCCCTCCTTTCCGAGCTGGGCTGTGAGTCCGCGGCGCTGATGGGGAGAAGATATGAAGAAGCAAGACGATCCTGTCTGTGCCTTCATCTACAGAGACGACTAACCTCGACTGATTGAGCTGTCGATTTTCGTCGTAACCGTTGGACTTGATATCACCTCTTCGATCCGAAAGCCTTATCCGTGTAATCCTCTAGCTTCTCGAACAGACATGCAGAGAGCTCGATCGCGCTCCCGGCCTCGACCGGTTCCCGTGGTTATGGCGGTCATGGGCCCAACTGGGGCTGGGAAGAGCTCGTTCATCAAACGTATCACAAGAGACAAGGAAATTCCAATCGGCCATTCTTTGCGCCCAGGTAGGCCCTCTTTTGCTTGTTGTCACCACTCTCGTGGCAGTTCGTGAGGTCTGTTATCGAGCATGGGTGGAAAGATAGTTTTGTCTGCAGCAAACCATACAACCGCATTGAAGGAGCAAAGGTCCTGCTGTCGACAAAATGTCTTCCCAGCGACTGTTCGTACGCCATCTGGGTCCCTCTGACAGATACACTAGGGACGCACCAAGTAACGCCGTATCACATCAGACTCAGGGCGCCCGAAACATCGGTTTACAGGGCACAAAACTTCGAAATTACGATTCTTGATTGTCCGGGCTTTGACGATCCCTCGAGTCCAGATCAGACCACAATCACATCCATCCTCCAATTTTTGAATACTCATTATGGGCGTGACATGAAGTTGCATGGAATCATCTATATGCTGGATATCTGCAACATTCGGGTTAGGGGCGTTGATCGCCGCAATATCGCCATGTTCCAGCAGCTGTGTGGAGTCAGGTTCTATCCCAACGTGGTTCTGTGTACTACACACTGGGATCTTTTACCCAATCAGTCTGATGGAGAGGATAGAGAGAAAGGTCTTTGGACCAATCCAAGTTTCTGGGGTGCATTTGCGGCCGGAGGATCTACTCTGAAGCGCGTCGACCACCGCGTTGATGTTCGTGCAGACGGCGACAACCAGAAGGATGTGAACATTGTGCTTGAAATAGCACGCAGACACCATCCACTGCGGTTGCGCGCTCAAGAAGAGATGAAAAGTGGTAGGAGGCCTTCTGAAACTACTGCGGCAAGAGAAGAAATTGTGTGGAATCTTTACTTGACCCAGCAGCGAGAGCAGTTGGATGCAAGATTGCGGCAGGCACAAGCTAGTATGAAAGAGCAACTAACTCGAAATGAGGAATCATTAAGGCGAGAGCTGGAGGATGTTGAAGCAACAATATCACGAGAACACGAGGAGGCTGGGTTGCAATTGGCGCGAAGAGTTGAGGAGATCGAATTCAGGCGGAAAGAGTTGACCCGAAGAATCAACCATGAAGAAAAGACGGCAGACGAGAGCAGAGACAGATTTCCTCCAACGCCTCGAGAAAGTGAGCACGAGAACCACAAGAAGAAGATGTCCGGATTGGACGAACAGTGCGAGCTGCTGCGAAGTCAAATGGAGCGAACTACCATCTCAGTCGAGGAGAAAGAACAAGAGATGGAAGCCAAACAGGCAGAAAGGCAAAGGAATTGTGAATGTTTGCGAGTACGGAACTTGTACTTGACCTGCGGAGGTCTCAGGAAGGGAGGTTGTAGGGGGAAGATTGATACAACAAAGCACCGATATTATCGTAAGTCAAGCAAGCGGTCAAGTATACGACCTCTTTATGCGCTACCGCTGACTGGTACTTCGCATATAGACTGTTGCAACGATTATTATGATCACTGCTACAAATGCGGGCCGAAATGCCCCGAATCCAGGCATCCCACAATGATCCTTATCCGCCCAGGAACACGACGCCGTCGACGACAGACGCATTAACCGCCGTGAAATGGATGCAGGTCGTTACTTGTATATTTCGACAGTTGCCACCGCTATGGACGTTCCATCGCTCCAAACGGAGTTGCGTGTGCAGATCTGGACCTTGGAAAACTTGAAGTTCGCACTGGTTCTGGGTACCTCTTGTTGTATACAGCCTGGGTGTATCCAGAAGTATCTTGTATGGGGCCATGGAAGTTTCCTGGACGGTCTGTGTGTCTTCTGATATGTCTTGGGGGGGTGCAATAGGCTTGAGGGGCTTGAGAGCCTTGGAATGTAGGAGACCGTCCATACTCAGCATGCGCTGATGGAGCATGGTTGCCCGCACTCCGTTGTTCTTTCGCATAAATGTAACCTGCTTCCGTTTTGCCGATCTGGAGTCTGGAAAAGTCGAATGTGCTCGTTGATTGGTCTGAGAAGGAACGGCTCAGAGGTCGTTCAGTTCCCCTTCCTATACGTGATGGATTCCTCAGTTCGTGGGCATTGAAGCTCTTCAATTCATGTTCGGCTTCTTGAATTTGGGAGTATTTGGAATCGAGACTCTGAGAGAGCATCTCAACGCTATCGGCATCATGTTCCTGTGCAGCTCTCCTGATCTCGTCCTGAATCTTGTGAACCTCTTGCTCATGCTTTTTCTTTCTTCTCAAAAGCTCCCCCTCAAGGAAGTCTCCAGCAGCTGTTTGTGGCAGTGACATGTCGTTCTGAACCATCTCCACTTGTATCTTCAGTGAAGGGGGGGTGGGCTCGTTGTCCAAAATCATCGCGATGTCTCTCGAGATCTTTTCCGCACTTTCCCGCGTATTCGATACTCGGAAATGGTGAGCACCAGACTTATCGAAGTCTGCCCAAAAGCTCGGGTGGTCCAACAACTCCTTCGCTCGACGGTCCCCAATTTCCCTGTCCGGCAGCAATTGCCACATAGTCGTCACTAGTGTAACATACTTAAGAAACCTGCTTCCACACATGAGTTTGACTATCTCGGCCACCTTGATCGCACTTGCCGAAAGTCGGACATCAACGATGCGATGGAGAAAGACTATCCCATCGATGCGGATGTAGCTTCCGTCCCCTAAGGGACGAGCCAGATAATTTGCGATGGTTTTCAAAACTTCAGCATCGGAGCGGTTGGTATCATCAAATCCAGGAGTGTCAATGAGGCAGAATTTTCGGTTAGCAACAAGACAGTCGTACTCTTGCACTTCTGTCGTGCATGACACCAGCGAATGTCCTACCGTTGCTGTCCGTGGAAGACTGGTACTCTGACCGGAACGTAGCAACTGAGTTATGAATGCACTTTTCCCAACGCCTGTCAAGCCAACGAAGAGAAGGTTGATTCTCTGTTCATCTCTGGAGCGACCTGGAGGTCTTGCACGGTCATAGTCAGGCTGCTCGGCAGAACGTACAGCTGGAGGTTGTACCCAACCCGGCTGGGGTCCGACACGATGATGGCGAGCCTTGTGGTCTTCAGAGTATGATCTGATGCCAAGCAGCGTGTTCTCACTTCTCCGTCCTGGCCCGTAGTCATTGTGTCTTTCGGCTTGTACTGAAGGTCGATGACGTCCAGCAGAGGACGACGAAATTGACGGCGGACGGCTTGATTGTGATGACCTTGGCACTGGAATAGGTCTTGAACCAACCAAGACCGGGTCTGGCTCCCTCAAGTGAGTCTTTGGAGTACCATGACCATAGTTATTCATGTCAGAGGCCGCCACTTCAGAGGGCATCCGCTATAGATTGCCGTAACAGGTAGGCTGTGCAAAAATCGTGTCCGAGGTCGTGTAAGAAGACAAAAGGTCCAAAGTGCGGAAAATCGTCAAAAGTCCGGGATCGTGAGCAAGGATGTGTCAAGCCTCGACATCAGACTGTATCGAGCACCATTTTTTCAGAGTTACTTCAACTCCACACTTTGACGTCGTGTGAGCGGAGGTGCCCGGGAGCTTTTGGAGGATGGTGAGAAAGTTGGGAGGGCTGGCGGACATAAAGCAAAAGATCGCCAAGCAGGGGGTGTAAGGAGGTCCTTATCTGCCGTCGTGTCTGAGGCGAGGTCACGATTACAAGCGGCACGTCCGCATTCCGTTGGGCCAGAAGTCTGTGATAGGGGAAAGGAGATCACTTCTTCAGAAACCTACACGCATTGATCTCATGCGTCAGTACAATGGCTGCCTCACTTCAGGCGCCTACAGCGATTGAGGCTAATTGGATGTGATCTAATTTGAAGGTGCCTTCCCCAAATTGAACATATAACAAACGAATGCCCATGATTCTCAGTGACCAAGCGAAAATGAGGGGCTGAGAAGCCCCTGTACACCTGGTACAGTAATTACCCAGCAGTTTCCCCAAAGAACACAGGAACGCACGCAAGAACAACGATCAAAGGAGACCACCTGGCCACACTATTGACGCCACAGCACTGCCCGCAGCATTCCAGCCTGCATTGCAGACAGCCATCGTGTACGATAGTATTCAGCTATGCTGCAAATGGACCACTCTCAGAACAACTGTGGCAGGCCAATTCAGTAGCCGCATATGCTGGTGGGCAAATCCTGCTCGGTCATTTGCACGGTCGTGATAGCCCTGTGTCATTGCTGCATCCTCCTACACCTGACGTGATGATTCGCAACGAGTCATCGTGTCAGCCGCACACACAGCTTCCACCACTCACTTTGAGTTGATGGCCCTCGACGCTGTCTCTCGCCTTGACCTTGGTACGAACACTCTGACCACTCCATCGAGACCCCCAATGCGCCTTCTACTCATGTATGGCACAAGACTGGGTACCAGATTGGTCTTGGGTACCAGCCTTTGTTATGCTTCAGCTAGAATCCTTGCCATTGGAGTGGGTTCTATTGAGTCAACCATCAACCACGCTATGCCGCTACCGCCTTTGCAACATCCTTATCTTGGACATCAGTTGAGACCTGCTGCTCCACCATACCATGTACCATAACCTCCTCCTCAACATGCTTTGGCACAATTACATCTGCCTCCAGGAAGTAATTCGTGTCTTTGACGCAAAACCAAGTAACACCAAACAAAGAGCACAACCCAACAACGTACAAGACAAACTGGACGATATTCTCAATCCTGTACGAGACATTCTCGCCATCCATCAGAAACACAGTCATCAGACCAAGACTGGTGATGCCCTTGTATAGGCCCGCATATCGTGCGCACTTTGCGGGTTCGTTTGTCAGTGCACCTAGCACCCATTGTCCGCATATCTGAAAGCCGGCATAGATGATGCCGCAGAGTAAGTAGAGTATGAAGCCCCAAGCGAATCTACCGTCGGTCCAGTCTACCTCTGGAGGAGTTGCGTTTCGATCGATGTCATAGATATGAATGAAAGCTGCCATGCTGCTGTAAGTGCCGATAGTGACGACACCGATAATCGTGCAGCCCAGGAGACCGCGACTGCGGCGCTTTTTGACGAACTTGGTATCCATGATCCAGGCCAGAGCAAGAGGAAAGGGGATCATGACGAACTCGAACATGACATTATTCAAGGATCTGGTCCTCAGATTGTAGAAATAGCCTGGAGGATTGTCAGCACGGTGTGACGCCAGAGGATGGAAACGATCTGGTAAATACCATTGATGCTGGACATGATGGCCAAGGCAACCTCTGCCACGAATATCCCAGGCAAAAGTAGAAGGATCTTTGGGTCGGTAAACAGCTCCAAAATCCCCTTGATTTCTGTCCGAGCATCTGTGGCATGAAACACAGCAAGATGGGTCCCATCGTCGCGGACCACGTCTTCTGGCTTCACGATGCAGAAGAAAGCAATAACAATAGAGAGGCACATGATCGTAACGAAGACGGCGTAGACAGGGGTCGAAACTCCGCTAGAATCGGTTGCGTTGACGTTGATACCGAACGCTATGAGGGATCCAACCGTCCCACCGAAGGCCGTCATGGCCCATTGAATCGTGATAAACATGGCCTTCTGCGACTCCTCCGCGTAAGCGAGTTGTATGAATCCGCAGGCAGTCCAGAGAAATCCTGCTGAGATACCGAGCATTGCTCCAGCTGCATCGGACGTTCAGTAACGAAGATTGGCCCAGTGAATGTTTAGGCAGGTCACCAAGGACTCACGTACCAAATAGAGGAAACCATTCATTACCAGTGCGATCGAAGTACCCTGTGGAATGTCAGTCTGGTTTCAGACACGACAGCGTATGAATTGAAAGAAGGTTTTGACTTACAAAGCCCTCCAACGTAGAGCGGATATCCAATGGCTCCAATGACGCTACATTGAGAACTCACGGTTAACATGCTGCACACTCAGTATTGGTGTGTTGAACCTACAAAGTGAGCTTTGGTCCGATAAGATTCAACACGGATCCTCCTAAGCATCCAAATATAGTGAAGATACCGTATAGGATACTGCATTTATGGTTAGTAAGTTGATCAGCGCCACAGAATCGTTATTTACGCATTGGTCTTGGATGCAACGTATTGCGAGGACGGCTTTCCACCTCCCGCACCCAGACCAGTCAGAGCCAAATATATTCCGGGCAAGCAGAAGAGGATGCTGTCAGACAGTTTCTCGTTAGTGACACAGTGCAGCTTATATACCTCCCACATAGATGGGAGCTCTCATTAACTGAGACAGCAGGATAGAACTCACCACCCGACAATCATGTTTTGGTTGAATGGTCGGTTCAAACGAAGCTTGCTCTTTGGGACGTTCGGAGTGTCCATTGTTGGCTCGGCTTCTCTTTCGGGAGCGGTCATATTCACAGGTTCGGAAGTCTTGCGTCTGCCTGTCAAGTCTAAGAACCTCTGTCTTACATGAGATGGCCATAGACGGAGGCCGACGGCCGTATTTATAGCCAGACAAGATTATCATTCTATGGCGGTATCTGGGGAAGCGGGCTGCAGCTATGCTGCGCAAGATAGCGATACTCTGGGATGGTTGATAGACGGGATAATGTAGCGCTACCATCACGTAGATCGTGATTCCGAATCTGGTAGGTTGCCAAAAGAGGAAGTGGGTCGTTCTTTGCGGGCTCTTTTGATCTCGCCATGTCAATCTCGCAGTCCAGCTGATAAGGATCGTTAGATGCTGTGGATCCACACATGGAAGTGCTGCCCTGCTCTGATCAAGATTTAGATTTCCAGATCCGGTAGGTTGCCAAAAGCGGCAATTGATCGACCACACCAAGGTCTTCTGGGCTTGCTGTCAGAATTCAGCCCAAGCTGCTTAGGACAATTGAACTTTTGCGAAGATATCAGCTTCCGGCTCAACGGAAGGGAAGTCGAAAAAGAGATCCAGACCTAGGAATGGAGGGGGTTTTAGTGGTACAATTGACAAGATATGAACAGACCCATTGTGCCTCTCCATCAACGATAACAAAGGAACGACCAAGTGCGAGAAAAGCCACTGCACACTTTGGTATCCTGGAACACCTGATGCAGCCGCAAGCAGCCCTCAGGTCTAACAGAATTCATCATGAGTACAGTCCGTCCTGTGCCAGCTGATTATCCACATGAGATTGTAGGATATGCGCAGCCTTGGATAGTCAATCCTGGAGATAGCATTAACGTCAAGATTTCTTGTACAGAACCAGCGTACACATATCGAGTTGTCCGGTTCATCCAGGGACATGAAGGGCAACACTTCCCACCAAAGAGGGAGGAGGAACTTGAAGGCATTGAGCCGGGCACCCTGGACGGCCGGTTTCAAGTGGCAAATCCGGGCTCATATGCCGTCGTGGACAAAGGCGTTTTCGCAGACAGCGAAGATATTGCTGACAAAGTGCATGTGTCTCTCTACTTTCAACCACATCTTCCACTTGCTGGCCACCCTCAATGCATAGTTTCAACCTTGGACAACGCCACAAAAGCCGGGTTTTCAGTGAGCGTCAACAGTAAAGGCGAAATAGACCTGGTCATAGGGACCGGTCTTGAGCTGGAAATAGTGTCGACAGGATTTCATCCGACAAGAAAGCAATGGATCAAGCTCGGTCTACTTGTTGAGGAAGGGAGCGATCTCATTGAGCTTGAGCTCTTACCATTGCCCAGTTTCGTTGAGAAATCTGCACAACTCCCACTGAAGCTCGCGACTCATCGCCTGCGTCATGCTTTCAAAGATTCCAAGTCGTCGCCACTGCTATTTGCAGCGAGTGAATCCACCGACAAGACCGAAACGCCATTGAAAGTGTGCAACTTTTTCAATGGCAGGATTGCCCATCCAACATTCTCGTGTTACACCATTAACGGCGGCTGGCGTACGATAGGTCAATACGACTTTGCAAAGGGCATCGAATCGGACACGGTATTTGATGTCTCTGGTTGCGAAAGACATGGCCGGCTAATCAACGCTCCGACACGAGCAGTGACAGACCATACGTGGGATGGGACCGAAGTAGATTGGACGAAGGCATCCTATGGCTATGGTGCCATTCATTTTCATGAAGACGACTTGGATGACGCCGGCTGGGAGACGGATTTCTGTATTCACATTCCAGCCAATGTCAGATCGGGAGCATATTCTGTTTCCGTCGAAGCAGTAAATGGCCTAGCAAGGGACGAGGCGGTGTTTTTCGTACGCCCGTCTCCAACCACAACGGCGACAATGGGAGCAAAGACAGCATTCGTTCTGTCCACCTTCACATACCTTGCCTACGCCAATGAACGGATGTACGATGAGTCGAAAGCTTCTGCGCTGAAACATCCAAGTGAAGACTTTGCTATCCGGAAGGATTGGCATTTCGAGCGTATGGCGAGGCGTACTGATCTCGGCCTGTCGCTGTATGATGTCCACAGGGATGGATCGGGTGTGGTTTATTCGTCACCTAGAAGACCTTTGCTCAATCTCAGGCCAGATTATATCCACTGGGCGCTCCAACGGCCACGGGAATTCAGCGCCGATCTCCTAATGATAGGCTTCTTGGAACATTTGGGAATACCATACGACGTGATCACGGACCATGATCTCCATTTTTCCAAGGTCGAGGGTGTCGCCATGGACGATAGCCAGTATGACGTTATAATAACTGGATGTCATCCCGAGTATCCCACGCTGCAGTCCTGGGACGCTTATATGTCCTATCTCAAACACGGGGGTAGCTTGATGTATCTGGGAGGAAATGGATTTTACTGGGCTGCAGCTTTACAAACAGTGGCAGGATTCGAGGGTTCTAACGCATTCCAAGGACGTCTGGAAATCCGCCGCGGTGACCAGGGCATACGTACCTACACAATGCCTGGAGGGGAACGTCATCTCAGTGTCAACGGCCAGCGTGGTACTCTTTGGCGTTCTCGTGGCAGACCTGCGAATGTCCTCGTTGGTGTTGGCAGCGCTGGAGAAGGCCTTGGACTAGGTGTGCCCTACCTGCGTACTGAGGCCAGCAGGTCTTCCAAGTACTCCTGGATGTTCGAAGGCCTTACATCAGAGCTGATCGGTGTTGAGGGTTTCGGAGGAGGAGCAAGTGGTGACGAGTTTGACAAGTACGACGTTGAGAATGGTAGCCCTGCCAGTGCGGTGGTGCTGGCAACCAGTACAGATCATTCAGATGAGTTCGGCATCTTCATCGAGGACGTAGGGTTTCCGATCAAAAACACTATGGGCAGCCAAACCCGTGAAGTGCGGTCCGATATGGTATGCTATGAGGCTGTTGGTGGAGGCCACGTATTTTCGGCGAGCAGCATCAATTGGCTGTCTTGTGTAGGGTGGGAAGCCTATGACAATGATGCTGCAAGGCTTACCGCGAACGTACTGCGTGGCTTCTTGAATCATCATGGACACAAGTAAACATGGCACGACGTTATGAATGATGGCGAGGTGTTCCAGGTGGTCAGGACAAGCGGGGGCCACTTATTTATCGGCACTTCGGTACAAAACAAAACAAGGCCTGGTAGGTTCATCGGCCTTTACCTCGGCTCTGGCGACTGGGGTGTAGGTCACTTGGGTACGCTATTTCTGAGCAGTGACAACCGATTGCCGACACTGACTCGGTCGAGACGTGTACAAACCTTCTCCGCTTCAAACCCTGAGTCAATAAATGTACTTGTCGCTGCAAGTGACCTCTTCTCAACAAGGGTACCTACTTGCATATACATGATCAAATGCGTAAGCTGTATGTCACTCTCAGGCGCCCTGTCTTACCATCTTGAAGCCCAAGTTGGCCGATTACACCATTAAACGTCCTCGAGAGTCGATTTGAATAGTTGCAATCACGAGTTCCGACCTGTCGAACCATATAAAGACTTTCGACTTCTTGCGCACAGCCGAGTACTGATCAAGATTGCTCAAGATGGGTAGCATCGAGGCATCTGAGAAGGACATCCTTTCGTCCTACTCGGTTCAAGCCGAGTCGAAGAAGCTCCTGACAGAAGCATTGCTCAACAACCCCAAGATAGCCAAGGACATCCCGAAGGAGGCCTATGACTTCGCCTCCCGGATCACTTTCAAGGGCTCAGATCTTCCGTCGATCCCAATCAATTGGCGCTTCGCTGAGTCAGCTGCTAGTCTGAAAGCCTTTGAAGCATGTATCATTTCGGCGCTCGTGAAACGCAAGTACAACGTCGAGCTCACAGGTGCAGCAATTGATACGGACCATGCACAGTTATTCTTCATGTCAACACTGCTCTGGAAGATCAATCCGGACTCAGATCACCCTATCACGCTCAGGGAGGTGGACGGAAAGGATGGCTTGATTCCCAATTACGACATTCACAACATGGCGTCCAGTTTGTATCGCCAATGTGCGACCAATATCTACCGTACCAAGGATGGACGCTACTTCCATCTGCATGGTAGCATGAATCCCGATCCAACATTGGAAAGCATTGGATTCCCCACGGATCGTCCGGAGCTGCAGACATGGGAGCAGGCGATGGAGCCGTTCATCGAGAAGCTTGCAACTGTTGACTCGGCGGAAATTCAACATCTTGCGTCGGACGTCTTTAAACAAGCTGGTGTTATTGCCGAAACTGTCGACTCATTCCATGCGTCTGAGCATGGACGAGCCAATGCGCATGTTGGCCTCTTCGAGATACACGCTGTCCCGAATCAGAACCATAAACCATCCTGGTGGCCGTCGACGCCACAAACCTCGGCCAAAAGACCACTGGCCGGCCTGAAAGTTATCGACTTGACGCGAGTTATCGCTGCTCCGTCGGTGACAAGGGGGCTGGCTGAACTTGGTGCCAGCGTCATGCGCGTCACTTCGCCAAACCTCTGCGACTATAGCGGTCTGCATATCGACCTGAACTGGGGTAAATGGGAGTGTAGTCTGGACTTGAAGAAGGAAGCCGACAAGGACAAGTTGAGAAAGCTGATCAAGGACGCCGATGTTGTGGTTCAAGGCTATCGGCCTGGGGTCCTAGACAAGTACGGGTTCGGTCAAGAGGGCATGATTGATCTGGTCAAAGACCGTGAGCGTGGTATCATCTCGGTTCGAGAGAATTGCTATGGCTGGAATGGGCCTTGGTCGTATCGCTCTGGCTGGCAGCAGATAAGCGATGCGTGTGTGGGCATATCTGCCGGATTCGGCAAGGCCATGGGCTTGAAGGATAATGAGGCTGTCACTCCGGTTTTCCCAAACAGCGACTATATGACCGGTATCGCGGGCCTGACAGGCATTCTATGCGCCTTGATGCGTCGAGCTGAAGAAGGTGGAAGTTACAAGATCGATGTCGCTTTGAACTACTATAATCAGTGGTTGGCTGACTCGGTAGGTGAGTATCCCGAGGCGATCTGGCAGGATGTGTGGAAGAGGAATGGAAAGGATGTCTTCAGGTAAGTCTGTGTGCAACCAGCAAGGAAAAAGGCTGTGCTGACACCTGTGCCTCTCTGCAGGTCATATCATAATATGAATTACATGTTGCCTCGATATCTGGGCATGATAGCGAAGACCGGCAAGCTGTTGAAGCCGGCATTCTTCGAGGATCGAGAAACGAAAGCTCTCAACGCTGTGGTCAGGACTGTTAAGCCGATCATTCAGTTCGACAATGACCAGGTCGAGCTGAAGTACAATGTTGGGACGCGGGGAAACGGCAAAGACGCGCCGCGATGGCCGGACGATTTGATGACAGAGGTTGTCGAATAAGCAAATGGAAGAGGGCAGTCAGTGCTAGTCAGATGACTTCGATCGCTACTATGATGAGTGTGCAATCGTCCGGAGATCTATCGTGAACACAATAGCTGGGGATGGTGGTGGTAAATCGACTTCCGCTTCAACTTAGATCGGTATCAGACCACATTGCTTGGCTAAAGTCAATCTCATTTGACTCGTCATTCCTATCTCGGCAGACTTTCCTTTCATGTTTACCACAAGTTCACGATTTCCACCAGGTAAAGAGGCTGCTGACCTGTACCTCAGGACGATCCAATTTGTTCCGGACATGCTGCAGCCAGCAAGGCTATTGCGACATGATCATCATGGAATGAGCTTGCCGTCTTTCCAGATCTTAGCAACATCCCTCGCGTAAAAGCACTTGAGACTTGTCGTTTGGGTCGCCAAGCTCTTCAAGGTGAGTCTGGGCCAAACCATGCTGGTGTGCGTGATTTCGGCCATGGCCGGGGAATGACTGCGAAGTGGTCTGACCACATCTGTCCTCGTATCCACGATCAGCGAAATACTGCTTGCTGTAAGTGCTCTTTCCCATTGGCCTCGACCAGTCCTGTCGACACCTTCAACCACGGTTTCTTGGCTGAACATCTTCCCTCTGTGCTGCTGACCCCAAACGACATCCTCGCGCCGATTGAGACGATTTCATATCGCAGTTATAACATATATATTCGCACGGTCATCTCGACCATTCTGCGTGTCGTTTCAAGCTTGAGGCAAATCAAAGACATTCAAATATTCTAACAATCAATAACCACAACCACAAGAACAATTTCCCCTGCAACAATACCAAAGAGAAGCCGATCAAATGGCCACAAGCCATTCAGAGAAATATTCAGATGTGTCTGCACCAGAAGAAGGCACATCACAGACATATCATGTCGGCGAAAAGGCTACCCAGCCTGCGCCGCCAAAACGGCGCGATTCCAAACTTGGACACGTGATGGACTCACTTCGCCGCTCTTTCTCTACGGAACACAAAGGCTCCCTTGAGCGCAAGAGTAGCCAGCATGAAGCTCACCTGCAGAAAGTACGTGAGCAAGATAGTATCGACCGGGCTCGCGCCGCCGAAGAGATGATGTGGGAATCGGCCGAGACCAAAGAGTCAACCAGTCCGGCTGTCGAAGCCCGTAAGTCCTTTGATCTCAACGAGAACAATATGGGCGCTGACTCGGAGCAAAGGAAGGAACAGCTGGGGATGGCCGGGCCTGGGAACAACCGATGATGTAGGTGAGGAACCTCACAAGAGACTACGCGCCAGCAAGACTGCTGGCCCAGCGACCGCGATGGAACTCAGAACAGAAGCTGCAGCATACGAAGCTTTTGATAACACGGCCGAGAATGAAAATTATGGCTGGCCAGGTCTGGGTGGTCTGCCAGGGCCCAGATGATCCACCGAGTCAAGGGGCAAAATATGTCGGACGATTTGAATGAACTCTGGATCAGATTAGGCGCATGGAGTAATGCTTCAGAGTGGTGCACAAACATTCACGGTCTGGTATTCACAGCCATTTGTTGGGAATAGCAATTAGGGCTATCTGTCGTACACACAAGGCCGGCCCGAGGACTTTCATGTTGTTCCTCAAGTATGGGCGCAAACAATGAGCATTTTCTTGTGTCAGATGAATGCTCCGAACGTGCTGATCTCGAATATTCGATAGTATTGCTGCAGCAGGCGGCGTTAGCAAGACAGTCGACACACGTTTGAGACCAATGGCACGTTTTGACAGGAAGACGATGTTGGCGCGGCGCATGTTGTAATGACGTAACAAGGCGTCAAAACTTCCGGGCTTTCGTAGCCGTGGTTTGGAGCCACTCGGAGCCTGTGGAACACTTGCAGGTGAGAACATTCTAGCGTTTTCCAGACCTCACCCCGGTAATTTCAACCCTATTGGCCTGTAATGACGCGAAACCTGGACACGGACACTGTTGCTAAATGCTTCTATACTCGACAACAAGATGCAATTGAATTGAGTAAGATGCAGGCCAATCCTGGATAACAGAGGACGTGGCTGGAGCCGAAGAGCCAGCACGGGGTCAAGACTGGAGGATCGCTCGTCGAACACGTACTGAGAAATTCCTGGAAAGTTCCACCATGTCTTTGCTTCTCGTGTAGAATGTTCGTGATATCCAAATGGGAAATACATGCAACGTCTAGAATCTTCACACCACCTCCTTCTGACACTTGCCTTCCCCGTTTTCGATTCCACCTGCAGTTCCAGAAATTTCGCCCACGGCCACTCACATGTATAAATCTCCCCAGTTCTCATCCTCAACGACACTTCAAATTCACCAGATCAGAATCAAAACACTTCATGACTAGTACACTTCGAAGACTTCCACACCGAGTTCTAAACTCAGCTTCTCGCATCGCGAAATCCAACATCACTCAAACAAGAAACATGGCTCTCTTCCCACGCTTCGGCCCATCTTACGCTCCCTACCACCGCCATGAGTTCACACCCTTCTTCAAGCTCTTCGACGACACCTTCTCCGAACTCCAGAAGATTTCGGACACCGCCCAGAAGAGCTTCAACCCCAAGTTCGACGTCAAAGAGGAAAAAGACAAGTACATCCTCGAAGGCGAATTGCCAGGCATCGCACAGAAGGATGTGAGCATCGAATTCGCCGACGAGCAGACCCTCACCATCAAAGGTCGCACCGAGCACGTCCGAGAAGAAGGTCAAAGACCAAATGCTGCAGCTGAAGGCCAAGAACAAGGCAGCCAAGCTCAACAACAGCAGGGTCAGCAGGCTCAGAACGGTCATGGCCAATCGTCTACCCAAGTCGCAACCACAGGTAGCAAAGAAGTCGGCAAGCATCAACCAGACCACACTTACTGGGTCACCGAACGCAGCGTTGGCGAGTTTGCACGCAGCTTCTCCTTCCCCAACCGTGTTGACCAGGAGAACGTCCGGGCCAGCATGAAGAACGGTATCCTCAGTGTCGTCGTTCCCAAGGCGCAGAAGGTCAACACATCCAAGAGAATTGAGATCAGTGCCGAGTAAGAACACAATCTGCGCCGCTTCCAAAAGACAACGTCAAAAGTCAATGATTCTTTCTCTCTAACACGACAATCCTTTTGACTCAACAACAATGAGACATCAACATCAACATCTGATCATCACGAAGCCACGAACATCATGTATCATTCCTTAGCGTTAGCATTAGCGAGGGTGTCTTTCTCTTTGCTGGGGTAGTTGTGAGCCGAAGTCAAGGGTTAGCCTTCAAGTTGCTGCACACATGGCAGTACAAAAGCCAAACATATCTCTAGCATTCCTTAGTTGAGCTTGGGATAGTACTCTAATCAAACACTCTTCACCCAAAACAGTGCTCTCTCTTTTTGATTTGTGTGACTGTTTCGAATCAATCCCCTCTTCAAAGTTAGGAGTATTGGTCGTCCGAACTAGGATACTCATCAACCACCTCATTTTCATCAAGTTGGGGATCTACCTCAGTTTCAGAAACCGCAAGGGCTCTGTGTATTGCAATGACATGGCAAGGTATGCTGGCGAGGGTCAAACCTGGCAATAGGAACGGTGAGGTCAAAGTTCGCTGCTGAGGTAATGGTGTAAAATGAGCCAATTTGTTAACCCACGAGTGGGGTGACAGTGCCTAGGTGGCCTAATTACTCGCTCGTCGCGTGTTGTTTTTGGTGTCTCGTCTAGGCCATCGGCAGCCGCCGCAGCCCCAAACGCATGACCGGCAAATCAATTCGAGCCAAATTCCACCCTGAAATCACAGCCTTGCGGCTCCCCACAGCACGACAATTTTCCGCCCTGAATTTCGGTTGAACTGCCCGTCACCTGTACCGGCAGTCCTTCCCGCATACTTCTCGCCCCTGTATCACACCACTGCTCAACTATCCACTGACGACAAACTTTCCTCTCGGTAAGGATAGACATTGCCAGCGGAGCGGAAACACCCTTGGAGGGGGAATCTCGTAATTGATGATGTGCATCAAGAATGCCGCCCCCTTATCCCGCTCTTACTATGCTATATCCTCAAGTGTATAAATCATCCTTGAAGACGCTGCACAGTTCTCTGCTTTACCCACATCACCAAAACAAGAACATCAAAGGACTATAAGCCCCTCACCAATCATCTTACACAGCAAGTCACCCACCAATACCTATGGTGCAATTCGACCAATTCGAGACCATGTCCAACAACGGCCTTCCAACCAGAGAAAAGGCCGGCAACTGCACTTGTACTCATCCAGAAACACCCAGATCTCCCAGCAAGTGCCTTGTTTCCAAAGTGAATGATAATCAATTCCTAACACCCTTCCCAGGTCAATCCGACGTACACATGCATCCACAATTGAGGAGACTATCCTCGAGCCACAACACTCAATCACACTATTGCTCGTGTTGCCATATGAAGCGCGGCTCAGCGCAAGAACCTCCCCTCACCCGGAGTCACTCGCATCACAATAACAGCGGAGACGAAGAATCCTGGGACAACTTCTGCCCTGACATCCAAATGCCAAACGAGATGCCTCCTCGGGTAACCGTACGCAACCATACAAGACGACACTCTGGGCTATGTCCGGGCAACGTCGTTTCCCAAACACACAGCGATGGCACGCACTCCCCAACTCAAATGACGACCAAGCAGAGTTCAGGCTATCATCACAGCTGTCGCTGCGAAGTCGTCACACCAACAGAGAACTTGAGCGAGAGATATGGTCTGGTTGAAGAACCAGGTATCATTCTGGAGAAAAGAGCGAGCCTTGAGAAAGAAGCTGCGAACAAAGTCTCTGAAATAATGCATGACGAGATGGTGGCCGATATGGAGGCCCGCAGCCCAGGCTCGGACGATTGTGTCTCGAGCTATTAATGAGTGATGACCAAACTACGATTTGTACACAGGAGTGTCCTAACGAGGCACATGTGCTGGCGTTATTTGGATTTAAGACATATCATGCATACATCACATATGTGATGCTGGGCTGGAGTTAGAAAGAGGTGCAATGCATCTACTATTCAGAGTACGTTAACTCTGTAGGTCAATGGAAAATGTATGTTGGCTTCGGCAAGATTGCGATATTGACCTCAACGAAGCAATTCACTCTTTCGTTCTATTTCGCTCGTTTGAAAACAGACATTGTGACACTCAGCATCCCCCGGGCTGGTGTTCAGCTTTGGTAGACTTGCTTGAGAGAGAGAGGTTGTTGAATTCTCACTTCGTACACCGATGTTATGCTGCTGGATTCACTACAAGGTCGTGGTTAGTAAGCGACCAACTATACTGCGCCATGGTACCTTTGATTCCGGTCCACTAAGACCTAAAACCTGGGTGCAACAAGGCTGCCGGGAAGGAGCCCTAGGCACCGTTGCCCCAAGCATAGCCTAGATATGGGTGGGGCCTTCGGTAAAGTTTCCACCGAAATCTGAGCGTCTAGACTTTTGCCTTCAGTCTTTTCAGGAAGACATCACACCACTTCTGACGATACATCAAACCTCTCACATCCAGAGTCTGACCCTCATCTCAAGGACTCCGCCATCAAACCATTTGTCGGCACCAATGTCATCGAGATGCCAAGCGCGAGCTTCGCGTACCCCGTTTGCATGATTGAGAGCACCGCGCCGATGCAGCATCTCGCAACTAATCCACAAAACCCAGCATTGATGAAGTTCCTTAATTCAGGACCCATGATCAACGTTCTCGGTTCACAGACCGTGCATGGGAGTATGTCTCAAGGTGTCCAAACGCCCCCGAAGATATCGTCCCCAATCTTCTTCGGCACTCACGGCTTCCCCCAGCCTTGTCCCAACACTCTTATCCAATCAGGCCTCGATCAGGAGATGGCTCGGAGGATGTGGCTCATTAACACTGGGTACAGAACACCTTCTGGAAGAGACCTGTTGTGTATCTTTACTGTAGGTCCAATCACTGCTCATCCCTCTGTCCGTTTCCGGCCCTCGCCTGTACACTCCGCCAACACCCCCAGAAAATCCCAAACAAGAATGTTACTCAGCCGATCATCTCATGATACTTGCATTGGCCTTCAAAATGGCTCAACGTGGTGAGAGACCAGCGCACCAATCACTTACATCCACTCAATGTCCTCATTCCAGCACGCACGTGTGGTAAGGCATCTTAGTAGGTGTGTCCGTGACAAGTCGGATCTCTTGTCAATGCAACAATCTATAGTCCAGACTGTGACGTTGCTTTGCATTTGTTTTCGTGCATAAGGTAAAACCCTCCTCCCTCTTCAAGAGTATATATTCCACCGAAGCACAGAAGTTACCCCAGCCTATGACCCTCCCATCAACGAACACCAGCACACGACTTACGTCCATCCTACCAAACCAAAACAAACAGACACTCAGCAACACCATCAAAATGCCAGGACTCCCCTACGCCATCCCATCAAACTACGTGATCCGCCTTGTCGAGGAAAGCACCGCCAGCCAACCCACCACAACCGCACACCATGAACCAGTTCAACCCCACGACCACCCAACACATTTCCAATTCCCACGCGTCTCACTGCACGAAATGACACTGAAAACGCACTACCGCGGCCCTCACGCGCCAGCAAGCATATCCGCACCCAAACCCGCCGGAATCTGGTCTCCCCCAACCGATATCCGCGAGACTTTGAGGTCTTACCACATTGAGATCGAAACGCCCGGTGTTACAGACAAAGAAAGCATCCTGATCCAATGGCTTACACCGCATACGCTGCTCGTCCAAGGCGAAGTTCGACGGCCTGCCAATATTGGCCTGCTGGACAGCGACGAAGGCAGACGGATCTGGGAGGGCGCAAGTGGAGATGGATGGGTCGTTGAGTCGGGGCATCTCAAAGTAAGCCACGCACATTTCAGAATGTAGGATTCGTGCTAATCGGTTCGATAGAAAGTCGAAAATGACGGTGGTCCGCTCGAACGCACGCCGTCCCGAGAGACTATCGACGCGCAGTTGATGGCCGATGCGCTGCCCACGGTGCTCCTATCAGAACGCAAAGTCGGAGCGTGGAGACGGACGTTCACGCTGCCCGAGGACGTGGAGATGAAGGAGCTCAAGGCAAGGCTTGAGGGTGGGTTGTTGAGGATCGATCTGCCTAAGCGGAGTATTGAGGATGAGGCCGAGATGAGAGGTGGAGGAATCAAGATTGAAATCGAGTAGCGGAAGAACAGGTGAAAACGGTGACTCCGTGATTTGGGACTGGAATTCGTCTCGGTGCCAGAACGGCACGAAACGGGCGAAGGACATGGGTACAGTTTACTAGAACGCGACATGAGAAGGATTATTACGACAAAAGATGGCGATCGGTGTTCTACAGGTTCGATATCATCGACAATAATGAGCATATTTAAGATGGAACGGAAGTGTTTGAGTTTGTGGAAAGGAAGTACCCTGGATTCCTCACAGGGTACTTTTAATTTCAGATTTCGTATTCAACACCGCTCGATTGCCATGAGCTTTTCCAGGTCTTTGTTCATCCAACACCATGCATCAAGAGACTGCCCTAGCCCATAATCATATTGCGTTGGAAATTGATCAATCATGCCTCTCCAGAATAACAAACGCCTGCCACAAGACGCAACAGCTGTGCTGTGCCGGGCGGATCCATATTCCATACTCCGAGCCAAAAACACCTCGAGCGTGTCAGAGCGCTGGCTCGACGCCGCGAGCTGCTCTGTCTGCACACAAAAATATACAAGGCTCAATATTGCCTGGGTCATTCAATAAAAAAAAAGGGCTCGTCAAACGCGATTAAACGGCCTGCACTTGCATATGCACCATCTGCTTCAGCAGACTGCAGTCCTCACATCGGACCAACTTCTCCAGTGCCCTCACGCGGTCACTTAATCTTTGGATTTCGTTGTCCATGTGACGCATCTCGACTTCCGTCTGGTTGACGTAGTTCATGGCTTCGGTCAGGACATCGCTCTTGCGCACTTTGTTCGCTGGCACTGGGGCTGGTGCTTCATCCTCGTCTTCTTCGCCGTTCTTGGGACCGTAGTGCGTTGACTGCAAGGTGTTGTGCAATTGTGCGATCTTCGCGTTCAAGTTTTCGCGGTATTTGCGCTCGACCAGCGAGTGAGCTTGTTTGGCGCGCTGTTTGGCATCGGATTTGGAAGGAGCCGTGGATTTCTCGCCGGATTGGTCATCGTCTTCGTCGTCCGACGCAATACTGCTGGAAGTCTCGGTCTTGTTAAGCTTAGACTTGCTAGCTTGTTTCCGTGCTGCGGCGGGAGCTGCTTTTGATCGTCTAGAAGGTAGAGGTACGGACTGAACTTGGTCGTTTGAGGAAGGTGAGGAGCGGTGAACGATTGAGGGCGCGGTCTTCGACCTTGAGCCTGTGCTCGGTCTTTGATGTAGTGGTACAGAGACACTGTCGCTGGTGATCATGGTCTCATTGGGAGTGGTTTGATGCGTTATGCACGGGACGGACGTGCATTCTTCGATGGGAGGGAGAGTGGTGAAGTTCATGCATGGAGCATCGGGACCGCATCTTGACGGTTGACAGGAATCGACTTGTCCTGCTATCAGGGGGCAGAGCTTCTCTGCTGGATCGGCCTTTGAGAAGGAGATGGCAATGGGGTCGAGTGTGTTGAGGGGAGGTGATGTATTGAGAGAATCGCTAACAGACAGAGCACTCGTCATGTTGGAGTCACCATCAGTACGTGAGCTGCTGTCCATCGACGTGAGATCGGTGTCCATGTTGAGAAGCTGAGAGTAGGAGAAGGGTCCAGTAGAATACAAGTCTCCTGAGATGGGAGACTGCTGTTGCTGCTGGGAAGACGGACTGACCACTGTCCCAGTGGAGTTCTGCCGTCGTGACCTGAGATAGGCCAGGGAGTCTACATCGGTGTCCATATTGGACGAGTACTTCTGACCCTGTACTTGCTGGGGAATGGAAGCTGTCATGGGAGAAGTGAGGGGCGCTGTGGTAAAGTCCATCTCATGCCACCCGCTGTAATCGAGTGAGTCGGGGTCAACGATTGCTAGTTGAGAGTGACGTTGGAAGGTCTGCTGGTTTTGAAAGTCATGAGAGGCAGACAGTTGCCGATAAAGATTTCGGAAAGGCATTGTTTCAAAGCCCTCCTGGGGGTCTGTTTTCGCCGGGAGATTTTCTCTCGTCGCGTCAATTGGTTGTTTCAACCGCTGGAACGGTGCGTCGGAAAGTCTCTGCCAACGACAGTGCGTGAATTACTGCTCTCACAGGCCTTGCGGTCAGCACGCGAGACGCTAGAAAGACAAAGTGGCTGAGGATTTGCTGTGCTGTGGTTTGGCGGTATTGGAGGAAGAAGGAATGTCAGGCCACGATGTTGAGGTTGGAAGGTATGTTGTGGGGATAAGATTGTAGTTGTAAGGTGATCAAGGGTTTCGAAGATTGGGAAATTCGGCAGAGGAAGTCCGGCACCTCAGACTTTTGGGAGGGTGAGTAAGGAAATGCAATGTCACACCACGCGGCATGGGTGTCGTATTGCCCAGACCTAAGCGAGTATTGAAAAGGCCAATGGCAATACTCACGCTGGCTATTCTGCTCACGTGCAGTAACACCGATACCAATATTCCGTAACATTGGCGTAGTTTAGGCTCCACCAGCCCGATCATTCCAGGCCTTTCGAACAGGAGACTGCTTTTGTCTGACGGTATTGACACAATTAGCTCGCCCAAAACAGGCGTAACAGCACTGTAAATGACGTACCATCAAAAACCCAGTGGTGTGATAACTCGCCCTCAGCAGTTGTCCGATCGACGATTGGATCGCTTGCACTTTCTTCAGCCTTGTCCCATACAGTATTATCGCATCGGGAGGATTTGGGCACTGCGGAGACCGCCGCCGTGCCGATCAGTTCTAGCCAGGAACAAACCTCGCATGTCGGCATAATGCTGGCTGTGCTGGTGATCTGATCACCAAGCACCTGATATTTCTTGTAGCACACCATTGAATGTTGCTCACTTGTCTCCTGACGAAGCAAAGACCACAGCTGTTGTCTGGCCCATGATGCCACCATAGAATTATGGATGCTACTATAGAGGTAAGGGATTTGGTGCACACACGAGTTGTTTAAAAGGCCATGGAAGAACACGACCAGGTAGGATTTGTTTCTCATCACTCCATCGAGCAATATCAAAAGCACAAGATCTTCGCATCAAAGCATCCGATCGCAACAACAAGCATCTCTACTCAATCAACCAATCACTACTCAACCCAACCAAAACCAAACAACCTTCTCATATCGAAATGAACGCCACAAGACAAATCATCTCTCGCCGGGCTATGTCCCTCACGCCCAGACTTGGCACATCTGCCCGCTTTGCCTCAACACACGCACATGGTGCTCAAATGTCCAAGCACGAACAAGGTGTGATGCGGAGTGTTTTCACTGCCGCAACTGTGGCCACGGCTTCCGGTGTTGCATACGCAGTAAGTATTCTCTACCTTGAGTTGGAGATGCTTCCCATCGACTTGACTGCCTCGCGCAAGAAGTCGTAGGTGGCATCTCGCACAACCACAAGCCATGGATTGCGGCTAACGATTGATATCTAGGCAGCAAGATCAGGTGGCAGAGTAGGCGGCCGTTACGCACAGAAGAACTCGAAGCTCGACAGCCCCAAGTGGTTCATGGAAGGAGCCGAAGGCAGCAACGTCTTTGGTAAACACTAGATACCAGGATGGGACACAGCTTCGAAAGAGTTTCATCATTATTTCGGCGTTGATAGGACCCCAATGAGGGGCACCATACACATCCGCCAGGAGGCCCCAAGAGTTGGGTGCCACGAGTTTCATCATGTCATTTTATTAGCGTTGGCCCCTGGGATCGGGAAGGCATGAAATGGAGTTTTGTGGTGTGGCACATATGCCAGGATTTGTCATTACGGACAATTCATGGACCGATGATTCGGTTCCATAGTACACATTGATCCAGGGTATCAATAAATTTTGAGATCAAATCATCCCAACACCATGCTTTTGATCAAGCGTCATAACGTCATTTGTCCAAGGTCCAACCGACCTCATTACCTATCTTCCGCAACACAGCCACCAACGCCTCGCTAAATAAACCGATGTAGGTACGACGCCAGGATGCGAAGGGCGCACACCAAACCGAACAGTCGCCAAGGCGCCATCAGAAGTCTATTGAGGTCGGGCTCGTGGCAGGTATCTGCGGTCGTATAGCCCATAGACCTTCTTCATCCTCGTCCTCCTTGTCTGGAATATCCCCCATACAGGATGTTGGACTGCTGCACGCTGACCATTGGCCATCTGAACCTTCATAGTCCGTATAGCTGTCGTCGCTCTTGGCTGCAGTATCTTCGTCACTGAACTCGCCATCGTAACTATCATAGTCACTATCATGTTCGTCCTCCTCTTCGTCACTATTGTATTCCTCGGCGTCCAATTGTGCAGCTGACGCCTTGATTTCAGCCATCGTTGCCAGCTGCATTTCTATCGCAGCCTGGAAATCTTTGAAGGACGGTACAGGGTGGTGAAGATAGGTAGAGAGTTCGTTGACCTCTTGGGACAATTGTGTAGAGGTTGTCTGCGGTTTGGAGTGCGCGAGAGTCTGATCGAACAACGATATATGGCCCAGCAGTTTCCTTAACCTGGGTTCGTCCTTGCCGGCTTCGCTTCTCAGCTTCCAGGAAGCAACGACGTGCAGCCTCGATGCAACGGGCCGTGACATTTCTGAGTGTGATGTAGGTTTCGAGGCAAAGGAAAAAGGGCTGTGTGAGCACAAAGGTGATATTGAGTTCATGATGTAAGGCTGAGATGTTGTCGCAGGCATATGACAACAGGCTTGCGTACGACGACGGTGATGTTGATCCACAAGCGAGATATCGTAGCTGTCACACACGCAAGCAGGACAAAAGGTTGACACGATGGGTGAGCAGAGGGAAAATAAGGCCTACTTGAAGTTCTTCTGGCAGGACGCGAGCCGGTGCGCCTGGCCCGTGAGCCCTCATGTAAATGTCAGTTTTGTGTCAGGATCATTGCTTTCAACCTCAGTCAGCCATGCCAACACGCAGTGGATCCAAGATTGATCAAAATGGGAAAGCATAAGGAAGGGGGCGTGAAGCTAGCATTGGCTCAGGGTCCTGGACCTTGCGGCTGAATGGGCGAGTCTGGGGGAAACACGAGCGCAGGCCCAGCAGGGCGATGTTGAAGGATGCATCAAAATGAGGTGAGAGCTAAGATAGGATTAGGGGCCAAGGAAGACAAGCGAGCAAAGGGACCATCCATGGATTGACACGCCATACCCGACCCCAATTTGGGCCCGATGGGGGCTAAGCGTGCCTACTAGCAGTCTAGCAAGGGACCTCCAGGAGCCTCACTAGCCAGGAACAGCAAAGGGTAGATTCAATCTACCATATAACACACAGCAATTAGTGGTTATCGATGAAAGGGACGTGCGCGCGGTGAACACAAATGTCAGAAGGCCTGTCAGGACCACGTCAAATTGAATGACAGTGCGTGGGGGAGTTGCTTGGACAAGGACAAGCATGGGCCAGAAAAGGGGTTTACTGCAATATAGGCAGGACACAAAGTGCTCGTACTTGGTGCATCGTGGCGTACGATCGAGACCCAAATGGTCGTGCCATGAGGCATCTTGGCTAAACTGCGGTAAAGAGCAACATCTTTTCAGAAGACTATCTTGCTATGAATGCCTTTTACAGTTTAGCAGTTTGCGAGATTGCTCGCCTGAGGAATTCCCCGACGGTCTGCAATGCGAGATTATCCAAGCAAGCCTTCGCTTCCTTATCGAAATAAACTCCATCTCTCGCAGATTACCGAGACAGCCTCAACCTCGTGGCCGGCAATGGCGGCGAGGCTGTTGATACTCACTCGAACTTGCACTCGTGTCTTTGTGTGCTTCAATACGTACTATCGAGCAAATTTCTCGTTCATCAGGCAGCCACGGCTTGAGGCTATTGAGTCTGTCGAGTTCTCGACAACCTCATGCGGGCACGGACCTGTCAATCTTCCGTGCCACTAACATGCTTTATTGCGAAATTCTCCTAAGTTTCAAACTATGTGAAGTCTGAACCGAGGCTAATGTCGAACTTCGCTTGACTTACCGCCGTCGTTTCTCCTGCTTTTTGACGTGTCTCATGATGCTGGTCGGCATCAGCGGTCGAAGATCACGCATCATCACAGCCAGTAATGCCTGCAGGTCTGCCACGAAGGTGCGATCCTGGTCGAAAATGAAGTTTCTTCATGATGGAGTTCAAGATCCGTGGGACCTCAGCATTTGGGAAACATAATCCTCATCAGCGACAGTCACGCACGATGTCAGAGACTCTCATATTATTGAGGTCAAGCACCCTGATTCGTCCCCCTCACTCCTCTGCTCCGCAACCCTTGAAAAGTGGTCCGGCCTTTGCCTTTGATATATCGACCCGGAGTCCGTGCTCAGAGCCAGACAAAACTTACTACCTACCACTGAAGCTATCGAACTTACTGATATCTTCGCATTTATTGCAATTTACATACGTGTGTGTGTTGTTGCCGGCGGAGTGACTGCATGCTGTATCGAACATCAAGATTAATTCATATCGGGTGACTTTCAAGACTTTCAGTTGTTGGCACAATTGCTCGGCTATTGGTACCTAGGTAATTTGAGGTTGGATACATCAGGGTCTGATAGAATGTTCAGGTCGTCCTGCCAGTGATGTTTGCCGTCACTCCTGTCATCAACGCTTGTGCATGGTCATGATGTATCTTACATACCACTACCAAGGCCATGGTACATTGCCAATGGCATTCTTTCAGGTGCCTAGATCTAAGCTTTGTCACTGTGGAAAACGGCCTATGTCAGCCAGCCACGGGGATGGTCACCCTACTATTGAGGTCCCTGTCGAGCATCTGTGCGTCGGTCTGGAATGATTTTAAGGGTTCTAACGTTTGCCCTTCGACACACATTACCACTCCGTGCCCAAGTATGCTCACCTGTCACTAGAAGAATTGAAGTCCACCTCTTGCAAGCGTGGACTTCTGACATCCAGCTGCCTGACATGTAACGCGCGGCAGCCACCTGGCTGATCCTTAGGGACGAATCTGGAAGGAATGCGAGTGACCAAACCGATAGATTAAATTGCCGCAATGTCATGCCGAGGTGGGAACCATAATCGAAGGCAACATTTCTGTTCGGGATCAATCAGACCTACGGGCTGCAGTGGAGGAGGTACCTCGATGAGGACTCTGGCAAGCCTTCGGGAAGTTGACTGAAGGCAAGAAGCCAATTATTATCAGCCGCGAGCATAGCATCGCGATAGCCGCTATCACATCCCACTGAGCATTCCGGCGTTTACGCCAATTGCCATCTCATAACACCCAGACCAACTTTCCTACCAGTTATGCCATTGTTCTTTGTCGGCGGCAGTGTGATGGCATCTGGCAGGAGTTGCAAAAACTCGAAGCCACATTTCTCAAAGACTCTCCTGCTGGGCGTGTTGTACTCGAAATACGTCGCCATGAGCGTGTGCACGTTCATGTACGGCACGAGGATGTGTTTAATGAGTGTGCGGAGCACTGCAGGCATGATTCCGCGGCCATGATATTTGGGTACCAGGTAGACTGCAACCATCAGCTTCGTCGAAGAAGAGGCTCACGTTCTCTGATTATGACAAGGCACAACGACGGTAGTGTAGAGGAGTGTAAACTTACAACCGACTTCCCAGATGATGTTGCGATCTCCAGCATCTAGTGCGTTGTTCTCCTGTTTCCGCCGTCGCCGTTCATCCTCGTCCAGAATGTAGAGAAATGTACCCCTCTCAATGGTGATTGCGCCGATGAATCTGTCTGCCTCATTGTCCGACTTCAGTCCAGGTAGCTCTCTAATGGTCCAAGGCAACATGCTTTGCGATACCCATCTCTTCTGCCGAGAGACAACTTCACTCTCGTCCCCATCCGATCCCTGCAACAACTGTAACGAGTCATGGATGGCCTGCAGTTCTGTCGCACAACCACGTCCTGCTTTTGAGACGAAGGGATACCACTGACTCCAATCCTTCTCGGTATACGGATACGGTGGTCCATTGAGGTTCATATACACACGCCGGTCATTGAGAGCAACCAGAGCGTGTTGACCATCCGAATGCCGAGGTGGCGTTAGAACAATCCTTGAACAAGGGTGTGGAACCGGAATGGTATATTGGAGCCCGTCCGGGGACGCCATGCCAACGGCTGGATAATATGCCTCTGTTCATGCCGGACACAATTCTCAACCAGCTTCGAATAAAAGCCTTGCAATGACGACTGTATCAAGAGTGCTGCTCGATTAGGACCAATCCCCCTTGAACACTGACTCACTGGCTAAAATCTGAGATTGACTCACCGTCAGGGAAGAGAGTTGGGAGAGGGACTCTGCGATCAAATTGGCCCGAATGTCATTTACGATCGCAACAGTCGAGCGTCTGTCCTCCAGCCATGACGGCAATACGATAGTGTGCGGTGTTACCTAGGAGAGAAAGCTGGTGAAGCAGGCAGGAAACTTTGGTGTAATGTCGGGGCATCGTTTTTCCGTCCTCATGCTCATCACGTGATCTGACTTCGGAATGTTTCGTGTTATGATGCGGGGGAATAATGACGGTGGCAAAAAGTGGCTCAACGGATGGCTGTGCAAGAACCAGACATTCGCCAAAGTCAAGTCCTACACCTACAAAACTGCGAACCTGTTTTGAAGCTCTTCTTTCTCCCTCAACTCCTCTCCTTCAAGCCATTGGTGGGTAAACATCATGGCAGCCTCAGGAGGTCACCTCCTGGTTCCGAAGGCCTTGAAGGCGTTCAGATGGGTGTTTGAGAGGACGGGTCGTCTCATTCGTGAGAAGATCCCCCAGGCAGCGAAGCCGACTCTCGAAGCCACCGCCGAACCAGCCTATGCCCGTATCCCACAGCGTCAAACAGTCAATCGACTTGATCAAATCCGACAGGCTCAAAGCCGCCACTATAGCACCAAGCAGACCATCAACCACACCGTTCGCCATTACTCTTCTCAACCTGGTCCCTCTGCTCGACCATCGCGAGCGTCCTATCCTTCCTCTCGCACCGCTACCGCTGTCAGCCGCAAGACTGGTCGTACACCTTTTGCAGCCACACTCCGACCAAACCTCACTGGCGGTACGTTGTGCCGTTCCGCTGGCGGTTATGGCTTGGGAGGAGGTCGTGCGGGTGGAGCCAGATACTTCTCACACTCACCGGCCGCTCCTGCACAGGTAGTCAACAACGTCTCCCAAGCCGTTCGAGCATTCTGGCTATCCGGTCAGAAGGCCAGTTTTGACGGTGCAAACCCTCGCACCGGCGAGAAGCGATTCCGGGCTATCTCCAGCCTGCAAGAAGATGCAAGACACACCATGGATATGTCTTCAACAAACGCCCCCGGATCCTTCATCGACTTCAAAGTCTCCCCCACCATCACCGCCATCGGTCCATTGAGCACCATTCCTCGCTCCGAGTCAGCTTCAACTTGTGAAGACAACAGCTTGAACAACACCATCATCATGTCCAACCTGTCCGCCGACTTTGCCCGTGCTTTGAAAGACCTAGCCGCCATCATGAATGATCTCAAGCATTTGGCCACGCTAGGTGACCTTCCAATTACCCTGCACAACAGCACGACACTCAGAGTGCGCTTCCCAGGCTGCGATGCAGACACCGTGGAGAATCTGTGCCGAGAATTGAATACCAAGCGTGGAATTGTTGGACAAGACGAGGACTTCGACGCTCAGAACGGCACCAACATGGCATTGATGTTCCCGTACGCTCCTAGCAGGACAGCCAGTGAAGTCTGTCTAGACTCCCACCACAAGAGACCCGTCAAACGCGTCAAGCGAGATCGCGTGGAGTGGCATGAAATGCTCACTCCGCCTCAACAGGGCTCACCGGGCTTCTCACATCTTTCCGCCACCAGCCACTCGCAGGATGCCTTTGAGATGATCGACAATGCTATGGGACATAATCCTTGGATTTCATCGCCGTCGGGATATTCCAGCCTGCACGAGAGCGAAGTACGTGGCGATGACGACGCAGCTATGTACTTCTTCCAGCCTGATCAAACACGAATGGCAAAACAGCATGCGAAGCCAGAGAGAGCTGATGTGTATGAAGGGCTGGAAGGGATATATCGATTTATCGAGGAATGTGACCGCGCCAGATCCTGATGCATTGGATGCATGAGGCGTTGATGGGTATCCTCTTGTCGGAAGGTGGGCCTCGTTATGATTTGAGGCCCCGTACCATTCGTTCCCATCGAATGTGTTTTTTATAGCAGAAAGAGCTACACTAGCGGAGCCTGAAATTGCAATGATCCCCTTTATCAATATGCCGCATTACCTAAGTTCAACAATCCAAATATCGTGCTGTTCGCCTCTACTTGCTGTTCATGGGCATCAGATATCTCGATAAGATGCCAAACGCGCAATGTTAGGGACACCTCAGGGACCACCCAGATGAGTAGTGCCTACACCATCGCCGTTGTGAGCATTGCCATCTACCTGGACCCCTCGAAATCTCAGCTCTTGATTTTCCTTAGAAACCCTATCATTTTCCTTTTCCAAATGTTCAATTCTTTCCTGCATTTCGGCAATCTCGTCTTCTGCGCCAGATGAGAACTCCTCGATAATCTTGAACACGCGCCACAATCTACCGATCACGACAAGTGAACCGGCCTCTTCTATCGGACCGCGAAGGAGGACATCGACGACAAAGCCTGCGACAATGACGCAGGCGTCGAAGATGTGGAAACCGGACTTGAAGTAGCTGTTGGAAAGGCGTCAGTATGCATCGGATCTGAGCGGGTTGAATTTGGCTTACCCAGGGCCGAACGCGAAGACGCTGCCCAACAATTCTGCCATAAACAGGCAGGAGAATGACAGACTGACATAGTCCAACACATTCTGCGTCATCTTCCAATCTTTGTAGTGAAACCCTTTGTCGCCGCTATGCTCACATACGTGTAATGAGATGAGGAAGTCGGCGAAAATGCAGCTGATATCGAGCGCCACCAGCGTTATAACAAAGTAATGTCCCCATTTGCTGGAGAAAAAGCGTTGAAGACGGTTGCGCAAGATCCACACCCAAGAATCTTCACCATGGATCTTGACAATATGGCAGGCGATGAAGTCGTGCGAGTGACGGAGGTCGGTGAGGTAGCGGCGGTCAGAGGGCAGCAGAGGAGTCTGCTCGGTGTAGGCTTGCCACTCGTGGTCTTCCATGGCGAATGGTCGACGGGATGCTAGTCGATATCTGTAAGGAGGTATGAGCGCATTATAACAAATGATATGGTGGCAGGAGGAGGTACCAAAGGATAGAGAGGTAGGGCGTCACGCTGGCTACCTCCTTCTTGTACGGGATGCAGGGCCGGGAATCAGTTGCGCGGCTTCAAAGTCAATGCTGAAGTTGCGTCAGGGGGAAGACGGGAACTTCAGTTTCCCCAGGGAGGTTCGATCAGGAAGCCGTGTACGGTGATCGACCCATTGGCCGATAGGTGCTTGTGATACTCATGGCCCTTGAACTCTTTGGATTCGCGATCCCAAGGTTTCTTCAACGGCCATGCGTTAGGTTTGGAAGTCGTCTCCGGAAGCAATGATGTCATCACCCTTGGAGACTGCCTGACTGCCGGCCTTATCAAGAGCTGCCCTAGAAAGGGGTTGTAGAGACAAGCAAAGTGAGAACAGAAAGCTGAGATAGACATTGTCCCTCGTGAGAAGTCGTTGGAATCGGAAAAGACCATGATGCGAGGTTAAGCGATGCCAGACAATTGGGCCTGTCATCCGATGATTGAGTGAGTTGATCGTGGATCTTTCTGAAAGACATACCTATCTCAAGATGGTCCCGACGAGCACTGTAAGAGTGGCCCTGGATCATGGCTCCTTCCCACAGTGTAACGCTCACTTGTTGCCTCGATGAGTCGTCAGCGGTTTCCCTTTGCACCTTCATTGTGATTGCCATTCCTTCTGAAGGACTTCTTCTTCCCAACTTGAACTTCGCCATCTCTTCATCATCTTCTCAACCATCACCTTTACCAAACATTCAACATCCAGACTATTCTGCTTCAGCCACAGTCATATTATCTTACATCGTTTCTTTATTGCACTGACTGAACTGAACTGATCTGCTCTGCTCTGCGCCATGGCTATCTCAAACGAAGGCCTCTTTCAACAAATCCGCTCCTTTATCCCCGCTAAGGAGGCCGATGACCGCAATGAAACCGACTAGAAGTCATTGTTTTGGATCGTACCGGTCCTGGCTTACTGTGCCGTTGTACTGTGGTGCGCTGTCGACTGGTGTCTACGGCGTCGTCGTCCTATATCAGTCGTCCCTGCGGTCCAGCCTCTACAATACGTCCCTGCAGTCAATCCTCTACAACAAGACCATGCTGTCCAGCCTCCACAAGATGTCCCTGCAGTCAATCCTCTACAACGCGACCATGCTGTCCAGCCTCCACAGCACGATCCTGCAGACCAGCCTCCAGCATACGATGATGCAGACCAGCCTCCAGAATACGATGATGCAGACCAGCCTCCAGAATACGATGATGCAGACCAGCCTCTGGAACACGACGATACAGTCCAGCCTCTGGAACACGACGATACAGTCCATCCTCTGGAACACGACGATACAGTCCATCCTCTGGAACACGACCTTGTAGTCCAGCCTCCACAGCACAACCCTGCAATCCAGCTTCCACAACATAACCCTGCAGTCCAGCCTCCACGACACGACCTTGCACTCCCTCCTATACCTGAAGCTGACAACCAGTCCGACGATTCCGGCAGTACAGTATTCGTTCAGGTCGAGCCACATTCTGTACTTTGACCCACCTCCGCGTGAAGAATAGTCAACACACGCCTCCTCAGAACTCGAATCCTTCGGACGCCAGGTTGTACAAGGAGGGATGCGCGGAGCTGCCTTCATTCAGCACTGAACAGTCCAGGATGAGCCGAGCGGATACACGCTTGTTATTACGGGTTTCACGAACATGGTGGAAAATGTGGCTTTGATCACTCGTTGGAGTCTTTGTTAGTTATTGGTCTTGGGAATTGTGATAGAATCAGAATGTACTTTCTTTACTGCTTTGAATCAATGATCTTTCCAGAGGCCTCACTCACGTACCGCTGTTCTACCAAGTCCAGGAACTCTTTAGCATCCCGAAGAGCTCGATTTGACTTCAGGTGAGTCCAACATAACTCTGGGAAAGTCGGCATCATCGGGTTCGGTGCCGCATTCGGGTATACAATGGTCGAGCATTCGGGGTATTTTTCATGAGGAGTCCCGAAACCTGGAGATTGCGGAGAGCATAGTATTATCACCAGATCACCCACCATCACCGATGACTCGGACTTCTCAGAACCACTGAACCCATCTCAGTACCGGTGTTATTGACGCACCATGGCAACCATATTTCCTAATAACTTGTATCGATCGCGAGAGGAGAATTCCTTATGCAAGGTCTGTACATGCTCCCCTGTTGCGCGGCAGGTCTTCCTAAAGTAATCCTTGACAGGCATTCGGCATCAAGCTCGTCACATCAGCTGCAGTGGTTCAGATCGCGAGTCAGGCTGGTTTTGACTCGCTCTTTATTGATCTAGAACACTCGACCCTATCTCTGAACGACGCAAGTCAACTTTGTACTGCAGGTCTCTTGGCAGGCATCACGCCTTTCGTTCGGGTTCCATACCAATGCGGAGACGGTTTCGTGCAGAGAGTTTTAGACGGTGGTGCAATGGGTGTCGTCTTTCCACACGTCAGCAGTCGAGGTGAGTTGTACTTTGTCTCTGGGTATTCAGACATCCTTCTGGTACATGACCACTGGTAACGTTGGAGAAACGCTCATTCGTGGTCACAGTCGAGGCTGAAGCGGCTGTCTCGATATCCAAGTATCCGCCTCAGGGCAAACGATCGATGACCGGCCAATTACCTCAATTTTGTATGGTCCCTCAGACGGCACCGAGAGTGACTGGCCCCAGTAACGACATCGGATCGACTGTCTTTGTCATGATCGAAACAAGAGAGGGCATCGATAACCTCGACGATATCGCTTCGGTCAAAGGTGTGGACGTACTCTTGGTAGGGGCGAATGATCTGTCCGTTGAACTGGGCATGCCGGCAGACTTTGAGAATCAAACCTTCCAAGCTGCTCTGGAGCGAGTAAGCGATGCATGCAAGAAGCACCACAAGATCATGGGTCTAGGTGGCATTTACGATCGTCCTGAGCTGCAGAAGTGGGCTATTGACAAGCTTGGGGTTGGCTTTATGCTTTGTCAACAAGATGCTGGATTGATCACGAAAGGGGCGAAGCAGTGTATTGAGAGCTTGAAGGCGTTACAGAAATCAGGATGAAGGGCTCGATCAGTGTCAGAAATATGACTTTGACGTTACCACAATCCCTTGATCGAGTCTCTCCGTTCTTCTTCTCAACTCGTCAACCAGATGGCATGGGATGCTCCATCCTGCAGGCTGAGGTCGCTGACCATGTTGGCTCCAAACAAGCGGCTGTGACGATCTCCAGAGAATGACAGTCTGGTTCTGTGAGACGATTTGCCAAAGTTCCCCTTCCGAAGTTGCTTCTTTCGATCCCAAAGCTAAAAGCACAATCCACAAGGTGTCAGTCTGTCAGATGCTGCCCAGAGTCCACTCTCCGCACGCACTGTCGTGCTTAAGACGTAGTGACACATTGACGTCTTGAAGCTAATCGTCTAGACGGGGAAATTGATCGTGCGACACATCGAGGACATCTAAAGACATTATTTACCTTTCGCACTGTTCGAGGCTACATTGGCCAAGAACCTAGCGTTCACAACATGATCTGCGAACCGTTTCTTTCGACATTGCTGAATGCTGAGCTCGGTCGGGGAAATCATAAATGACACCAAGATGTGAGTGGATCGTACAGGTAGGCTTTTGACAATTTGCAATTCCATTCATCATAGAGGCACGCGAACAAGTCGTTGCCTAGCAGACCGTTATGACTACCGACCCCTATGATCGACATCTTGTCAAAAAGCCTCTCTCCGCTTCCGTAGATCCTGACAGCGTCAAGACACCAATATAGAGTTCGGGTGCTCCTGCACACCCATATGTGCTCATGCCCTCCAAAGTCTGCATGGTCCATAGTCGTAATGGCCGCACCATAATGTGCTACTTGCAGGCCAGAAACGCTCAATAATCGTAAAAGACAGGCTCACTGTACAATACAGAGTGAAATTCTCCGTAGAGAAACGCTAAAATGGGCAAGCCATGTAAGCATCGCTGTCAAGCAAGAAACCACCCACCCAATGTACAAGCCGCACAAGCATAATCTCGTCTCATATCATCCATGCTTTTCTCTATACTTTCCATCCTGTAAATCATCGGAGGAGTTCCCACTCGTCGTCACCATCAACAGAGCCTTTCCTCTCTGCACCCGACCCCTCACCCGCAAACATCAATGCAATCAGAGCAACGCCAATCATAACCACGCTTGCGACCATGACCGCAACAAGACCCCAGTGCACAACGCTCAACCTTTGCTTTCTCATCATGATAAGAATCATGGCTGCGACTGCACATGTCTCGGCGGATATAACGCCAGCAAGCACCCCAGCATCGACTTCAAAATACGCTTTCCTACGGCCTGTTCCAAGGAGGATGCTCGACATGACGAGCAGAATGTAAGAAATGGCGATCAGCCCCGTGTAGAAATAGAACAGAGTCCGTTCCAGCATTTTCTGGCGAGGCGTCAACAGTTGGTGAGCACGGAACTTGGAGCCGCTAAGACGCTTGGAACGTCGGGATCTTCGTCCAGAAGTCGGCGACCGCTGTGGTTGCGGTAGTTGCTCGTCAGTCTCAGAGCTCGAGGTGTCAGCATCCTCAGTATTGGTGACACTGTTTTGATCATCGACGAGCAACGGCGCCTGTTCATCAGCAGTGGCATGGCCCTTCAGCGACAGTGGTGGCAACCATGATATCACTGTGGCTTTACCCTTGTTGAAGCCCTGAGATATAGCCTCAAAAGCCTTGGACAAGGTCTCGGCTCCAGGAAACGTAGACTCATCAGGATTCACGTAGATAACGTAGCCTTCTTCTTGGTTGTACTCTGACTCTGGATCGTCGAACTCGTTCCAATACTTGGTTGGTGGAGGTGAGCGTTCTGGTACCACAATCCGAGCACGCTTCTTCTTTCGCGTACTGGGGCTAGTGGTTTCAGACACCTTGGAAATGGCAGTATCGCTGGCACCAGCGCCGTCCGAAGTTGCGGAAGATTGGCCATTTGTTCCAGCTGAAAAGATGCTTGCTGCAGGCCCTTCGGTCGATGATGGTCCAGAAGATGTACCACCGACGTCAGCCGGGTTCAGCCTGGTTCGATTGGCAGTGCCTGGTCTAGAGATTCGAGGAAGTATCGGCACCTTTCTGATGTCTTTGTCCAGGAGTGATTGCCATGACGGTGCTGGAAGGTCCTTTTGAGCAGAATGAACGACCATATCTTCAATCGTAAAGTCGTTGACCTGCTCTACGAGATGTGACTCATCGAATGCGCGGACGACAGCAGGTGTCCTTGCAAACTCCCATCGGATATGGAGAATCGCATAGGGGAAAGCATCCCCTGCTCGAGACTTGTGTTCCGGTTCACCGACAACCGCCAGATCCGCAGGGGCTACGGTGACACTGATGTCAAGAGTAGCCCAGTTCCCAACGTCAGCAGTGTTGGTGATGCCCACATATCTGTTTCGAGTAGAACAGACTTCAGCCAAGGGTTTGACGTCTCGGTGTTCGGTCAGGTAGTTCTGGATGGCGGCAATCTCTTTTGAGATATTAGGGGCAGGAAACTGCCGCTGAAGAGCTCGGGGTAGATCCTGGCGGTTGATAGTGAGCA
Organism: Exophiala sp. CCFEE 6388; assembly: GCA_035928005.1. Taxonomy (NCBI): domain Eukaryota; kingdom Fungi; phylum Ascomycota; class Eurotiomycetes; order Chaetothyriales; family Herpotrichiellaceae; genus Exophiala; species Exophiala sp. CCFEE 6388. The sequence continues at coordinate 59,918 of JAVRRU010000026.1, forward strand.
TGGTGCCGCCGGATGATGTTGGCGATAGTCCAGCCAGAGTCACGACCGCGTTAGGCTCAGAACTCCAATGGCCACCTAAGGCTATCCGGGACGGCCTGGCGGTGCTGGTATCCTTGACAAACCTGTAGGCATTGTCGAACACGACCATGTGGGTAACGATGGAATTCGATTTTGAGAAAGACTCCACGTGCTTTTTCGCGACGAGTGATGTCTCCGAGTTATGCCTGGAATGCGTTGAAGGGACAGCGGCATCGCGCATATGTCGAAGGAGTATGGTGCGGGCCTCATCCAAGTTGTCTGGATGGATCCAGTAGAACGCACTGCCTGAAGCCTCACCATAAGGGACGGTCAGAATCGCAGCGTCGAATGCCAGCGGCCCACGGAGGACTGATTCAGTTATCTGCGTGATGGGGGATCTCTTAGCTGACGCCGAGATTCTCTTGTTCTGTCTCTCCTGCGACGGTTCTCGAGTTCGGCCAGTAAGCATAGGTTCGGCAAGTTCTTCGGTGAGGATTGCCTTTTCTTCTGCTAATTGCTGCAGATAATCCGAGAAGTCCGTCTGCAGTTTCTTGGAGGAGAAGACCTCGACATCCAACCGAGTCTGAAGTGAGGTCGACCCAGTCCATTTTCGGTACTTCTTGAGGATTTTGCGGAAGGCGGTCTTTTGCACGTTTGCGAATCGAGACAAGCTCTGAATCTCGTCTCCTATGGCCTCAATATCCTTGAGCATCTGCCGGTACTTGCGAGCCTGCAAGACGGGCTTATCCAATGCATTGTCTTGCACAGCGCGCTGAGCTATCTTGATCTGTTTCTCGAGGTAAGCGAGACGGCGCTCGATCTCACCCTGTTTACTCCTCAGAAAGAGTGTAACATTGTCATATTCAGCTCCCAGTAACCTGCAAAGCTGGTTCTCCAACTCTTCCCATTTGTTTCTACCTTGTGTCGGAATATCTCGCGGACCTGCGGCACCAGCAGAGGTTTTGTTTTTGATTAGATGCTTGAGCTCGTTGTAATTCACGTTATAAGCAGTCCATTTCGGGACAGACCTCTGAGAGAGGGTGTCGCCGAACTTCATTTGCAAGCGCAGTTGCCAGAAGAGGTCGACGTTTTTTGGTTGCAAATGTTCGAGACGGGCATTAACTTCTCGAAGTATTTACCGTCCTGATGGAGGGGCAGGACGGCTTCTCGAAAATCGGTCCCGTAAGCGGGGATGCCGGCGGACCAGGGGTCGGTCGACGAACGGCGTGTAAGGGAGGGTGGAAGAAAAGCAAGAAGGACAGGAGCGCAGGAAGAGATAAGTCGGTGATCGAGGATTCGAGCTCTTCGTGATGCAGAGATATGTAATTCGACGCAGGGTCAGGGTGTTTGAGTAGCTGGCCGGGGAAACCTTGTCCCAGTATTATACAGTATGCAGCAGTCTGAAAGTAAAATATTAGAGCCCGTGTCGTTGATGCAGATTTGCGGCGCTTTTTTAGGGCCTGCACGGTCTCATGTCAATCATTGAGACTTTTGGCTTTTCTTCAGCTCGGACCCGCGGCCAATCTCCATAAGACTGCTACTGCAGGCTTGAGTCGGCAAATAATAAGTGGCCTTGTGGATGAGCGGGAGAGACAGATGTCAGGCGTTTAGTTAAGCTTAGGCTTGCTTAGCACCGAGCCCATTACCAGAAAAAGTAGCCGGGCCTGACAGGGAGTACATTGACGATATAACTCCATGGTCCAGCAGGCTCGCGACAGTGGGCTTCTTTGACTCCAAGCTTGTAGGACTTTATGATAGAGGAGCTATGCTTCTCTTTCTCAACGATCACGGCTATATCGTTGTGTGGGGACGAACTCTGGGACAATAAGAAGGAATGATATCTATTTGAACCTGGAGGGCAACAACCGTCAGACAGTGCCACTTTTCTGGAAACTGGCTTGGCACCTCCAAAGCGATGTCAATAGGCACTGTTACTTATCTTGTTTATTCCTTTGATAGGTGGGACTTTCACTCCATGTACACTACATGAAACCGAGAGACGAATGCAGTCTCAACGGCCGAGTAGACTCAACACAGTTAGACCATCTGACCACCTGCGAGGAGATGCAAGAAGAAACAACTTCATCGGCAACATATAGGCAAAACATTCGTATTGACGCATGCATTATGCAGCTGACTCTGCAAGGATTGTTTTCTGCTTGATAACTGCCGACCTGCACGCGAGTCAGTCAAGTCATCCTTTTACTTTTCTAAAAAGGGCAAATTTGCTCTGCATGTTTCGATCTGCAGTCTCAGTTTCCACAGTTCGATACCACAGTATACCACTTAGTTTTCTTCATAGACCCAAGAAGAATAAAGATAGAGTAATAAGGTGACATGGTCTATTCAACAAAAGACCTCGACTCCTCGCCACCTCCACTACTTCATAATAAGAACCACTGTTTACACGTAACGTCACCTGAAGAATCGAGGTACGTACCCAAGCATGTGTTGAATGAGGGGCAGTGATAGAAACTCTAGGCTATGCAGGCGCCCTTAATACTGGGCCGCGTGGGCCCAAGACGCCCCCGAAAAGTGAGGTGCCATGCGAGTGGCCAGCTAAAGTCCCCATCCACTCCTCTTAGTCCGAACTCCACGGCGCCACACCAACGAGGCTCAGGCTAGCAGAAAAAAAATTAATTGTCCGATCGCAGCGCTAACAATGAAACGACAATCCACGAGAAACCACACTCAACGTTGTAACCAGGCCTGACGAATCGACTTGTCTCTCCATCGCTCCAAGACAGCATCGATCTCGGTCATGGCACTCGCCAGTCACCCGATGGCCGACCCTCAGAGTCTGCTGACTAGCCTTTCGAACTCGACCCAGACGTTTTTGCAACCGCCGTCTTCCCTCCATGCTGAGGCATTAGCATGTGTCAAGAGTCTCCTCGATCCTCTGGCGGCCGATGTTGCGGATGCTCAAAAGCACAGACGGGATGAGAACAGGCGAAAGAGAAAACGCGCAGATGTGGAACGTCAAGAGGATGTCCTACAACTGCGGCAGGTGTATACTTCGGGCCTCGGTGTGAAGCAAGTATGGGAACAGGCGAGGAGGGTCCTGGATGCCGCATGTTCTGAGGTGGAAAGAGAGATTGCATCGCAAAAACAGCAGATACAATCAACACCACTCACAAATGGCCATGCGACAGCCAGTGACGATGTCCCGGAGGATGACTTGGACGAAGAGGAGGACCTGCTGGAGGATGGGGACCTGGAAGATGATCTCCTCGACGAAGAGTCGCTAGGTGAAGAGGGGGATTACGAAGAAGATGAAGATCTGGACGAAGACATGGAAGATATAGAGGACGAAGGGCTGGACTCAGAAAATGCAGAAGATGAACCGGCCACATACGTCCCAGATCCCAACGGCCTGAATGACGGATTTTTTTCCATAGACGATTTCAATCGTCAAACCCAATTTCTCGAACAACAGGATGCACGGGGTGAAGACGACAACCCCAGCGACGAAGACGAGATCGATTGGAACGCCAATCCTTTGAGTATGCCTTTACCCAAATCCGCTATCACCAACCCAAAAAGCAAGAACAGCGAGAACATCCCCGACGAAGAAGATGATTCTGAAGACGAAGACGGCCCGACATTTGGAGACGCAGACCTCAATGCCGATGACAGTGATGAAGACATGGTCGACGGTGACAACGACGATCTCGAGGCCGGCATGCCCACGTTGGAAAACACCAACGAGGTCCGCTACGCCGACTTCTTCGCACCTCCACCCAAGCAATTGTCCAAAACGAAGCGCATGCGCGCCCTACCAAAAACCCAGCCAACCCCTCAAACGAAACCACAAGACGGAGACGAAACGGAGAATGACATGCAACGTGCCATCGCCGACGTCCGTCGCGATCTTCTCGATTCCGACGACGAAGACATCTCCGACGCAGAGTCTGGATCAGACGACGGGCGACCATCCACTAAAAACATGTCCACCCACGAGAAACAACAAGCCGCTATCGCAGCCGAGATCCGCCGTCTCGAAGCCGCCAGCGTCGCCAAACGAGATTGGACACTATCAGGCGAAGCACGCGCCGCCGAACGACCCCTCAACTCCCTGATAGAAGAGGACCTCGAGTTCGAGCGAACCGGCAAACCCGTCCCTGTCATCACCGCCGAAGTTTCCGAAGAAATTGAACAGCTCATCAAGCGACGTATTCTCGCCCGTGAATTCGACGAAGTCACCCGCCGCCGACCCGATGCCCTCGGCACTGCGAACGACACCCGCCGCGGCCGCACCGAGTTAGACGATACAAAACCCCAGTCCAGCCTCGCGGAGGTCTACGAGCAAGAACACCTCCGCGCCACCGACCCTGGATACATCGACAAGCGTTCCGCCGCCACCAAGAAACAGCACGACGAAATCTCACGCCTCTGGAAAGAAGTCTCCAACCAACTCGACCTGCTAAGTAACCTGCACTTCAAACCGAAGCGCCTCGAAGCAGAGATCAAGACCGTCGAGGACAAACCCACTATCGCCATGGAAGACGCCAGACCTGTGGGTCTGGGTGTCAACGCGGACGAGAGTATGCTCGCACCCCAGGAAGTCTATCGGCCTGGCGAGACAAAGACGCAGGATGGCGACATCGTCGTGCGCAAAGGTGGCGCTGCCGCGAATAAAGAGGAAATGACCCGGGAAGAAAAACTGCGGAGACGCCGGCGAGATAAAGAACGCACCAAGAAAGCAAATGCGCAACAGGGCAAGTCTGGCGTCGGCAATACTGCTAATGCTGGTGACAAGGGCAAGAAATCTAAGACCCAAGACAAGGCTGATATCCTCTCGGACCTGCAGAAGGGTAACGTCAAGGTCATCGATAAGAAAGGCGAGTTACAAGATCTGGGTGGGAAGAAGGGCAGGAAGGGACGTGACGCGACTCAGAGCCAGGTTGCTGGTGGAGGGGTGTTGAAGTTGTGATCAACACGTACTCGGCGACCCATTTATTGGAAGGCAGGATAGTCTGCTTGTGCTGACAAAGGGCGAGCAAGGGAAGGTCGGATAATCATACGATATGAGCATTGCGAAAGCTGATATTTTATCTACGTATTTCGAGAACCCTGGGCAATTAAATGATCGACAGACGATTCGAAGGCAACACTTGAGCGACCAAGTACGGCAAGATAGCATAAAGTAATATATTGCCCGCAGCAAAATAGTATATAAACAATAGAACTGAAGGGGGTATCTATCCACAAGCAACAATCCAACGAGAAAAACCACAATCGTCAATCGTCAATCACCCAGATATAGAACAGCTTCAGTCCCGATGCCAGCACCGGTCTCGTGCTGAGGCGAGCGGTGGATCTAGCACCATCCTTAGCCTGCCTGACCTCTGCCGGTCCAACAGAAATGAATCCCAAAACCAAACCAAATCACCAATACCGGGAATCTTCCGCAATAATATCGATGCAGTAAATGTCAACGCTTGCCTTTGCCTGCTCGAAAAAATGCTAATCAAAAAGTGCTATTGCCTCCCATATACCAAGATTGTAAGACTTGAGTAGAGATGCTGGATGATGCTGACGCTGTTGATGTAGGTGTCGATCCAAAGTCGAAAGATGAGTTCAGAAGTCGGCGGTACATGACCTCCAATTTGTCTTCAGAACTGCGTTCAGAAGAGATTGCCCAAGAAACTCTTTCGCTTGCTATCGTTTCTGCCGAGCGCTGGTCGACCGTCAAACGTCTTCACAGGCGCTTCATCGTACCCGCCATAGCCACGATCGTCGGCTGGATCGAGATCTCGACGGCGTCGTCTTTCTCTCCTTTCTCGCTCTTTTTCACGTTCATCGCTACCGCCACTGTTGCTCTTGACCTCGCCATTCCGAGCGGCTCTTCGGCGGGCACGATGTTCATCGATCTCAGCTTCAGTCATGCCTGCATATTTGTCTTGATGTCGACTGCGACGTTTGCGGTCAATCTCTTCATCTGCTGCTCGAGGCTTTTGGCCACTTGGGTCCAAGATCGTTCCGGCCACGGGCGGTATCTCTGGTGGTTCATCCGCTTGCGAATGTATCCAGGAGCTCGTCTTGTTCGCTGGGGGTGCAAAACCCTTGCCACTACCACTTCGGCTTGAATGGTACTCCTCAACCAACGCGCTTGCTCTATTGTGACTCGATCGATCGCGGTCCTTGTCTTTGCCCTTTCGCTCCTCCCTGCGTCTTTTAGCGTCCTCCTCCTCGGCATAATAGGATTTCCGGCGCTCCTCTTTTCTCTTCTCGAGATTTCCACCCTGTTCAGCTTCGAGCTGAGCACGCAGACGTCTTCGTTCTTCCCGACGTCGTTCTGCTTCGGCCTCCATCTCGGCTTCTTCTTGTTGGATGCGTGCTTCCTTCGCCGCTCGACGGGCTCGCTTCTCGTCGCGGCGCTTCTCTTCGTCTTCTTGCTCCTTTTTTGCTCGCTCACGAGCTTTGCGTTGACGCGCCTCCAGGTCGGCCTTTTCTCTGTCTCTCCTCTCCTTACGTCTCTGCTCACGCTCCATGCGTTCAGCCTCTTCCTCTTCATCACGTGCCTGTCGTTTGGCTTTCCGTTCCGCGCGTCGAGCTTCCACATCGGCGTCGGTCTCAGCTGGTGCATCAGTGGTCAGATCCTCTGCATCTAGGGCGCGAGATTTCCTCTTTGGTCGGTCCTTGTTCCGAACGGGGAGCCCTTGGTCTTCGGGATCAGTCAGAGTGTTGCTCCTATGTCTTTCTCTCTCCGGCTCCCCACGTTTGGAGCCTCCAAAGAAACTGCCGAAAAGGCCACTCGATCTCTTCGGAGTGGTATTGCTTCGTTTTAAGGGTGGAGGGAAATCCACAAAGGCAAGATCGTCTGGTCCGCTGGTCACTAGGGGATCGCCGTTAGGAGCCGTGTCTACCATCACCACATCGTCGTCTTGAGAGGTTTCTTTCTTATGTGTCTTGGCCTCTTTCTTCGACTTTGATGCCTTGGACTTCAATTTCTCCGTAGCGGAAGCGCCGTTGACGGCAGGTGGGTTGTCATATGTGTGAATCATCACCATATCATCGTCATCGATTGGATACGGATCAGGAACTTTGCCTTTCACAGATGGCCGTCGCCCAAGCTTGCTTGATTTGATGCCCATAAGCTTAGCCGCCTTGTCTGTAATACGAGGCTCATCCTCGGGAGGAGGTGAGAGCAAGCCGTCCACAGATTGACGTCTCGACGATGTCGGCCTGGAACTAGTTGCATCGCTAGGCCTTCTTGTCGGCTTCGAGCGCATTGCTGAAGGTGGAGGTCCACCAAACATGAAGTTCGAGAAGGAGGTGCCCCGGGTGGGTGTTGGCCTGCTGCTCTTCTTCGCGTTGGCATCTTTGTCAGAGTCAGAAGACTTGGAGAGCTTCTCTGCATCCTTTTTAGCTTCTCGCTCTTGCTCTTTCGGTGTGCGGGTTGACTTGGACCGTGTCAGATCAGAGGGCGACTTTTCTTTCTTGACGGGCGCGGCCGTGTCAGAATCTTCCTTGGCTTTATCCTTGCTCGACTTCTTCACAGGCGGCGGCGGTGCTGCGCCCCAGAAACCCCAAGAGGATGTGGCAGAACGTTCAACCTTGGGGCGTTCCTTCTTGGTGGTCCTCTTTTCCTCAGGCGGTGGAGTTGGCAGCTTTGGCGGGTCTTCAGCTTTCAGGTCAACCTTCTTGGCTGTTGACTCTTTCAACGTGGTGGTCTTTGATTTTGAGCTTTTCTTCTCGACCTCTTTCGTCTTGGATTTGGACTTTTCGGGTGATTTGGGCATCGAAGAGTTGTCTCCACCAAGAAAGTCGTCCAAATCGTCGCCGAACGCGCCAGGAAAACTTCCAGGAACCGAGTCTTTGGACTTTTTCTCTTCTGCAACAGGAGACGCGTCGGATTTTTTCTTGGAAGATTTCAAGGTGGAGGCTGCCGTTTTTGAGGCTGATGCTGATGCTGATGCCTTGTCTTTTGGCTTCTTTTCCTCTTTGGGTGATGGCGCGTCTTTGGTTGTAGGCAATTCCTTAGTCAGCACCTCGTCCGTCTTCGACTTCTTTCCGCTGTCTTCTTTCTTGCCTCCTTCGAGAGCTTTAATGCGATCTGCCACTGAAGAAGAAACCTTGGTCTTTCCAGAGCTCATTGCTTTCGAGGTCTTTGAAGAGGATGTCGGCTTGTCAAGGTCAAGTAGGTCGAGATCCTTTGTGAGGCCAGCTAGTGCGTCATCCTCATTGGTGGAGGCGTGTTTGGTAATTTCCTTTTTGAGATCAACCTCCTTTTTGCCAGCTGTCTTTTTGCTCGTCGACGCGCTACCCCAGATTCCGAAATAGTCGTCGTCTTTGGCCTTCTCTTTCTTCTCTTCTTTGTCTGTTGAGGCCTTTTTCAGTTTGGACGTCTTGTCGGTTTTTCCTGCTAGAGCTGGTTCGTCGAGAATATCAAAAAGATCTTCAGTCTTGCTTTTGCTCGATTTTGTCTCGGTCTTTGACGATTTGCTGGTCTTAGTCTTAGAGCTCTTCGCAGCCTTCTCTTCAACCAATCGTGCAGCCTCGGCTTCCTCAGCTTCGCGAGCAAGCCTATCTTCCTCTTCCTTCTTTGCTTGCTCTTCGGCCTCTTTCTTAGCCTTTGCCTCTCTCTCCTTCTTCGTTAGTTTGGTACTGGTCGTCGTCGTTTCGATACCCCATGCACTACTTTTGCTGACTTTGGGTTTCGCTTCTTCGACTGGACTTTCCACGATTTCATCAAAGAAGCTGCTCTTTTTCGACTTCTCTTTCTCGGTACCAATCTTGGAGGTAGTGCTTTTCTTGGAGGAACCCTTGCTCTTAGTCGTCGTAAGACCCGCCCAGGTATCATCGTTGTCTAACATATCCAATGATTCTGGCTCGGGAGTAAGACCTTGAGCTGGTGGACTAGGCGCAGGCGGAGGAGGTTCTTCCTTGGATTTCGACTTCTTACTCCCCTTCTTATCCTTTGTCCCCCACGCTCCCCAGATATCATCCTCGGTCGCTTTGTCCGATTTCTCCGGCTCTTTAGGCTCAGTAACCTCGACGATGCTTTTCGTTTTGCTGTCCTTGGTGCTCTTCTTCTTGTCCTTTGTGGTGGTTCCCCAGGAAGCCCACGTATCCTCCTGAAGAGGCTCTGGTTCGGCGACGGTTTCTGGTTCAGGCTCCGCTACTGCCTTCTTTTTCGCATCCTTCTCTTTCTTCTTCTTGTCCTTCGCAGACAGCCCAAAACCACCCCAAGTATCGTCCTCATTGGCTTCCACCTGCACCTCGGGCTCGGGTTCAGGATCAGGCAGAGGTTCGGCGGCCTTCTTTTTAGCCTCCTTCTCCTTTTTCTTCTTATCCTTCGAAGAAAGTCCAAAACCAGCCCAGCTGTCCTCTTCCGGCTCCGGCTCCGGCTCAGGTGGAGGTGGGGGAGGCTCATCATCAAAGTCAAAGAAAGATTTCTTTTTGGCCTCTTTCTCTTTCTTTTTCTTCTCTTTGGCAGACAAGCCGAAGTCCAGCCCATCAAGGTCTTTGACTGGCGGTTCAGGCTCAGCAGGTGGCGGAGGTGGCTCGTCCACAGTATCCTGAGTGCCTTTTTTCTTGGACTTCTTCTTATCTTTGGTTGACATACCCCAGCTATCTTCCACATCGGCCTTTACTTCCGGTTCAGGTTCGGGTGGAGGTGGAGGAGGCTCATCGTCAAAGTCAAAGAAGCCCTTTTTCTTCGTGCTCTTCTTGTCCTTCTTCGTTGCGCCCCAGCCCGTCCAAGTATCGTCTTCCTTGACTTCGGGCTCTGGCTCTGGCTCAGGCTCTGGCTCAGGCTCAGGCTCAGGCTCAGGCGGAGGTGGAGGCGGCTCCTCGGAGGGAATAGGGAGACCCTTCCTCTTGGCTTCCTTCTCCTTCTTCCGCCTCTCCTTGGCAGAAAGGTGACTCCAGTCTTCTGTCACTTCCTCTACCGGCGGTTCCGGCTCATGTTGAGCTTCTGGGATGACATCAGGTATCGAAGGTTCTGGGCTTGTGCCTTTACCCTTCTTACTCTTCTTGTCCTTCTTGCCAATTGAGCCCCAGAAGTCATCAGTATCGGCTGGAGGTTCGGGTTCAGGCGGAGGCGGCGGTGGAACCTCTTCCACCAATGTGGCCTTCTTGCCCTTCTTGTCTTTCTTGCCTTTCGCTGTGCCGAAGGCCGCCCAGGTGTCGTCCTCTGGCAGAGGGTCTGTCGTGGACGGTTTCGTGTCAGCCGCGGTTCCTAAATCGATTGAAGCTGAAAGATCATCGATCCCTGACTTCTTGCCCTTTTTGTCTTTCTTCTTCGTCCCCCATGCTGCAGCCATCCAGTCGTCACCCTCATCAGCTGCTTTTTCTGGTTCGGCAAGCTCGGGCAAAGCCAGAAGGTCATCATCGAGAGCCGAAAAGCCCTTGGTTGTCTTCTTGTCCTTTTTGCCAGTCCCAAAACCCCAGTCAAAGCCGTTATCATTGCCTCCTGCGTCAATGACGGGATCTTTGGTATCGATAACAGGCTCCTCTGCAGCACCCTTCTTAGTCTTCTTCTTATCTTTCTTGGTAGAGAATGACGCCCACTCATCCTCTGCTGCGGCTGGCTCTGGTTCAGCTGGGACAGCTCGCGGCGGCGGTTCAACAGGATCATCGTCCAGCCAGCCCTTTTTCTTCTTGTCCTTCTTCTTCGTGGTTGTGCCCCAGCCACCCCATGAATCCTCTTCTTTTGTCTCGGTCTCGGCAAGTGCAGGCTCTTCTTGCTTCTCTTCGATAGCACCTTTCTTCTTCTTGTCCTTTTTGCCCGTGGTCGCAAAACCCCAGGCATCATCCGTAGTCTTGGTGTCTTTAGTTTCACCATCAAGGTCGAATGTGTTGTTGCCAGAATCCAGATCGCCAAAGTCGAAGCCACTATATGCCGAAGTCTTCTTCTTGGATTTGTTTCCCACTGACCAAGGATTGTTGTCGCCAAAGTCGGTAGAGCTCTCCTTTTTGTCCTTGTCTTTGGAAGCCTTGTCCTCAGTCTTGGTGTCGGTGTCAAGCGAACCAAAGTCCCAGGTCTTACCCCAGGCGCCGAAGCCTCCGGTGTCCTTCTTACTCTCAGAAGCGCCAAAGCTGAATTCCAATTTCGGAGCAGTATCGTCCAAGCTGATATCTTGAAAAGCGGAGGTTGCTGGTGGATCGTCGTCGGCACCCTGTAAAGTCAGCGACCCTACCTTGCGAACCAATTACTCAATCATACCTTCTTATTCTTTTTCTTCTTGTCCTTCTTCGATGAAAACCCCGTGGTCCAATCTTCGTCGGCAGCGGCATCGTTAGCCTCGTCGGCCCAACTAAGAGGATTAGCAGAACCTTTCACAGCTTCTTCCTCTTCTTTCTTTTTCTGCTCCTCTTCCTCCTCTTTCTTTTTATTCTTCTTCTTGTTCTTCTTGCTGCCGCCGAAATCCCAGTCGTCGTCGTCTCCACCACCTCCATTGTTATCATCACCGCCACCATCACCGCCAGCGTTCCCTCCACCACCGTCGCCTTCCCCGGCGCCATCACCCCCGCCTTCACCAGTAGCCCCGCCCTCGCCTTCGTTGTCGGAATCGAACCATTTCGCCTGCGCTGCAGCTTTCTTCTTCTGCTTCTTACCCCGCGTCTGTATACCAGTGGTGTCGCCGAAATCTATGCTCGCATCCATTTCCGCGCCAGAGTATTTGTACCTTCGGTTGGGAACTAGGGGAGGATTTTCTGCGGTGGCAAGGACCGCTGCATATGCCAAAGGTTCGGAAAGCGCATGGGACGGAAAGCGCTCTTCAGCGTTCGAAGACCCAGAGGTTCGGTAAGGCTGAGTGTACTCGGAGACCTCCCGTAACAAAGCTGCGACCAGCGCAGTGACTTCTAGATAGGCCTCATAACTCGGGATGCTAATCTGTAGCGCTTGTCAGGAGGAGCTCCCCGTCCAACTTGAGACAAAGTAGAGAATACGAAAGAGTTCGCCAGAAGCGGGAATGGTGGTAGATACGCCAACTTGACAAATGGCGTTAGCAACGAAGGAATGTCTTGCATACCCGTTCAGTCGGCCTGTTGTTCTTCAACATGGCGGTGTGCCGTCTATAGCGCCAATCGGCTACATTATTTGGAGAAATCCTGCCAGCCTCCCGCGCTTCATAAGTACACGATAACGGCCGTTCATCCATTCCAATCTTCCACCACTTCGGGGTCCTTTGTCGACGAAACGCGCTCTCGCCGACAGCGGCGACTGGCGACGCGGCTACGAGGGCCGCCATGGTAGGCTTGAGTGTGGTGGCGCAATGTATAGTGGGAGAGCATTTGCTGCGGCGAGCGCGGGACGCGAAGACGGGAAAAGTGGTAAAACAGAAAGACGTGAGGCCGTCTATACAGAGCGTCCTTCTTGAGCAATAGGTTAGCGAGTTGAAAGGTGATTGAAGAAATGCGACTTGCAAGTGTCAGGAGGTCACAAGTTGTTTGGGAGTGCCATTGGTCATTCCAGGGTTGGCACGCGAAACCCGACCCCCTTGCAGATCCCGGAATGGAATGGCCCAACGTGGATAAGGGACTTATCGCGGGTAAATATCGATACACAAACTGATTCTGCGCCAGGTCCAAGAGAAACTAGAAGTCTAACATCGTCATAGTTATATCAGAATCTGTTGAGGCATGAGGCATCGACCATATGAACCCGGAACAACGACTAAAAAAATTCGTGAATGCCTAAAGATCTCCGTACAACTGCACCACCAGAATGTAGTGGTGTTGACTTCAGCCCTGTGGACGAATGACGCGACGAGGATACTGGGGATACCTAAAAGAAAGCAATCCATATGGCCATCTCGTTCCTCACCGCTACATTGCTCGGGTGCGCGTAGAGGCGAATAGGAAACCGGCAGATCAGCAAGCTCTCGTCTTCAGAACTTTGCAAAGGCCAGACCAGCGAATACTGGAGGATCGCGTGTGGATGGGTGGGTGCCAAATGTGGACGAAAGATGCGTTTGATGGTGTCGTGGTAACGCTCGAGCCCACCCTCCACAGAGCCCAATAGCTCCTCGTAGGGGCGTCGGGAAAAAGCGATTGGCCCTTGCTCAGGGGCCGTTCCGAACTCAGGAGGCCCCAAAACAAGGGACGCTGGCCCACAAAGAAAGGCGGGTAGCAGCACCTTGGTCAACGCGAAAATTCCGACGTCACCCGTGTCATGCGAGCTGTCACAGTGAAGATTCATCCAGCATGGAGATGCGTGATGCAGCTGGACCGTCAACTTGTCTCTATCGCAAGGTTGATGACTTTGATATCTTGCGAGAATAAAAGTCTGGTGGCCAATGTGTTCCTTGGGGACCCGCGCTGCGCATCCCTGCCCAAGCAATTGTCAAAATATGCGGCATGCAGGGCAAAACTGCGAACACCATTAGGTGACGCAGTTCCCGCTCGGCTACTGGGAACAAGGAAGGCCAAGTGGCCAAAGAAATCCGGTGCAAATGTTCAGTGTTGCCGGCAAGCCTATTTCCAGAAAAAGTGGCACTGTCTGACCTGTGTTGCTCGTCAGGTTCAAATAGATACCATTCCTCAATGTCAATCTGGAACCCTTCGCACACATCGGGATAGTATTAACCTTTAGCAAGAGGAAGGGCGTCAAAACTTTCATACATTCCTACTAATTTGGAGTCAAGGCAACCACTGTCGCGAACCTGGTTGGCTTCGAACTTATACTGTCGATGTACGCCTTGTCAGACGGTGCCACTTTTTCTGGAAACAGGCTCGCCGGATCGTAAGAATGACAAATATTCAGATGCCAACAAGTAACACCCAGAGAAGAGTCGGATTCTCGCAGGAGGGCCTTGATACCCGTCTAACATTGATTGAAGCAGTAACTGATCGACTCGCGGTAGAACTTCATCAGCCATCATTGCCCAGTTTCCATAGCATAGAGAAGGGTTAATTGCCAAACGTAGAGCCCAGGAGACCGATTGTCCGCTCATCGTTAAGCTGTCAATGGACTCAAAGGTATAAGAAGTCGGTCGCCCACGTGCAACCAGCATTTCGGCTTTCATCATGTTGAAAAGACAGCATCAAGATGTTTACTCCTGCCATAGGCGTTTTGGCCGCACATGGTCTTGCTGCCATTCAATCTCCGTTGGACTTCAAGGAGCAGCAGCTTTTCATGCTCGAGAAAGATTTGATCGTGGAAGACGCGAGAGGACTTGCACACACGATCTCTGCGTACCATCTTCGTGTTGAAGCTCTACAGAGAACGTGGTAGCCCTGTTCCCACTCATCAAGAGACTGCGATCCACTTGCCACTGATTCGGCGTTCTCAAGCACCAACCTCGACATCGAAATTGTGACCGTCCTCCTCCAGATGCACGGAGGAAAACAGGCTCACATGCAGTACTGGAAGTGCAGTGCTAGTCGCCACAGAAATATCAGTGACGAGCATTGCGCTCTGGATTGCCATCAGAATGTTACGGTGGGTCAATCATCCTCATCTGAGTCGTAACCAACCAGTCCTAGACCAGCCGAGGCTGCTTTTGGGGCATCGTTCGCAGGCTTGGTTGACGGCGCTGTTGAGACTGTGGTCTCTCCCTTGTTTGAAAGCTCCGCTATTGCTGCATTTTGGGTCTTCACTGGCTCTGTCGTAGGCATCTTTTCGTCGACGGAAGAAGAGAGTTTTCTGAGTTTGGGACCGCCGGCTTCGTCCTCTCTATCACGGCGGCGTTTCTTCTTCTGTGTGGTCCAAGAACTTTTGCCGACCTGCACGTCTGATTTTCCTGTCTCTGTGATTGTTGGTTGCTCAGAAAGGGCCTGTTCTGCTGCGGCACGTTGCTTGCGAAAGGCTTCAAGCTGATCAGCCGTTTCCTTCTTGACGGCATCCTCTTTTGCTCGGCTTGATTCCAAAACCGAGTCTAGGAAGTCGACCTCATCTTCATCCAGGGCGCGAAACTGGTTTTTTAGACGAGCGGCTTCCTCAAAAGCTTCTTGCTTGGCAGCTGTGCGAGTAAAAAATTGCCAGGTTAGGACAGTATGCGACGCATGGTAAGTGGTGGGATAACATACCTTTGTTTGCCTGTAAGACCTCGTACAGACTCTTTCCGCCTTCTTGGGTCCCCTCTTCAAGCTGCTTGGGTTTTCTTTGCGCCTCAACATCTTGCTTGGCCTTTGCCCAAGCATCATTTGACACTTCTGGAACAGGCTCGCCTCCGACAGAAACAAATCGGCCGGACATCTTCACTGTTCAAAGACGGTCGAAGATGGCCCAAGGCTGCGAAAGGAGTGCCGCAGGACTCAGATGATTGGCGGACTCCTCAAAGTACAAAGTGTTGTCCACGCTTCGGTATCTTCGCCGTTTACACCGGTGTCGCATACGAATCAGGCTAAATCGAAGTCGCTCCAATGAGCCGAGAACCCCTCGTGCCACCGTAGATGTCACTATTACCCCACCATCGATGCGGGCACTGCATCATATTGTGAACTTATTTAACCACCGGGATTATGCTAACTTCGATCGGGACTGTCTTTTCAGATCCTGCGCACATGTCCTCCTTTCGCCTCTCTTCAATTGTTTTTCAAAGATTCAGATTGTCTTCTTGCACTGTAGCACCACCACATCTCTTTTCTGGTAATTTCTCAAAAGTTGTAAACTCACCCGCAGTCAGAACGATGACGACCTCACAATCTGGAAAAGGCACCAAGTCAGTCAATCCGCGAGTTAGTGCTCTCGATATGCCCTTGCTGATACTTGCTTAGGACGGTGTTCACTTTGAACACCGGTGCTAAGATGCCAGGTATTGGTCTGGGAACCTGGCAGTCCAAGCCCAATGAAGTTCGCGAAGCAGTCAAGCACGCGCTCCAGACCGGCTATCGTCATATCGATACGTAAGCTGCACTCACGCGCACTCGAATAAACTATCCCAAGGCTAACTCGGTCAGCGCTCTTGCCTATGGCAACGAGAATGAGGTTGGTCAGGGCATCAAGGACTCTGGTGTTCCCCGAAGCGAGATCTGGCTTACCACCAAACTGGACAACACCTGGCACAAGCGTGTCCAGGAAGGCATTGACTCCTCGTTGAAGAGCTTGGGAACCGATTATGTCGACCTGTACCTTATGCACTGGCCTAGCTCGACGTTCGATGATGAGAAACGAGACAAGCATGAGGAAGGCTGGGACTTCAGAGATACCTGGTATGCGCTCCCTCCAGTGTCCTCTTCGATCAACCCACTGACAACTTGCAGGCGTGAAATGCAGAAGCTTTTGGATACCGGCAAAGTCAAGAACATCGGCGTGTCCAACTTCGTCATCTCCAACCTCGAGAAACTTCTCAAGGACCCCTCGTGCAAAGTCGTCCCTGCAGTCAACCAAATCGAACTCCACCCCAACATGCCTTCTCCAAAGACAATGGCATTCTGCAAGGAGAAGGGTATCCACTGCACAGCATACTCGTGCTTGGGCTCGACCGACTCCCCACTTGCTCATGACAAGACTCTGCAAAAGATTGCCGAAGCAAAGGGCAAGAGCCCCCAGCAAGTGATGCTGGTGTGGAATCTGCAAAGAGGTAAGATACGCTGAACACTACTTGCTCCGGCGACCGTACACTAACCTGTGCCAGGTGCATCCGTTATCCCCAAGAGCGTCACCAAGTCGAGAATCGAATCCAACTTCCAAATTGATGGGTTGGAGTTGACCTCCGAAGAGATGCAAACGCTGAGCAGCATCCCAGACCGCTTCAAAGTCTGCGGCGATGCGTGGCTGCCCATCAAGGTCTTCTTCAATGAGGAGGGAGACGGCGGCAAGACACCATCCCACTAAGGAATCAAGAGCCTGGACTCATTTGTAGAAGAAGTTTCACGGCCTGTAAAGACACTATTGTGGTTACAAGGGGATGATCTGTAAAACACATCACATGTGTATCGAGCATAGACAGAAATCATACATGCCTACGCGTTTCGGGGTCTTGATAAATATTGCTTTGCTGGACAAGCTCTCAGGATGGATATTCTCGTCTAATAAGCCGGCCGTAGAGCCCTTTCGGCATGAACACCAGTAGGTACTCGTACTACGACAGTTGTCGTTCATTGGTAAACGTCTCTCCTGTGGACCCGAGTCCTTTTCGCCAAAATACGAGTACGTTCGGTCTATTAAGGTTTAAGGCGTCCAATGCACGGGCGAAATAGTTTATGGGAGAGATTGTCAGCGAAGAATTTGCCGTGTCTGTCAGTGTACGTGAGCATGAATTTGTGCCGGCATCTGAGGCATAATCCTCGTGTCAGACGCAAAGCATTAGAGCCAACTTGTATGCTTGGTTAGATAATCATCATTTGCATGTCCTTGTGGCTCGCAGGTGTGGACTGCCCAACATTGGGTGGTTCCCGCACTTCGAAAGCGTGCTTGCCGATAGTCACTCCTCGTTTACATGAAGTCGACTCTCTGGTTTAGCTTCTGTAATGTCAGAGCCGTACATCTTGTCAGCACTTATATTCGGGACTTGAATCTAACATTGCCTGCCGCCTCTTCGCTGTGTGCCTTAAAGAATTCCGCAGAACGCCGTATCTCGTACCCAATTGCTGTTGCCTGACTCCGAACTCAAGCGTATCTCGCTTTGCCGATCCGCGCAAACCACCTTTACTCTGCGTCAGCATATTCAGCCTGCGCGCTTGCATCCCTGGGCGCTGAGAAGTGGTCACCTCGGTTGTGGGAGGCCGTACCACCTCTCTCCGCAACTCAGAGGGCATCAGCGCGTTCCGCCAAACTATTGACTACTACTCCTTTCTATCGGGTCGTCCATTGGCATAAATGACTTCCAGCACCGAACCCGAATTGGAGCAAGGTGGAATAGATGGACATGATGGACATGATGGCAGGATGGGGGCAGGTTCCAATGACAGCGTTCCGCGACCGAAGAGGATTGCATGCATTCTATGCAGGAAGAGGAAGTTACGGTGTGATGGCAACAAACCAAGCTGCGGGACGTGTTCCAGGCTTGACCACCATTGCGAATACTCGGAAGAACGCAAGAAGAGCGGTCCTAAGAGAGGTTATGTCAAGTTGTTAGAGGCACGTCTCAAACAGGTGGAGAATCTATTGGAATCCAAAGATACACAACCTGAACCGACACCTCGAGCAGGGAAACAACCGCCGACGGTCCCAATCACAGAGTCATACGCTTCCATGCCTTCGTTGGACATGCCAAACATGGGCATGGGAGACACGTCCATGTCCGAGATGATGCAAGATGCGAACTTCACAGATCCAATGTTCACGGATCCAAATCCTGTTGGCATGCAAGATTTCACAATGGATGTCAACGAGGACTTCTCCTGGGAAATGATTGGCTTGGGCTTGGAGGAGGCGTTACCTTCGCGCGACATAATCGATGAACTGTAGGACAAGTTGAGGCGCGTTGTGAAGATGTGTCGCTAACCTGTACAGGAACGAAATATACTTTGAGAAGATCCATCCATCATTGCCAATGATTCACAAGGCGAGATTCTTGGCCTCCATGGATCTTGCACCGCATATGCGCCCAGCAGTCGCTTTGAGGTATGCCATGTGGACACATGCCTGTGTTATCACTCCGAAGTTTTCTGCATACACGGAACATTTCTACCAAAGAGCTCGGAAATACGCCGAGGCCGATGAGATGCGTGGTCATGGAGAGGGCATAATCACCGTCCCACATTGCCAGGCGTGGACATTACTGGCCTGCCACGAGTTCAAGCTCATGTATTTCCCGAGAGCATGGATGAGTATTGGTAGAGCGTCTAGGCTAGCACTCATGATGGGTCTGCACCGACTCGATCGTGTCGGTCTTGACGTGAAACAAACCCTCCCTCCTCCTCGAGATTGGACCGATCGGGAAGAGCGGCGAAGAACCTTCTGGATGGCATATTGTCAAGACCGTTATGCCAGTATAGGAACGGGTTGGCCTATGGTCATTGATGAGCAAGATGTAGGTTTATCCCGCAGTAAAGTGAATCTGGCTGACAAGATGCAATAGATCCTTACCAATCTACCCGCAAGTGACGAAGCGTTCAACAGATGTCAACCAGAAAATATATTGCAACTATCGGACATTTTGAAAGGAGAAGGCGCGGGTCAACTCTCCTCCTTTGGTGGTGTCATTCTCCTATCTACCATATTCGGCCGTAATCTTACGCATCTTCACCGACCTGACGAACAGGAGAATGATCATGATCTGAACGGCGCTTTCTGGAAACGGCATCGCTCTTTAGACAACATCCTCCTCAACACATCTCTGTCATTGCCCGCCACTCTTCGGCTGCCGGCCGGTATCAGCGATCCCAATACCATCTTTCTCAATATGAACATCCATACCGCCACCATATGTTTGCATCAGGCTGCCATATTCAAAGCCGACAAGAACCGGTTACCTGCTCAGATCAGCGCGGAGTCTAAGCGACGATGCATTGTTGCAGCCGATCAAATCACGAATATAATGAAGATGATAAGTCACGTGGATATGGCACAGGTTCGTTGGACGGTGCAAAGCCGAAATATGGTGATGCTGACTGTCTCTAGATGAATCCTTTCATCGCATTCTGCCTCTATGTCGCAGCACGAGTGTTTGTGCAGTATCTCAAAGCAAGGCGAGAAGATACAGCAGTCAAATCCTCGTTGCATTTCCTGCTTGCCGCCATGCAGGTCTTGAAAACGAAGAATCCATTGACCGAATCGTTCTTGGTCCAACTTGACGTGGACCTGGAAGGCAGCGGACTGGATATCCCAACCAGTTATTCACGCTGGAAATTTGGTCGCCGACCACCTGTATGTCGCCCGTTTCAGCATCCATGTGCATTTGCTAACCTGTACAACAGGGCGAGTCGCCTGCCAATACCGACTCTTTGAAATGCTCGCCATTGTTCGAGATTCGTCAAACCCAGAACACTCCTCAAAACATAAACCCGAACCCCATGAATGTCACCCTACCGAGTGATTCACAACTCAATATACCAGTTGTGAACACCAGCCAGCTGTATCACAGCGTCTATCATGCAGAGTCTTCAAATAACGGAGCACAACCCCAACAATTCGCAGAGACCTCACTAAGTGATGCTTACGAAAACATCCTGTACAGTGCGAGTGTAGCAGCCGTACAATCGCTCGGCACGGACAATTCGCCAGGCAATTCAAACCAGGAAGGCTTTGGGTCCAGATCGCAGTCGAATCACCCCACGCCATCGACACTTTCTAACCACACTTCGTCGCATACCTCGTATACTTCACCTCCAAATCAGACAGGAGCCAACAACAGCGCCAGTGGCTCACAGTCGCAGCAGTCGCCATCAGGTTTCCCCTTTCCTAGCAACGAAAGTTGGAGGATTGCAACCAACCAGCCTGGTGCAGGGTTAAACAAACAACCGCAGAATCCGGATTTTGCCAGTCCTGGTGCAACATCAGGCCCGGCAGGCGTGACAATGAATTCGACTGGGATGACGCCCGGCATGACGCCTGGAATGGACTCATTTTGGCCTGCAGAGGGTATGGGAGACGGCAGTGAGTGGATATTTGGCTGGCCAGGATCAACACCCCAGCCTAATTGACGCTTGCGGAACCACATCGATGCGGAGGAAGAGCAATGTACAGTACTAATGTCCGAAAGGTGGACCTACAGATGAACGATACGAAAATGTGATACCCAAAATCTACAGAGCGAGAATCCCAATTTGGCTTATAATCGTCTCTATCATGCGAACTCTAGGTTCTTCCACAATGTGATACTATAATCAGAATCATTGACTACCTTGATGCGAATGGGTGATGGAGCCTGATGCACTTATGGACTCCGCTTATGCCGCCGCAATTCCTTGGCATGTTTGACGTGTATCCAGAAACTCATTCCTCGACTAATAATGCAAGTCGATACCCGGCATGCGACACGATCTTCGGGCTACCAAATGACAGATGTAGTCGCGACTCGAGGCGGAATGGTTCAATAGTATCATGGCGCCCGTCAGTCAGCGTAAGCACTTGGGCCGCGACAAGTTCGGCACACAGTTCAGCCTGCTTAAGACGCAGCAATATGCAGACCCTGTCACTCGCACCGTCGCGCCGACAATGTACGTACCTGTCTTTTGAGTCCCCTCGGAGATTCACTGTCAGATTCCGTCGCCTTACCACCGAGACAGCCGGCTGATCCCTTATTTGCCGTCCGTAGCCACCGAACAATCTCCTGGAATGCTTCTGGCGGCCTGATAGCGACTGGTGCCAACGATAAGACAGTCCGTGTCTGGAACCCCGAGCGAACGAGTCCGCGCAGTCAGATAGAGCTGAGAGGCCATGGACATGCCGTGGAGAAAGTGCTCTTCAATCCGGTCCGAGAATTCGAGTTGGCCAGCTGCTCCTCGGACGGCACGGTACGGTTTTGGGATACACGAAGCAAGACATGTGTGACAAAACTCGAGGTTGGCGGCGAACCATTCACTCTCAGCTGGAGTGGAGATGGGAGTGTTCTGCTCGCTGGGACCAAGGTGGGAGAGATTACACACTGTCATCGTACAACTTCTTACACTGGGAATAGGGCGACGTCCTCATCCCCATCTCGACTGCCATTCCATCCTCCCCCGTCATATTGTCGCGGCACAAGCAGACCCAGCAAACGAATCAGACGGCATTCTCAAACGCATACCCGCCGAGCGAGCTTCTGATCACTCGCGGCGACGGATCCGTCCAAATACTCGACTACCCGTCATTCCAAATCCTTCACAGCATTTCTGCGCACACCTCCTCGTGTACCGCGATTTCATATTGTCCAAATGGTAAATACGTGGCTGTTGGCGGCTCGGATGCCATGATTTCACTCTGGGACACCACTGATTGGGTATGCCGACGGACTGTGTCCAACACGAGTTCTGGTGCCATTAAGGGCCTGAGTTGGTCCTGGGACGGCCGGTATGTGGTCGGCGCAAGTGAAGAGATGGGATCCGGAGGTGGCGAAGGCATAAGCTCTGGACTTGAGATATACCATGCCGAGACTGGTGATGTCGTGCATACTATACCGACAGGGTCGAGTGGAATCCCCGCCGTAGAGTGGCATCCGAGTCGGTATTGGTTGGCTTATACTCAGATCGAGGAGACAAGGCAAGGGAAGTCGAGTTTGAAGATCGTCGGAGCGGCTGGTGGGCCATCAATATGACAAAAGTTCTGATAATGCGAGATGATCACGCTTGTCACGGATTCCCGACGTAAAGAAGACCTGACAAGGAAGCACCAGCTGTGGTGACTGCACCACAAGAGGAAGGAACGCTTCGGTAAAAGGGAAAATATGGAGGAAACCATTTTAAGGGATGATTTGACTCCATCTATCCTCATCTATCTCAGGGACGCCCTCAGAGCATCTCGACGATGCATTAATTCTACCCTGCAACAAGATATTTTGCGCATACGAGTCTCTCCTATGGAGCTCAGCCTCGCCGGAGTCTTTCCCTTTTCTGCCAAGCCCAAAACTCTGCTTTACTGCTGCCATTGTACACACTATTCACAGCTACACAATCCTTCAGGTTCATGTTCCTTGGAAGATGAGACTGAAGCCCGCCTCGCAATAAACCGTAACCAGGTGCAGGAAAAGCTTTTGCCGTGTGTCAAATAAATACGGCCCAGTATGAACGAACAAAGGTCAGTGGATCGGTTAGTCACGAATTAATCAGCGTCAAGATGCAGCTTAAGCTTCGAACTGTTGCAGACCTCAACTCACGGGTGCCGTATGGCTCATATGATACTCCATGAGATCCTCTCGCGCAAACTATTCCAATTTGATTCGGGAGACTACGCTCGGGTGTATTTGAGCCGGACACAGGGGCCAAAATGCGCGGCTAACTAGTGTCTTTCTTTCAACACAAAGGCTGCCGTGTTTGTCAAGACTTCATCAGCGCAGCTTCCTAAGCTTTCAGCACATCTCCAGATCCCTCCGTGGCCAATCTCTAAACCTGACCTAGCTCGGATGATGTCCTGTGGCGAGACTGCGGTGCTACCGTCCAATGCCTCCCAAGGAGGACGGTACACCGCGAGCATTTACTTGGATTACCGGTGATCCACGAAGCAGGCAAAACGTGACGCAGATACGCCGGCACGCTGGACAAAATCCAGGTGGCAGAGTCCCAACTGCGCTCAGGGCTTCTGCGGACAACAACCAGGCCTCGTCCGTCCATGGACGAGTGTATCTCGCGCCAGCTCCTGTTGCGTCTGCACAGGTGCAGGGGACGGTTGATACGTCTACCAAGAGCAAGACGGCAACTGCATCAAGCTCCGCGCATATTGTGTACCCTGCTACACGCCCGCCAGGAAACACGACTCCGATACCGACGAGTTCTGCGCAGGTCCTATACCCTATCACTCGACCACCGGAACATATAACGTCCACGTCCTCTACCACCAAAGCGCCAGTACGCCGGTTGGCGATTGATGAGTTGGTCAACCCCTCTGACGAGCAAGATGGGGAGCACATATCTGTCTTGTCTGCATCGAGCACTGCTGGTGATGTTGGCTGGAAGTCAAATGAGCCGGCAGCCTCGTTTGACGAACATCAGGGCTCTACACTTTCCCGCTACGCGGCTGGGAAACAACGAGAGGATGCCACCCAAAGCAACAAAAGGATCTCAGAGCTGCTAGAAATAAACGTCCTTCAAGCAAATGTCTCCAAGCGTCGAAAACCAGTTTCGTCTTCGTCCTCCCAAGTATCCTGGCGGCTAGGCATGGCTCCTGCTCCTAAATCACCACTCGCACTGTCCAAAGACGACTCTCAAATGGAACAGATCCTGCTGCATACAAGGGAGTTCTACACCGGAACCTTCGAAAGCACATGGTCAGCGCGCCTCCAACAAGACGGCACAGCCTTCGACATCATAAGCACAGTCGAGACGTTCAGCGGCTCAATTACTACAGCCGCGGGCCTCATCGCTGTCAATCGCATCGATTCAGCCTCATCGATCCTGAACCGAGTCCTTCCTACACTCCACCAGCTCCTAACGTCCCCGCATCCACAGTTGTACTACGTCCTCGCCGAATTGAGCCTCGACGGCTCGGACAGCGACCTAGCTCGTCTGCGCTTTCAGATCAAACACTTCGCCGCCGACGTTTCTGAGGGCGTGTTGGGTGCACACCATCCCATCACACAACTTCTGCGAATGCGTCTCCCAGACACTACGACGGTGCGTCTTCGTGAACTCATACAGGCCGAAATCCACAAGCTGCATGAGCAATTATTCGGCGGCGAAGCCTACCAAACCACGTGCCAGGAGTACTTCCTCGCACGCATCCTCTCGCAGCTCGGGCGGCCCGACGACGCCGTACGGATTCTAGCAGGGCTCCTATCACGTTGCGAAAAAATGTACGGCGCAGACAGCCTGATGTGCGTCACCGCCATGCTGGAACTTGCTAAAGTGCATCTCGCGCAGAGTCAGTGCCCCGGTGAGAGGCACGGTCAAGGTCAGGGCGTGGCGTACGAGCAAGCTGAAAGTCTAGCCAACGATGCCCTGCGGCGCACGTTCCGGATCCAAACGGGCAACCAAGTGCGGCTATTGTCTGCAGGGATCCTGCACAGTCGTATGGCTTGTATGCGCACGCTGGGCAGGGTGCATTCTCTCCGCACCAACCACGGGAGTGCGCTGCAGTATTACGCTCGCGCTGTCAAGGTTGGGGTCGACGAGCTGGGCCCTACGGTGCCGGCCACGCAGTTGGCGCTCGCGGATTTGGATCAAGCGAGTAAGATGGCAGCTACGACAGATACGCCTGGGACATTGGGACCGCCCTTGCGGGCGTTCGAAATGAGGGAGATGCTGGACAGCCTGACTAGTATCAATACTACGGCTGTTAGTTAACGCCTTACGTTTGGGCGGCATCTTGCATCGTATCTCATGCATGTTTATCCAGCCTAGCAAGCATCATAGTACACGTAGCGTTCACATTGAATGATATTACAGTCCCATATCGCTCAATGCCCAAGATCTATCTCTATTTTATTTTTACATCAAGTACTTTTAACCTTCAGTCTTTCCTTCTGTTTCTTCTCCCGTTGCTGGATAAGCGCCTCAGCGGCGACCCCGCCAAACACCAAACCTACGCCCATCCACTGGCCGTGGCTCAAGCTCTTGCCGAACCACACCACGCTCAGGACCATAGTCAGCATCTTCCTCGTCACTGTCACCGTGACAAGCAAGAGGCTCGAGAATCGCTCTAGCGTGGCGTAGATGAACAATTGGCCTATGGCGCCGCAGGCCGCGAACCCGAGCATGTCGTAGAAAACGGCGGGGTGGCGTGTGAGGAATCCCATAGCGTTGGCTAGTTCATTGGCATCAGTTTTGGCGAAAGCTGGGATGATCGAAGGGGGTATGTGTGGCATGACCAGGAGGTATGCACTCATCAGGAGTGTGCCCAGCAGGTTCAGTATGACCATCATTTGTGGGCCGGAGGTCTTGCCGTAGCGATGGGGCGACTGGAAGATGTGGTCTTGCACGGTATTTGTGAGGCCGTCGAACAGAAGGTTTATGCCTAGTAGTGTCAGGCCGTAGATGCTCGAGGATTGAGTCTTTCTTGAAGCTGGCTTTCCCGGCTTGGGTGGGTGGTAGAGAGTGAAGAGTGCGACGCCGCTTGTCACGGCTAGGACGATCAGGTATTTTGAGAGAGGGTAGCGTTTGCGGAAGAGGGTGACGTGCAGGGCCATCACCGGAAGGAGCTTGCAGGATTTAGCCAGGACGAAGGTGAGGTAGTCGACGTGCGCGAGCGAGGCATAGCCAAAGGGCGATGCTAGTGTCGTTGTCAGCGTGACTAGGGTGAGTGGCACGAGGGCCGCCCTTGCGGGCAAGATCTTGAAGGATTTGGTCTTGTAGAGGAGGTATATGCTGCCGCTAGTGAATGCGAAGAGGGCCTGGATCGTGTTGAGAACGATGGGGAAGCGAAAGTATTCTTGCTGCGCCTGCGCAGAATCGTCGGCTGGGTAGGATGTTGTGGTGATGCGCTCTTGGAGGAGACCCCAGGTTAGGAAGGAGGCGTAGATGCCGGATACGCAGATGAGGAGGGAGAGGATGCTTGGCTGAGGAGCTTGCGATGAGGAGGGTCCAGATCTTTGTACTGCGGAATCTTTTGAGATATGGCCGTTGGTATAAGCTGCGGGCTTTTCGGGTTCATCTGATAGTGATTGCATGACTTCGCCGGAGGCTGTTCGCTGTGTGGGCGTGAGTTGTTTCCGCCGTGCCATGATTATGAGCAAAACGTCTGTCAAATGTGGGATGGAATGAGCGACTATGGTGAACGAGGAAGATACAAGCAAGAAGTACGCTGATACGAGTAGAGTATTGCAGTAAGTTATGTGTCCTTTTGCTTAGTTATTTAAATCGCTGGCTTAGATGGGGCGGCTGACCCGCATCGGATCGCGGCTCGACCCTGCATTCAGCCTTGCGCCACAGCCTTGTCGGCATGGACTCAGGACATATCATATACGGAGATGTAATCTTGTTCAGAGAAGTTCAGAATCTCAATTGCGATGGTTTGAGCCGAGAGATAGCTCGACTATAGACGCTATCACCCGTGGCTCGCGGCTGATATGCCCTAATCATCATCCTCATCGTCACTGCCGAAGATGGCCTTGAACACTGCTGCACCTGGTCTCTCATGCTCAAGCGCTTCGTTCCTTTCTGAATCCATGACGTGCAATGCTGATGGTAGAGTCTCGCGTTTTCCAGCTGTTCCTGCAGGAGCAGGCTCAACACCGACTTCAATCCCTTGAGCTGGCTTTTGGTCAACCGAGACATCTTGTTGGAAGCCGGCGGACGCAAAAGACCGAAATTGCGGAAGCCCGGAGCTCGAATCTGCGGCTGGAGGAGGTCCAGTGCCTGCCTCATCGGTGGCTGCAGATGCAGCGTGCTCCGGGTATGGGACGTTGAACCTCTTACAGACCAGTCTTGTCGGATAAAAATTTGAGACTGTTCGCGTCATTGGACCGAACATGCCCATTCTCGCTGCTGACTCTGCTGGATCTTGTGGCTTCCCTGCTGGTTTCGTCAATAGAGACTCGGCGGACGCCGTGCTGGAATCTATGTTTTGACCCTGCGGTAGAGACGAAGACGATGTAAACCGACTGGCCATCAAGCCACTTATCGGTTTGAAGACTTGGGCAGCCCGAGCAAATTCGTTCATCTCGATCACCCAGTCGTCTTGTTTCATGCCTTTGGGGCGAGGAGGAAGCTCATCTCGACCATCGGTCTGTCTAAGACCGGCTTGAATCTCGAGATAGACCCGGTATCGATCCCTCTTGTTCTCGTCTTCAGCATACGGCATCCACCCACCTACTCCACGATTGAGTGCTTGCAGAGCTGTGGCCTTATCCAGATGAGGAATTAGGCTCTGTAGACTAGTTTCTTTGGAAACCTCGAACCCTGGTGGTGGAGCCTCACTTCCTGCGGTGGGAAGGTTCTGACGTCCGGACGCTGTTGCTAGTCTTTCACGCGCACCGGGTGTTATGAAATCGAACACTGACTTTCCCGGAAGTACTGATTCTCCTAAGATTGAGGCTCGAGCTTTCGCTGTCATATCAGAAGCTTTGGCGGCCTCAGCTGTTGACACGAATGTCATATCAGCCTCTGTCTCTCTGTCTCGAGATAGGGACGATTTCCAATCGGCCGGGACTTGAGGTGGTTTGTACTTGTCGTCCTGCAACGTCAGAGTTCCGAAAGAGTCCAGCTGATCCGCAAGTACGAATCCATCTGGAGGCAACCGGCCATCATGACACTTCCTGAGAGCACCTTTGAGGCTTGCAAGCTTCTTTGAAATGAAAGTAGGCTTCGTTTTGAGCAAAGGATTCGCAGAGCTTTGCGCATTCTTTGCTTTGGCCTTTTGTTTCTTGTCGCCACCAAGGGTTTTGTTATAAGAGATCCTAGGTCCCATTGAGTACGGGTCTTCATCACCGGAATCGTCATTTAGCACGCCTGATCCTATACCGGTCCTTCGGACCTGGGGGATGGATTTCTTGGAGGACGGTGGCCCAGTGGTGTCATCGTCGGAGGACTCATCTGGACGTACAATCTTCTGACGACTTCCTTGCTTGTTGTTGCTCGTATTCCCTGCGGCCTGTAGCTCGTTTTCATAGCCAAGTCCTTTGCGGTCTGTCTTGCGCGCAAGTGACACTATCCGCACATCATCAGGAGCGAATAGGTGCGTCTCCGAAGTGTCGATCTCCTCATCACCCAGGTTTGCTGCTCTTTTTATGCGTGGGCCGATACCTTGACCTTCACGCCAACCCATTCTCTTAAGCAGCTTTGAGCCAATTGTCTCCTCCATGGGTCGAAAGATGTCGATAGCGGCACTCCTACGCATCGCATCTTGCTCCGTACCAAATCCTGCGAATTCATCGGATGTACCCAGAGTGCGAGCTTCTTCGGCTTCACGCATATCTTCTTCATCCATGAAGTCCTCTGGCCTCTGCTGTGGGGGATTCGAGACATCTTTTGCTGCCCGATACTGTCTAGAAGAGACGAACGAAGCAGGCGCCCATCCTTCTTTAGAACCTACAGTGTTAAAATATCTGTGTCCACCATTTTAGCCATTATGTTCCAGAATCACAATCTCCAGAATCTCACCCGGCGCTGAAGCCACCAGTGAAGGCACCATGCAAGCGCTTCCTTCCTCTTTCGTCTGTGACTTCTTGTTTCCATACTGGTACGAAACTGCCATCATCCCGAGTCTGTTCGTCTAGGGGCGGTAAAGGTGTCCCGTAGACAACGTAGGGTGACGACTGCTTCTGTAGATCAACTTCGAACGCCTGTCTAGAACGCTTGTACGCCATCTCGCAAAGACATCAAGAGAGTGCTACAGATCGTCGAAGCAGGCTACCCCAGGATGAAAATGAATTTTGACATTCACTATATCATCTCGCAGTATGGCCGATGGTGGGGGCTAGGCCCGTTGTGCATTATGTGGTTGATGCAAGATTTCAGGAACAGGTTCCCGTAAGATAATATTCTACGCACGGGCGAAGATCAGCAGCATGGGAGGTATATATTCAGGTACAGAGAAAAGAGAACGCATGACGAAATACGGCCACCAATTCAGGAGCATTTGAACAAGGTGAATCCGTCAGACTGGAGTCTTTATCACCTAAGCCACACTGCTACAGGCTCTGATCGTTAGGCGCCAAAGCCGGGAATACTGCTGGCGAGCCTTGATGCGGGAGCGCTAGCCTATGCACCACTGGCACGCGCAGGTAAATCCCGCTGCCGGATAATGCTCGTGAGCTGGATGAGCACCAGCCTAAGGCTGCCTTGCCCAGCGAAGTCATCACTGTCCATGTGCCCATCCATATCGCTGGCTGCGCGTGTGATTGCGCTTCCTCATTAGCAATCAATCGTGCACTTCACAACATTGAAACCGAGTTTCCAACCGCATCTGAAACAAAGCATCTCTATCATAATATCCTGGTGAGAACATTGTTAATCTCGCTGGCCCCAAGGACGCTCGCTGATATACTACGTACTACCAGCCCCATACGAGCTGTCATCTCACCACCCCCTCTCGTGCCAACCCGATGAACATAATTCGAACCTTTAATTCTCGAAGCCACCCTGTTGAAGTTATTCCATGCCGTCGAAATAATACCTGATTTCTCCTTGGGACTTATCAGGGTTGACAAGTTGGTCAAGTGGGCACGAAGCCTTGCGGCAGCAAAGCGTACAGGGGCATCATTGTCCGTGCGTTGTTGCAAGGCATCGCATTCCGTGGCCGCAAACATACACACAGATCTGATTCAGTCCCTATCAAACGGACGAGCGTTGCGATCATAACGACTCGCAATGGCGACGGCAGCCTCACAGCAACAGTCACCGACTATGGTGCGCAGCCATTCTTCCTCCCGAAACCCTCCCTCTTCATACACATCCGCCTCACCTGCACAGCCCTCCCGAACACGATCCGTTAATCAACGGCCTTCGAATCATCAGAACCACAGTCGATCTGGTTCTCGCTCCTCCGATCCTCCTCAGTCTAATCCTGCCGCCCTCGCGAGCGTCGCTCGTAGAGATTTCGAACAGAGCAACATGGCCAAGCCACCGTCCGTCCGACGGAGCTCTCGAGATGGAAGAGAAGAACAGAATGCACAATCATCTCAACAGCCAAGGTCATCTTCTCACCCTAGATCAAGGCGTGGGAGTCAAGACCTTACTGCACCAACCACTGTCGTAGTGGACGGGTCTTCGGCTCACACTACAACAGGTACACCACAGAACGACAGACACTTGTCGCAGATATATCCCACCGTGGGTCGCAGGCGTACCTCGATCACTGCACAGACCGGAACTTGGTCCCTTGGTAAGACCATTGGGCAGGGCAGTATGGGCAAAGTCAAGCTTGCGAGGAACGCCGACACTGGGGAACAAGCAGCTATTAAGATCGTGCCTAGGCAAACCCTTGATGACCACGGGAATGCGAAAGACGAACGTGCCGATCGTTCTAAAGAGGTTCGAACCGCACGAGAGGCTGCCATGGTCTCCCTGCTTTGTCATCCATATGTTTGTGGCATGATTGACGTGCAGAGGACAAACTACCACTGGTATATGCTTTTCGAATATGTAAACGGTGGACAGATGCTGGACTACATTATTGCTCATGGGAGACTCAAGGAGAAGCAGGCACGAAAGTTTGCTCGCCAAATCGCCAGTGCCCTGGACTACTGCCACAGAAACAGCATTGTCCATCGGGACTTGAAGATCGAAAACATCCTCATCAGTAAGAGTGGTGACATCAAAATCATTGATTTTGGTCTGAGCAACCTCTATTCGCCGCGATCTTTGCTCAAGACCTTTTGCGGAAGTTTGTATTTTGCAGCTCCAGAGCTGCTACAAGCTCGTCAATACACCGGACCAGAGGTTGATGTATGGAGCTTTGGAATCGTGCTCTATGTGCTTGTTTGCGGCAAGGTCCCCTTCGATGATCAAAGCATGCCTCAGCTACATGCGAAGATCAAACGAGGTGTGGTTGACTATCCACAGTGGCTGACGGCTGGTATGAAAAGATACACCCCTCCATGCGTCGCATTGCTAACAAAGTGCAGAATGCAAGAGTATAATCTCACGAATGCTTGTCGTTGACCCTAAGGAACGTGCCAGTCTACAAGAGATCATGAACCATCCTTGGATGACTAAAGGGTTTAACGGACCCCCTGACAACTATTTGCCGCAACGAGAGCCCCTGTCATTGCCTTTGGATTCCGAGGTCATCGAAAAGATGCAGGGATTCGATTTTGGTTCTGCTGCCTATATTACCGAGCAATTGACCAGAATTATCGAGTCAGACGATTACCAGAGTGCTGTCCGCAAGACGTCCAAGGACGACCACAGTCACGCTTCAGGCAGCGGAGATAGGAAACGTGGAGTTTTTGACTTCTACAAACGGAGAAACTCGATCAGTCGAGAGGGCCTGTCGACTCCATCTTCCGAGGCAATTCGCGGGCAGGATCCGCTTAATGCCTACAGCCCTCTGGTCTCAATTTACTACTTGGCACGAGAGAAGCGTGATCGTGAAAGAAGAGATCAGAATCCTGGTGCCCTGGCAATGCCCACGACTCCAGGCGAAACCCCACTCAAATTGCCAGGTCTACCGACCCCGGAGGCTGCGCACACCAATACCTTTGCACCTGAAATGCCTGGTGAAAAGGCTACTGGTGGTCGGTCTAGGCCTCGGGCTCGAACACACGGCGAGGATGATGTTCTGACCGACACGAAGCCACCTGTTACCTCCGAGAAGAAGCCTCTCCCCAGTCCAGCGTTACCTGCACCAAGCCCACATCTTGATCAACCGGCAAAGAAGGAGGGCACTGCTATGGGACTGCTCAGGAGGTTCAGTACTAGACGGTATCGTGAGCGTGATTTGGACCGTCCCGAACCGCCACCTGCCCTCAACATCCAGCCTCCTCAGGATCTCGCTGCTCCTCCTCGTAAGTCGTTTTCTGTTCGCCGATCACGCAGAAGAGACCCAAGTCCGACCACGCACCACGCAGGAGGTAGTCAACCGCAGCAAGAAGGTCTTCTCAGCGCCAACAGTGGCGGGTCCAGGGCCGGAAAATTCTTGGGCAGGTCAACCAGCGTCAACTCAGCTGATTACAGACCGCGCCGACTACTGCACCGAGGCCCCTCGACTAAGAATGAGTCGCCCTTCCTGGCCCCTGAACCACCTCCAACCAGCGGTTCAGACAAGTCCAGTGTAAGCGCGGACAAGACTGGCAAAGGTGTAGAGCTCACAGACCGAACTACGCCGAACGCAAGTCCCATGGCTACACCACGTACTCCCACTACCAATCGTACAAAGTCGCTGGGTCATGCAAGACAGGAAAGCATCCAAGCCAGGCGCAAGCGCTATGAAGAGAGGCGTGACCGAGAAGCCTTGGTCCCAGAGGAGACTGACGCTGACATCCGTAATGGGGCTGACCCATTGGAGACCCCCGCTCTTCCTGATACTCCTGGGACAGAAATCTCGAAGCCTGCCAGCCTCAAAGGCTTATTTTCGACTTCAACGACTAGTAGTAAGCCTCCCGAGTTCATCAGGCACGATATAATCCGGGTCCTTAATCAACTTGGTGTCCAGTACACTGTCATCAAGGGTGGGTTCTCATGCAGACATGCACCCAGCATCAATCTGGAGGGGGTCAGAGAACCTGGGCCAGGTCTTGATGACGAAAAGAGTGGTCGCATGACTTCTGGCCACCAACGCCGCATCTCATTCGGAGGCGCTTTTCGTGGCAAAGAAAAGGAAGATGTCAAGGAGGACCGTTCGACCCGATATCAGACACGCAGAAGACAGCCAGATCAGAGCTTTGTAACCAACTCTGAGGGTTCTGAAGAATATCTGCCTCAAAGCAGGCACAATGGCGAGCAGTCCTACGACATGGCGGCAACACGGACACGTGTACAGGACGATTCTGGCCAGCGGCTGGTGCTCAGATTTGAGATTGCCATTGTGAAGATCCCTCTTCTTTCATTACATGGCATCCAATTCAAAAAGGTACAAGGCGGTATGAATCAATACCGGTCGATGACTGCGGCAATCCTCAACAATCTGAGGCTGTAATGATGGAATTCTCTTCAGTGTATGTGCAATCATCAGCATTGAATGGGTGCAGATGCTCAAGGGATACGACGCTGCTGAGCAGTGTGCAACAACTCATGAATGAATGACGGAATGGATTTGAACCGCAGAGCACTGCGGTCGTCCAGGTTGATGACTTATTGTATACAGCAAGCGAGCATTATGCCAGGTCTTTTTCTGTGTCTTGCTTGATTCATGCTGACGACTTTTGGTAAATGCTCTGCGTAAAGGAGGGGGTGTCGGTTGTCCATTGGCGTGCCACGGGGAACGCGGTATCCGTCGGGGAAAGGCCAGCACACCAGTACCAGCACGTTGAAAATGCAGGGGAGGTGATACGGACAAAGCAAGTTAGTGGGTCGAAGATAGGGAGGATTTTATTATTTGTTTGCTGAGCCTGGAAGTCGATGCGGGAGGCAACCAGCCTGCAATCGAGGTTGATTACAGTGGACTCGAGGGCTGATGACTTTGTAGTTGAAGAGGTTTCGAGAGACAAGTGTACTATGTACTAGTTCCTTGCAATAGCAATTGAATGCAAAGAAATCAACTGTAGTGTGCATGAGAGTTGATGCTGTAATGAGCACAGCAGAATAAAATAAACACACCAGTTTTGGCCCACACTGACGAGGTAAAAGTGACCTTGAGTTGTGCCGCACCCTGGTAGTGCCCGTTGTTTCGCTGTTTCAATGTTTTTCTGGCGGCCTTCTGGAGTCACTAATCCGCCTGGCGTCGCGGGTCGGCCGCCTGTTGATGGATTTTTGATTGACTAAACCAGGGCAGGCGGCGGGCGCACTCTTGCGGTTTGCGCCCCTCAAACCCAATCTGCACCGCTAGAGAGAACAGTCTCCAGCTTTCCTCCATCAAACACAACCACAACCGCAACCACAAACCTCCTCTTTTTCTCGGTCATTGCACCATCCCCATTGCAATCCTTTCAAAATAATCCCTCCTCGCAGTCTCTTCATTGCTGCTGCGTTCTTCTTGACATTTCCCAAAGTGTTAGGCTTGTAACCTTGCCTGGCCAGTCACTCTCTACTCCCTTCTTAATTTGCTTGTTTTTCTGGCTAGTGCTCCGTTCCCTCAGACTGCGCTTGCTCTCCACCAGCTTCGCCTGGGCTCTTAGGAAACTTTCCACGGAAGGCTCGTGCCCTCTACCTTCGACCGAGACAATTCGAATATACACCATTTCCACCTCTCCTTCTCCTTCGAAGAGGTTCAAATCCTCTGAGAGCGCAGTTTGACTGGCTGGTCCGTCAATTTTAGCTCCCTACGAAGCCTCCTGTGCGACCTTGCCAGCATTAGCTGATGGCCTCTGCCGCCAGCGCTACATCCTCCTCCGGCTCTTTCCTAAATTCCAGCACCACACAAAACAATAATGGTCTGGGAAGAACCACAATGAGATCCAGTAGCAACGCGAAAGGTGCAGATGCAGGGCGCAAGCAGAGTCCTGTCGAGGGTCTTTCACGGTACGTACCGGTCTTCCTACTTGCACCCCTAAATATGTCAGAATTATCTTGCGACACTCACCGAGGGCCACATTCTCCCCTAGATAGGTCATGACGCATTTCGTATCCTTTATACCACTCTGACGGGAACATGTACTAATTCTTCTGTTTCTTAGACGACCTAGTTCCCACAAAGCCTGGGGTTCAGCCTCCAGCTCCGCTTCGCAGCGTGCCCCAATGGCTAGCCAGCAGAATGGAAGTTCTCCGCAACCAAGAAACCAAGGTAATGCGAGAGCAGGTACGCAGAAAGAAGGTGGCATATCAGACAAACAGGCCCATGAAAGGTTGATGTTTCTTTTCGCAGCGACTATTGTACGATCCCAATGATGCTGTTGCACTACTGAAACATCTCTGACATCGCGACAGGGCTTGACCATTGTTATAACCGTGAAGTCAGGCGACAGTTATGAAGGCCTGCTGTCTGGGTCGACTTTCAACCCGGCCAACTCTAAAGTTACATTGAAGATGGTCAGAAAGCTGCCGGCCGCAGCTGGAGGACAAACAAATGGTGCAGCGTCTCGGGAAGCGGCCTTAGTTGGCTCGAGTCCCGAACATGCAATGAACTTCGATGTGAAAGACATGGCCGACATGTACATTGCGGAATTCTCGCTACCAGAGAGTTCTAAACTCGCAAACGGTACGCCTGGTCCTTTAACACTTCACAATGAGACTAACGGTTTACCTGCAGGCTCATCCACAGGCTTTCAGACTGATGCCGACATTTCTGGCAATCAGCTTCGGGGAGAGCGCACTCTCCAACGATGGGTTCCTGAGGAAGCTCCCTCAACCGACTTCTCACTGGAGTCAGGCAATGCGACTAGCTGGGATCAGTTCGCGACCAATTCCCAACTCTTCGGTACTCAGAGCACGTACGATGAGAATCTGTACACAACATCTATTGACCGAAGCGCACCGTCGTACCGGCGTCGAGAAGCTGAAGCAGAGAGACTTGCCCGAGAAATTGAGGGCTCGGCTGCTAACAATGTGCACATTCGCGAAGAACGTGGTCAGACCTTGGAGAATGATGGTGACGACGAAGAAGAAAAATACAGTGGAGTGCGCCGTGAAGAACGCGGTTTCCCCACCCTGCCAGTGGGTGGTCCGAATAAATACACGCCGCCAGCGAGACGTGCACCTACTGGTCAAGCAACAGTACCGGGTGTACCTGTCGATCCTGCGATCATCTCAGCACAGCTACACCCACTCGAGGCTCAGGATCCTGCGGCCCAGAAGCAGAAAGAAGACAAGGAGGAGACAGTTCGGGCGAATCAGGCCATAGGCTCCTCAAGTGAGGAGGCTGCCGGTGATGCTGGTGATGCATCTGCTCACCTTTCTGAGCCCGCCACGGCTGATGCGCCATTGAACGGTGCAACATCCGACTCCAACGCTCAAAACGTAGCGGCTGAATCTGCTGGACCGAAGAAAGCGGTGTCCCCTGGCCCCACTGAAAACGTCGAAGTCAAAGTACTCAACCAGTTCCGTGTATTTGCCGACACCGAGAAGCAGAGAGTGATGGAGAGAAGGAAGGCGCAGCAGAACCAAGATCGGACTGCGAAGTTGAACGAGCTGCTTCGATTCTCCAAGACTTTCAAACTCAAGACACCAATACCCAATGATCTAATTGGTATTCTTGCCAAAGATCCTGCGAAGCAAGAGGCCATTGTCGAAAAGGCCCAGAAGGAACATGAGGAATCAGCTTCAACTGCTCCCAGTCCTTCACCGGCTCCGGCGGCTGAAGATACAGTTCGCAACGTCGAGGTCCCCCAGCCTATACCATCTGTGCCGGATAGACAGACTGTCAATCGTGGACGTGGCGGATTTCCTCAACCTGGTCGATCTGATCGGGCCACAAGTCAGCAACAAGCTCCATTGTTCCCTGGGCGAAATAACAATGCTCCTTATCAACCAAGATTCCCTTCGCACCAAGATCGTAAGGGAAGCCATGCAGGCGCTCCTATTCCGGCACCTATCCCTATCATCGAGGGCCGTGTGCCCCCTACCGGCCCTATGGCTGATCAAAATGGCCTGATCAGCCCTCAGCGGTCCAACATGCATACGCCCACTTCAGCCATTTCTGGCAGATTCAACCTGAACGTGAAAGCGTCCGAGTTCCGTCCCACTGCTGCTACTTTCAATCCTGCTGGCTCCACTCAGACCCCTTCAAGTCCTGCCTCGACGCACCGAGGCGGATCCATCTCCAGAACAGCGAGTCCGTCATTATTTTTCGGCAACCGGAAGCCAAAGCCTGCTTCGGAAAGACCATCCATCACCCATGACTTCAACCCAATCGCTCGTGTGAAGGAGGAATACTCGCACAAGAAGACCGATTCAGAGGGCAAGCATGAAGAGACGCACAAAGACTATAGCAGTAATGGTGGGATTCCAAATGCATTCCAGACGGGTCCTCGCTGGACGGTCAAGGCGGAGAACGATCAAAAGACATACGAAGAAGCCTTCGAGCAGCTTACTGCCACCACGGTTCCACGAGCGCCCGCCCGGTTGGCTTCAAATCAACATATGGCATTTGCTGGGCAAGGACAAACAATTCCGAACGGGCCAGCCAGCATCCCTCACATTGCCACACCGCAGCATGGTCAACATGCAGGAGTACACCAGTATCCTCACCAATACGATGATGGAAGCCACCGCTTACAATTCGGTGCTGGGACACCCGGGGTCTACCCTTCACCCAGTGTCACATCTCGTCAAACATCGACTTATGCTTCACCAATGCCTCATCCGGCTCAGCTGTCGTATCAGCAGCCATATTTCGGAACACCAGGTGGACAAATGCCGATGCAGATGCGACCTTTTCCTGGCACGCCTGGCATGATGCACGCACAGATAGGGCAAATGGGCGCACCGATGATGGTTCAGCAGCCATCAAACGGGCCTTACATGGCTCTGCCTCAACAATTCAATCCTCAGATGCAAATGTACTCGCCAAATTCGAGGCATGCCTACCCGCAACAGAATGGGGCGTTCTCTAGTCCTGGTCAGATAGCTCCAATGATGATGCAGCAAGGATCTCAACAGAGCCATACAGGGGCCCCAAACATGATGTTCAGTGTCTCGAATCAAGGCGTCCCAATGGGCTATCCGCAGCAACAGATGGGCATGCCCCGAGGCAGTTATGGAGGTAATCAATATGGATCAAACGCGCAACAAGGATATGGAATGCAGCATCGCACCATGAGCGGCGGATATGGTCAGATACCGCAAAAGATGCATTCTCAAATGCAAGCCAATTCTGGACCGGCCATGAACGGACCTCCTCAAGGTCCCGCTTACGGTCAGATGGAATCGGTGCCGGACGACGGAAAATGAAGTTGTCACCGTCGATGATGTGAGTATCTGAAATAAGGATGCTTGAAGGCGCCCAGAAAGCTATGCATGGCAGGGATCTGTGGCTTCCGAACGACTTCCTATGTTGAGCTCAAGGCTCATGGTTCACCCTCTCTCGAACACACTAAGGTATGTCTGAGGCGAGAGGTCCGGGCATATAATATACTAACCGAGACAGTGGCATTCGTGATCATATTACGCTTCAGATGACAGACCGAGCATAAGACGCTACATAGGTCCTTGCAACGCCATCGTCATCACGGTTAAACCATATCTTCGAAGAGCCAGGTGAGCCGGATTGCAGTCCATTTCAGGGCCGGATGGCTTCTTCAAGGCCAGGCCTGCTACGTTTGCTCCGGACGGGTTTGGGAGGCGGCGTCGTCAGTTGGGATACGGATGAGTTGTAAGGGCACTCATCGGCTGGAGAAGAGCAGTGGGCAGGTTAAGAAGCGTGTTTCTAGTGGGAACATACCATCTCAATATGACAACTGGCGGCTGAACACAGCAAACGAGGTCGTTTGAGAGACAGAGCGAAAGAGATGCGTTCGTTTCTTCGATGCAGACAGCGAGAACGCCGTGGTGCACCTAGCTATCGAACAACATCAGGGACAGGACTGCAGTCCCAGCACTGTGTTCATCGAAGTCAATGTTGTTCGCTAAGTGGTAGTGTGAGATAGCGTACTGGAGAGCTGCGATTCGCTTATCAACGTGGTGACCTGTGAAAATGATATGCATCCGGTCATGCATGGTGGTGGGTGTTTGCCTTAGTGCCTGGTGCCTCTTGCCGTGCCACGTCGCTAAGAAGCCCCAGTTTGAAGCCACCGAAATGCTAGTTCTATCGGAACCTTGATCCCAGAAATTCAAAATGTCATCTTCAATTAATCTTTTCCAGTTTCCATCTTCCTGCCATGCCAGGTGTCTGTCAGTAATGCTTGCATGACTGGAGTATGTTATAAGTTGACGCCTGCTGTGTGCTTCGCGGGTTTGACGCTCGTCTCTTCTTCTTTCTGTACTATGGTACATTTCCATCTCGACCTGACCGACCTCAAACCCCATTGCTGCGCCCCCTGCAATTTTGGCTGAAGCCTGGCTGTTAGCTTCCGGGTTAAGCTGCTCATCCGAGCCTCTAATCCATCGCCCTGTTCCTTGAGGCTTCTCCACGCTATCACGGTCCTGGTAAGGAATGCCCGAACAGGGGACACACGCGCTTGATGCGTTGGCACGTTGCAGAGGTCTTTTCCAGATCGCCACTCTCTCAGCCTCTCATGTTCAGACCTCAAGCTTACCGACTTTCATTGACCCTTCACTGTTGGTCTTTCACATTCTCTACTACGTGGTTCAATTCGCATATTGCCTATAGCATCATCGTCATGCTTGCTGTTCTTACCTGCATCTGCCTACTGTCCTTATTTTCTTGATTGCGTGTTCCGACCGCAGCATCTGGACTGCTACATTCGTTGTATCCTGTTTCCAGCGTCGATTCAAATCTCGACTGCACCTTTAGCAGCCGATGCCTCTCCGGCAATCTAAAACCCAGTGACCCTGCAGCTTCCCCGCTGGCTCCTGCGATCCTGTTCCTTACCGGTTCCGAATCTTAATCACCGAAGGTACAACACGTTCAAAGTGGGATACATCTTGCGGCAGACTACCCACAACCTCGATAAACGTCGGGCAGCACTCAGGCTCATTCGAACCTCTGACCCAACTATCAGCTCCTCTCACCTGACGACAGCACAATGCGTCAGACGAGACCAAGCAATTTCTTCAGCCTCGTTTCCAGACGTCCTGCGACCGCCATTCCGACCTCGCCTTACCTGTCCCTTACTCATTGGCTACAATAATACGGTGCTGGACGAATAGGCATTTCTGCCCCCAGTCGTTGCGCTCAGCGTTCCGACCTTAGGTATGAGGGCTGCGGGCTCCAACGGAGTGGAACGTCATGGAGAGATTTCTTTGACAACAAGCTGACAACTGTACCAGATACCCAACGCCAAAGCGGTCACATTCTCTTCACAGCAGCTATCCTGTCGATCCTTACTCGGCCATTTGTTCTTTCCTCCCACTGTCCACTCTGTAACAACAGCAATCAGCTTTAATACTAATTGCGCCGCCACTCCAAATCCCAGAAACCTCAATCATTGAAATTCACGCTTGTACCAACAGTCCACAATCTGTCACGCACATTCGCTACATACACAAGAGAGTCACTCGCTATAGCTACAGTTTAACGGTTCCGATATCCGCCACAGGCTTGCTTGAAAATTGGCAACTGATCATAGCTAAATTCCATCGACAAGGGCCGGCTGACTGAATTTGGTTTCCCAACTATCATAATTCTCCGAAAAGTTATATTCCAGCCTAGCGAGTCAGCAAGGCTTCGAGAAACTGCACAGAAAACATTTTACAGACAACAGTTCTGAAGGGCGACCTGCTGCAGGCGCCTGCGCTGGGGCTGGCGGCTAAAGGTAAATTGCACTTGCCCTTCTTCACGTTTCACAAACCGCGTCGAGTAGAGCAACGTCACAGTGGCTTCTCACTTCGATCGGTCGGCACTCAGCAATGGCTATGCTGCGAGGTTGAGAACGATATTTCCCACCATTGTTACCTTTTCTCAACAAGTGGAAGAGGGATTGCGCGGTACCATACAGTGTGCTTTTTCTTCGTTAGAGCAGCGCTTGAGGGTCGTTGCATATACGAGCAGAGCCTTGCGTAGTGGATCATGGACACTTTGCAGCCCAAGTCTTCGGACTTATCACCTCCTATGCGGAAACGATGGAGACAAGCATTCATTGAACTGACGTATCTATCTCGACAGTGGCAGCCGTGGGAGGATCCCCTACTGTATTCGTCTTGGATGGCCTCCTCGGAAGTGGATCAAAAGTTTCTCGGTTATTTTGCAAAAGTCATCAATACAGAAAATAATTATCTTTCCAGGTGAGTTGAATCGTCGAAGAAGGTTTTTTGGTCTTACCTGACTCTTGTGAAATCTAGCTTCTTGTTTCGTGTTTTAGGGCTCTCCGTGATTCTCGCCGAGAAGCTGCTCAATGCTAGGAGGGCGAAACGACTCGACCCAGTCCGCGACCCGAAAGCCCGACATCTCATCCATCATATACTATGGCTGGCGAGAGAAGGGCTTGTCATGGTAGAGCAGTACGTGCTACCCATGGTTGGCAACTATGTCGAGCTCCGCGTGCTGTCTTATAAGCTCAAAGCGTCCTTTTACCATATTTTTGTACTCTTCCAGAACAACCCGCCAGTCAATGATCGCATCAACCGGTCAAAGTCCGGCTCCTTTTCACTTTTTCCGGATGCGTTGTCACCAAAACTATCTTCAAAAACACCATCTCGAGAGCCAACACTTACCTCACCCACCGGTGGCGGGCGACGACGATCACCGGCCATAAGCCTGGGGGGTCCCGTTGGTGGAGGAATGTCCACTCGCACGCCACCAGGTCTGCCTCTACCTTTGCATCCTTACAGTGGTTCGCCTGACAGCAACGGCAACGGCACCGCAACTTTCCTCCTGAC
Organism: Exophiala sp. CCFEE 6388; assembly: GCA_035928005.1. Taxonomy (NCBI): domain Eukaryota; kingdom Fungi; phylum Ascomycota; class Eurotiomycetes; order Chaetothyriales; family Herpotrichiellaceae; genus Exophiala; species Exophiala sp. CCFEE 6388. The sequence continues at coordinate 101,315 of JAVRRU010000026.1, forward strand.
TCTACATGACTACCGACCCTACGCGAGTCAGGCGTTTCGGGAAGCCAACGAACTCGCGGAACGACTTCTGCCGGGGTCGCACCCTGTCCGGTTGTCCGTGAAAGTCGAACACGTCGCTTACGTGTATGACTGTCTGCACGAACCGGAAGAGTCGCGGCGATTGGCCCGATTGAGTATCCGTCACGTGTACGAGGCCCAGGAAGGGATGGACGATGACTCGTTCGAGGATGCGGCTGAAATGGTCGGCATTCTTGGACGAATGATGAAAAGGGGTCTGGGGGTGGGAGGCGACTCCGGGAGTCAGCAGCAATAAGGCACAGGGACAACCGGGGCTGGAGTCGGCGGAGCAAGCAAACCAAACGCCTCACCCTCCAGAGCGGCCGCCGCGGTGCAACAGCCCTCGACCTGGGTATAGAATAGACCTCAGCTGTTTTTTCGGGCCGTGACCGAATCCTTTGAAAAGGGGTTTTGTCTTGTACAAACATTCGCGAATGTCGCAGTAATCGTGTCTAAGGCGAAGGGATAGCTATTGCGAGCAAAATTGTGTGTATTAATAGTAGTTTCAGGCGATCACTGTTCAGGAGTCCGGCGCAGTTGCACCTCCTTGTTCTGGCGGGCCTCATGGCCTCCTTATGTCAGCCGCTTACTGCGAATGCGCAGAATATACCACAGTAAATCGTATACCTGTATCCCCGTTGTAAGGTAGGGAATCCTCTATGTCTCATCAGGGGGCTGTGACTCGAGCCTTGCAGTTGCATAACGCGTAATGCAGGGAGTGCTGTAAGAGGGATGACGACGCACGGGGGGTTGAAGTGGATTTTGGATTTTGTGGGTGTACGTGGACTTTTATATACAACCTTTGATACCACGGACCATTGCGGCGTCCCCTGAATGCTGTCAACGCTGTCAGTTCGCAGTTGACTCCATAACGGTTACATTTCATACCAGCCATTTCTTGAGAGGCTGGAAGGCTTCATCTCAGATCTTCTATATCCCTCATATACTCCAGCTCCGCGTCACTCCTCAGGCGATCAATCATCATTTACTCGTTTAGCGATTTGTTAAGCATTTTCGGCGGTGAAGACGGTGAGAGATCAGACGAAGAACCACCATCACAGAAGGAAAACATTAGTGCCTGGGAGAACGTGACTCGAGCATCCGCTGAAGGGGATCGATCACAGCTTGCTTCGTGGTCGTTGTGCAAGTTGACGAAGGAGATATCGAAGGAACCATCCACAAAACAAACACCTCGAAGCGGCCATATTGGGGTTTGTAGTCAGGATGAGGTCAACCACACTACAGGCCGCCGCCATGCAGTGTACCCTCCTCATGCTCCTCATCTCATTCATTTGCACGAACGTGGTATCAGCCCTGCCTCGGGGCCCACGGGAGCACTTTCAGCTTAGTGCTGCGACAACACCAGCAGATACATACTTTGACCCCCAGCCTCAATACATCAAGCTGGCGCGGCCGACGACACAGTCCGAGGTTCAAAAGCAGATCGAGATCGAAGTCAGTTCTCAACTAAAGGAGAAGGACGTTCCTTCCGCGGGGGCACTGGGCACTTGGGGAGGTGTTCAGAAGGAGACGACCAAATCAGAACTTTTGCATATATTGGAAGATTGGAAAGCGTGGAAAGCCCAATTTGACCAGCAAGCGAGTGAGAGGAGCTGTCGGTTCTCGAAGCGTGTGTGTGCTCGTTGGAATAAGAGAAGGTGATGAGGCATGAATGATAGCCATGAGTAATGTACGTGACAATCAACATGAAGAAGAGAAACTTGCATACGTGCCGATGCATGGCTCCCAGCGCCATGAAGGATAGGTACAGATACCTCGAGGATTGGCTTGTCCTTTGTCGACAGTGTTTGAATGCTGTTTGGGCCGGATGCATGTTGCAGCAGCCTGATGGGTATTGCCTACCAGGATTTCTCTCTCAAAAGTCGAATGCTGGTGTTCATGCATGTACATTATTATGATTGACGAATCAATGAACTGTTAGATTGATGAAAGCCTGAAATGAAAAGCAAGTAAAAGTTTGGTGAAGCCGAAGAGAGGTAATAATGAGAATGGAGGAGAAAAGGCAGGCATTCTCTTTATGTGGCAAACGTCACTTCCCGCGCATTCTTTCTACAAGGGAAACCAAAACCACACCAAACCAGTGTCGCCGACGCCTTTTCGCGCATTGGACCTTATTAATTCCGCCAACGGCTCTTTCTTTCTCTTCCTTCCTCCTTCACTTCCGCCTACATCTCATCTTCTCTCAGCGCAAGCCTTCGCTGTCTTTCCAACACATCTGTGCTTCATTTGCTGAAAGGCATTACCGCTACGATCAGGTGAGCACGCTCCTTCCAGTCTCTCCCACTTACTCACCCAGCCACTAACTCCGGGCAGACTCGAGTTGCAGCCAGCCTGTGCGCCACTTCGGCAGACTCTTATCCCTCGACTACTCAATCTCACACCACAAACGATATGTCTGACGCAGGTCAACAATCGCCGAATGGCAACGCTGATGCGCCGGCGGGTGGCGCTGAGCATCTGAACATCAAAGTCACGGACGGCAACAATGAAGTATTCTTCAAAATCAAGCGAAGCACGAAACTCGAGAAGTTGATGCGGGCATTCTGCGAACGTCAGGGGAAAGACATGAAGACAGCGAGATTTCTGTTCGATGGAAACAGAGTTCAGGGACATGATACACCAGATACGGTGAGTGATTTCTCGCTCTCGGACATTTAAGAGAGATATGGCTTCTTCCAGGCAGGTGCTGACTATTTTCGCAGCTGGACATGGCCGATGGCGACTCGATCGAAGTTCACCAAGAGCAGATCGGTGGTTCTGCATGAGTGAAGAGCAGCTCATACATAAAAAAGGATTGGATTCGCCTCAAGCTACTTTCAGCGCTGAGATCAATGCTGTGAACCACGCAGCGCCGGGCTCCTCAGGGTCTTTTTCGCGGGGCTTAACAACGGCGACACATTTTGCCTGGACGCACCTAATTGGAAGGATTGTGAATGGTGTTATGGCACCGCTTTCAGTCTCAAATACAATGGATTGAGTATGGTGGTGGATGTGCTTTCTCCAGGTTTCGAGGGTAGATTGCCGGCATTGCTGACTCGGGAAGTCAATTTAGCAGATGCGAATGTACTTCAGTCTGGGCCTGACAAAGATACCGGGCAATGAGATCATCATATGCGACCATAGAAGATGGTCATGACACTTTTGCTCTGAAATGCGGAAGTTGTAAACGAACTCCATCGCCGCCATCTTGTAATCCAACATAATAAACTGTCCCATACAGTTCAATAGCCATAAAGTGATCCATGACGGCAAGTAACAGGGACATAAGCCCATGATCAACCGTCCCACATCTCCGTCTTCAATTTCTCATCCACCTCTTTTTGTCGTTCCCTATCTTCCTTCTCCTTGTTCTTCCGGCGGATCTCTTGTTCTCGGATGGCACGGTCGTACTGCCTTTGCTCCTCAGTCTTCTTAGGGACTTTCACGCCCAAACCTGCAGCGATCATTCGGCTCGCAGTTGCCGTGGTCTTTTCTGGTCTACGTCGCTCTCGCTCTCTGTCGGCGTCCGTCTGCGTCGAGGTTGCTGACGGGCTTTGTGTCCTCGGACGCCCTCCACCCAATACTTGAGCTGGAGCCCAGTCAATATACTGCCCGCCAGGCCCTTGCGGCGATATCGGTGTTGGAGGTGGAGGTTTCAAGGCTGGATCTGAGGATTTGATGGGCCTCAATGAGGGCCCTGGGCCTTCCGTCGGCGTTTCATTCCCATCGAGTGGGGACGTTAAGTCGTCTTCATCTTCCCAGGAATCGACCACTTCCTCTTTCTTGCTGGAGTTTTTCAACTTCAGGGCGGACGCTGGCGGCAGATCTATGTGCAGGCTTGACAGCTTCGACTCCATCTCTAGGCTGTCGCAGGATCCTCAAGCTCCTGTTCCTGGTGAAGCGTCGAGTCAACAAGGATTGAAGCTGGAATTGTCGACTGCAGGAACAGGTAAGTTGTCTGCAGCAGCGTAAACGAGAAACGAGCGGAACGGAAGCGATGTCACAGGTACAATGGAACTTAGATCAATATTGTGAACGATGTCATATCGAAGCAGAAGAGATCGTTACATTCGATCCAAAAATGTTTCAGTGGCACCACCATCGTCACTGTCTTTCCACGCGACAGATCAACGTACAGGACGGAGGGATACGCAAGCCGGCGGGGAAGCAGAGACAGGGCAAGAGGAGCCAGCCAAAGAAAAAAGGGCCTGCCGTAAATCCTGTGGGCACTGGTGGGCATGCCAATGCGGCTGAAGTTTGGAAAGGCTTCAATTGCCGAGGGGCACCGCAGAACAGCTTGCAATAGTGCCTAAAAAAGGTGCAGTGGCAGACAGATTATCTGCTGGTGACTCTCAATTGGGGCTCCCCGCATCTACTTATCTCTTTGGGTAGGTGGTGCACCTCCTAATGCTAGGCGCAAAGATGCCCCGATGTCCCTCCGAAGCCCGAGGTGTGGACTCAAGGACACAGGAAACAGTAAACAGTAAGAATCGTGCACCGAGCACGAAGCAATCCCCGATTTGCGGCTCGGGGGTCTTATGAGTGATTCTCAGACTTCCTACTCCCTCCGCGGCCATCATATTTTCCGAGAGCAAACGGCTCCGATCTCGCAGAACACCACAGCCTATCTCGAAAATGTGGTAGCGTCTCGGAGATTGTTCGACTCGGGTATCATCCGCTCTCGAGACAAGCCTAACAAAGGGTCTCTCCTCATCATAGTGCCATCGCCGACCTCGGGATTGAATGTTCCTAGGAACTCACCAAACCTCTAGCTTTAACCCGCCTCGGCCTGGGTTTTGTATATATTCCCCTCACATCTTCAAGTGAAGTTTGACGTACAACACTTGTATCACAACATAATCTGCAAGTGTCCAGTGCTTGAGCTCGCCGACCTGGTGCATTCCACGATATTCGCCGATCTGGGTCGTCGAGGGGCGAGCATTGAACGGCAATGACGAAACTCATCTTACCACGGAGCTTCAAGTTCCAGGCTGCTCCATTTCGCGCCTGGAGGAAGCATGGCACATATGGAAATGTGGCGCCGTTCTCAACATCGACGGCACGTCGGTCATATGCTGATACCATTGACAATCTCAAAATCGGCAAGCACACGCGTGTGCTTTACCAGGGATTTACCGGCCGGCAAGCTACTATGAATGCCCAAGAATCGATAGACTACGGCACCAACGTTGTGGGCGGCGTCAAGCCTGGAGTTGAAGGCGAACACCTTGGTCTACCTGTCCTGCCCAGTGTTCGGGCTGCTGTGGAAAAGCTCAAGCCTGATGCCAGTGCCATTTACGTGCCAGGAAATGGAACAGTAGCGGCAATGGAAGAGGCCATCGAGAACGAGATACCTCTTATCGTGGCTGTAGCAGAGCACATTCCCGTTCATGACATTATGCGAATTCACCAGATGCTCCGGACGCAGTCAAAGACGAGATTAGTTGGGGCAAATTGTCCAGGCATTATCAGCACACATGGTCGTTGTCGACTTGGGTTTCAACCATTACCGTTCTTCAAGGAAGGCAATGTTGGGATTGTTGCCAAGTCGGGTACGTTGAGTTATGAAGCCGTGGCTTCTACGACTCGTGCTGGACTTGGACAAACATATGGTATCAGTATGGGTGGCGATATTCTTGCTGGCACGAACTTCGTCGAAGCTTTCCAAGTTCTGGTGGAGGACGAGAACACCGAAGGCATCATCATGATCGGTGAGGTTGGTGGCAGCGCCGAACTGAGAGCTGCTGAATGGATCAAGGAGTATAATAAACGGGAGACAAACCCCAAACCTTTCATGTCTGTCATTGGTGGTATTCAAGCACCGCCTGCCAGGATCATGGGTCACGCTGGTGCATGGGCAGCGCCCGGAGAGGCCAGTGCTGCACAAAAGATAAGGATCTTGCAAGATGTCGGCGTAACAGTCGTCGATCATCCAGAAAAGCTTGGAGAAGGTATGAAGAAGTTGTTGGCAGAACGAACAAAGACCGGAGGACAAAAGGTCTCCAGTGCTGGATCATCACAGAGAAGAGGTTATCATACCATGCGACGACGTCCGATGGTTACGGAAAGTAAGGCACAGACACACGAACAGCGACGGACGCTGTACATCAAGAAGTCACAGGCCCTTGACATGCTTAGAGATCGAGGAATCAAGATCGCGGACTCCCCAATGGGACAGCAAGAGAAGTTTGTGGCAATATCGATCGATCGAGACGCCCGGCAGCCTTGCATCATTGCATCACCAACGACGGCTCCTGGTGAAGCTTTTCAGCTGTCAAAGAGTTTCCCTTTCGGGTACGGTACGTACGAAGCAAAATCCGACACAATGATACAGGACGTCGCGGCACATCTGGGTATTTCTGGTAAAGGGAAAGACAGCCTAGCCCAGCTGCTCGGCGAACTGTCGGACCTTTTTTCATCGAAGGAGGCATTTGTTCTTCAAACGAAGATAGTGGTCGACGACGATGGTCTGTTGCAAGTTCAAGGCGCCAAGTTTGGATTCGACGACGCAGCATTCCGAAGTTCAAAGAGACAAGCTGACGTCCATGCCTTGCGAGACATCAAGAGCGAAGTCCCCGAAGATGTCGAAGCCGAGAAGGAAGGCATGATATATGTCAAGTTTGCGGGTGAGGGGTCGATTGGCACGATTGTCAACGGCGCCGGATTGGCCATGAATACCGTCGATGCCCTGGTGGCTCGAGGAGGTTCACCGGCGAACTTTATGGATACTGGCGGAAAGGCGACCTCAGAAACGATCAAGGCGGGATTTAGGATTTTGGTGTCAGATCCCAGAGTCAAAGTCATCTTCGTCAATATCTTTGGAGGGCTGACTTTGGGTGATATGATTGCCAATGGCATCTTGATGGCATTCAAGGATTTGAAGCTCAAGGTGCCGGTCGTGGTTCGGATACGGGGAACGCGAGAAGCTGAAGGGCAGAAGCTGATACAGGAGAGTGGACTTCAGCTCGATGCTTTTGGTAAGTTTTACGTGGTCTTATCGCGCGCACCAGTTGCGCGACTTTTGCTAACCTTTTGTGACGCACAGATTCTTTTGAAGATGCTGCTGCGCGAGCGATAGCAATAGCGAAAGGCACCCAGTCAATGGAGTAAGCGGCCCTGTGCATATATATGAGGACTGGCGTTTTCGGTTGCTCGCTATTGGATCAGCATATATTTATGATCGAGGCAATATCGTATCCTGCCTGCCAGATGTGAGCATGCACAATCCAGAAAGAGGTGGTGAAGACTTAAGTTGAATACGTAGATACGGCTGAGTCAGATATGAGTCGTCCAGATTGACAGCATCTGGTCCACGATGGTGTGCCCATGCGCGAGCGTCAAGGAAAGGTGGTGCGTGAGGGGCATATGACAGTAGCGTGCATCTTGCCTAGGGACTTGACAGAAACGTCTCTGCATGAGCCAGCCATCACTCACCCGGATGTCTCCAGGGCCCAGAGTTTGGGGCAGAGGGTACGAGTACAACTACTGTACATACCCTAGTGAAGAAGGGCATTTCGCGCCATGACAGCTGGAAGGCTTCCGTGTTTCAAGCTTTCGTTCTAGGCACCCTAAATGTCACTACCCTAGTGAGACTGACTCGATCACAAATGCACGTGTGCCGTTGGCTCGCGTCGATGTCTTATGGAAGTGTGGATCCCCAACGGCTCGTGCTAGGGGTTCTGCTTACTTTTACTGGTACGAGTACGTGCGTACAGTACCGTGAGGATCTAGGTAGGTGTACTAGCCTCCCTAGCTTCTACTGTAGGTACTTATGGTTCAGCTCCCCAGCGATACTAAATTCAGGCCCCCGCATATATTGAGTACATCCCTCCACGGCGTCTTGTTCCTACTTTTGTGTCCAGCCTTTACACGTCTGGCAACTCTGCCCGATTCCCAGAAGCTGCTCCCTTTTGTCTGCTAGAGGCGTAGGCGCACATATATACTATCCTTGAACCAAGGACCAGACAGCAGCGTTATAAGGGCTATCCCGGTGTACCCCCAAACCGCCATGTCTTCCAACTTGTCCGCGAACGCTTTTGCGAAGTTTTCGACAACCTCAGTTCAGCACTTTACAAACTTCTCATGGCTATGGTCACGATATCTTCTCCCCGCCATGATCGCCTACCCCTTTCTATGCTCTTTCCTTCGTCTCCGACGTATCAAGGCCTTGCAAGCCAAGTTCAAATATGGCACGCCTGAATGCCCGTCGTACGAAGGGATGACCGTTCAGGAAGCACACGACATCATTGAACCGATCAGCGACCTTGAATTCCCGGCGCTTTTCGAAAAGGGACTGCAATTTGCTCTCTTTCGGACCTACGGGATCCCCACTATCAGCGAACTGCTCGTCAAGACCACCCAGCTGGCAGCGACCAAGAATGTGCCCAAGCGCTATGCAGACACAGGCGTGCTTCTCGCCGACATGTACGCAGCCGAGCCTGACAGTGACAGATACCGTGCGGCGAATGCCCGGTTGAACTACCTGCACGGCCATTATATCAAGCAGGGCAAGATCAGCAATGATGATATGCTTTATACACTATCATTGTTCCTGAATCAGCCGGTCGAATGGATTAATCGATATGAGTGGAGACAGTTGACCGAGTTGGAGGTGTGCGCTATGGGCGTCTTCCACAAGGCCATGGGCGACGGCATGCAGATTTCCTTTGAGAAGCTCCCGTCATATTCTACGGGTTGGAAGGATGGGCTGCAGTTCTACCACGAGCTGGACGCTTGGGCCAAGGAGTACGAAAAGAAGTACATGGTTCCTGACAAGAAGAATTACGATACGGCGGTGGAGACGCGCAAGCTTCTGCTGGCTTCACAACCGGACTTTATGAAGGGCGCTCTGACGAAGATTGTGAGTGCGCCTCTGGACGACAGACTGCGGGAGGCAATCATGTTTAAACGTGCGCCTGCTTCGTACTCGGCCTTCTTCAATGGGTTCATGGAGGTCAGGAGGTTTTACTTGCGGTACTTGGCTCTTCCTAGGCTCTGGTTCCAGACGAACCCATTCCACACTAAGGAACCGGACAAGAAGGGTCGTCGATATGTCCTCAAGTGGGATACCGTGCCCATGTATGTAAAACCAACGCTGTGGAATAGATGGGGTCCTGGAGCTGCGATTGGGGCCCTACTTGGGATACCTCGACCTGGCGACGAGGGTACTTACCCTGATGGGTTTGTGGTTGAGAACGTGGGTCCCTCCGTGTTTGTGGGTAAGGGCACGAAGGAGATGGAGGTTACGAAAGAGAAATTGAAGAAGGAGAGGACAGGTGGATGTCCGTTTGCCGTGCGGTAACTGGGTACAAGACAATCAGGACAATTTTCCAATGACACGACCTGAGTTCCGACAGGGTTTGCACGTCCACTTCGACTGAGATAAGTTATCTAGACATGGAGTACACGCCCTTTGGAAAGGTGAAGCAGGGCTGCTCAGGGAGAATCTCATGTCATTTCATCGAGCCCATCAAAAAATTTCCTTTGCTGTCCAGTCCTTGAAAATTTATCACATTCTGATTTTCGAGGGCTGGTGTTTCTCCTTTGTTTGATGGACCCAATATTGACCGTCCATATCCGAGTGAAAGTTATAGCTGTCCATGCACGACGCCCACCGATAAGCGTTAAGCGACGCCTATCAAGAGCTTGATCGCCCTGAGCGGGCTTCTCCATACAAACAGACTTTATGTAAGGGTCCGCCATAAACCGACGATAACCGGGATTTTGCTCGTGCTTGCTTTAAAGAGATGGGCACAGGATGCTTTTTGTAAAGGAAGGTGCATCTCCAATTTGCAGTTTTGTGGTCGCTCCTTCAGGAATCTAGTTCAACATGGCAGGCAACATGGCTGGCTCGTATAGGAGTGTGGTGTCCTTTTCGCAGCGTTCTGTTTCTTCATCCGCCCAGTATGTGCGCAAGTTCCATTCTTCACGACCTACAATGTCTACGCTGGCGGCTTTCAAACTACCCAACATCTCCAACGAGCCAAACAAACACTACACCAAAGGTTCACCCGACAGGGAAGGACTGGCAGCTGCTCTGGAAACATTGAAGCAGAAAGTACCCCTCGATATTCCTATCTCTGTCGACGGCAAGTCCGTCAAGACATCTACCGTCCTCACACAGCACATTCCCTCCTCTCACGCGACCCCCATTGCCAAATACTCGAACGCCTCGACGGAAGATGTCAACAAAGCTATTGAGGGAGCCCTCGCTGCAAAGCCTGCGTGGGAAGCTCTACCTTTCGCAGACCGAGCTGCTGTCTTCCTCAAGGCTGCCGACTTGATCAGCACAAAATACAGATACGAGGTCATGGCTACAACAATGCTGGGACAGGGCAAGAACGCATGGCAAGCCGAGATCGATGCAGCGGCCGAGTTGATAGATTTCTTGAGGTTCAATGTCAGATATGCTGAAGAGCTGTATGCTCAACAGCCGCCCTACAATTCCCCTGGTGTGTGGAACAGGACCGAGTACCGGCCGCTGGAAGGATTTGTGTACGCTATCTCGCCTTTCAACTTCACCGCCATTGGCGGCAACCTGGCTGGTGCTCCTGCATTGATGGGCAATGTGGTCTTGTGGAAGCCCAGCCCGTCAGCAATCGCTTCGAATTATCTGGTTTACCAAATCCTGTTGGAAGCTGGTCTTCCTGCTGGTGTGATTCAGTTCGTTCCTGGCGATGCTGAAGAGGTTACCAAGGCTATCCTGTCTCACAAGCACTTCGCTGCGCTGCATTATACAGGCTCTACAGCTGTCTTCCGGAAGCTTTACGGACAAATTGGACAGGGGATTGCCGAAGGCACATACAAGGGATACCCCAGGATAGTTGGTGAGACTGGAGGCAAGAACTTCCACCTCATTCACAACAGTGCAGACATCGACAACGCCGCTATACAGACGGTGCGAGGAGCATTCGAGTACCAGGGCCAGAAATGCAGCGCAACCTCGAGACTGTACGTGCCTTCCTCAATATGGTCGGACTTCAAAACAAAACTGGTCTCTGAAACGGAAAAGTTGAAAGTTGGACCTCCTGAGGAGTTTGGAAACTTCATCGGTCCAGTCATCCACGAGGCTAGCTTCAAGAAGCTCTCCGGGGCAATTGATGCTGCAAAGGACGACTCGAGTCTGGAACTGCTCACCGGTGGTAAATACGATGACAGCAAAGGATACTACATTCATCCCACGATATACCTTGCAAAAGACGCAACTCACAAATTTTTCAGCCAGGAATTCTTTGGACCCATTTTGACTGTCCATGTCTATGACGACTCAAAGGCAGATGCCTTTGAACAGATCTGCAAGGTCGTTGACAGCACATCGGATTATGGTCTTACCGGCGCTGTGTTTGCTCAAGATCGGTCGGCTATCAGGTATGCGGAGGACGCATTGAGAAATGCTGCTGGCAACTACTATATCAACTGCAAGAGCACCGGTATGTGTCGTCTCGTCTCCATCTTGTCCTCGTTTACTAACAAATGTTAGGTGCTGTCGTTGGACAACAACCTTTTGGTGGCGCTCGCGCATCTGGAACCAATGACAAGGCTGGATCTTCGGCAATCCTGTCGCGGTTCGTGAGTATGAGGTCGCTCAAGGAGGAGACTCTGCCCATTTTGAAAACGGAATATCCTTCCAATGATGTGTAGATTATAGAAATTCACGAGTAATGACGGGGAATGCACTAGGTACACAAAATGCGGTATTCTTAGGCACTGGCAGTGTTAGATAATGTGAATGAATTGTTGTCGCGTAATGCCTAAACAGGTTAAATGGCAACTTAGGGGCGTGTTCTGCGGGTTAGCGCCTTTCTCTTCCCTTGGCGTCAAGCGTGTTGATTGACCGCAACTTTGCATTTGCAGGCTGTTCTCTCCCACAACATTGATCCGACAAACACCTCTCTCACCACTCTCTCACAACCTCTACCTTTGGTGTAGCTCATCATTGTCAATATCTATCTCACATCCTCTTCGAAATCCTTTGAGCTACTCTTGATCAACCGACAACATGCGTGAAATCGTAAGTAGCTGGCTCAGACTGCGCTACGCGTCGTTTGCCCTGTTTACCCCTGGGACTGCTCTCCTGCTTCGACCCCACCATGCATTTTTGTGCCTTGACAGGATCAATGGCTGACATATGATGTTCAATATAGGTTCACTTGCAGACTGGCCAATGTGTACGTATTGTCATCCTTCTTGAGTCAAGTCGTCCGCTAATACAGTTCTCAGGGTAACCAAATCGGTGCTGCCTTCTGGTGCGCAAATTCCCTCAACGCGACGAATTCCTCTCTTCTAACTCGATATTAGGCAAATCATCTCCGGCGAACACGGTCTTGATGGATCAGGAGTGTATGTATAGTTGAATGCTTTGACTGGATGTATAATTGACGTGAGCAGGTACAATGGCACATCCGACCTCCAGCTCGAGCGTATGAACGTCTACTTCAACGAGGTACATATTCCAGTAACAACTTGCAAAGGATGCTCACTAATACTGCGTCTAGGCATCTGGCAACAAATATGTTCCCCGTGCTGTCCTCGTCGATCTCGAACCCGGTACCATGGACGCAGTCCGAGCCGGTCCTTTTGGTCAACTCTTCCGACCTGATAACTTTGTGTTTGGCCAGAGCGGTGCTGGTAAGAGGATTTACTTCGTCCGAGAAAGCAAAGACATAACGATCGATTAGGAAACAACTGGGCCAAGGGTCACTACACTGAAGGCGCCGAGCTTGTCGACCAAGTTCTCGATGTCGTCCGACGAGAAGCCGAAAGCTGCGACTGCCTGCAGGGTTTCCAAATCACACACTCGCTTGGTGGCGGCACCGGTGCTGGTATGGGTACATTGTTGATCTCCAAGATCCGCGAAGAATTCCCCGACCGAATGATGGCTACTTTCTCTGTCGTCCCATCTCCCAAGGTCTCCGACACTGTCGTTGAGCCATACAATGCCACTCTCTCAGTCCACCAATTGGTCGAGAACTCCGATGAGACTTTCTGCATTGACAACGAGGTAGGTCATATGTCAACTTCAATCTTTATAGTCGCTAACTATTCCAGGCTCTCTACGACATCTGCATGCGCACTCTCAAGCTGGCTAACCCTTCGTATGGCGACTTGAACCACCTGGTCTCCGCAGTCATGTCCGGTGTCACCACCTGCCTGCGCTTCCCTGGTCAACTCAACTCCGACCTACGAAAACTCGCCGTTAACATGGTTCCCTTCCCTCGTCTGCACTTCTTCATGGTCGGCTTCGCCCCTCTGACCAGCCGTGGTGCCTACTCCTTCCGCGCCGTCACTGTCCCAGAACTTACACAGCAGATGTTCGATCCTAAGAACATGATGGCTGCTTCGGACTTCCGAAACGGTCGTTACCTGACATGCTCTGCCATCTTCCGAGGCAAGGTCAGCATGAAGGAGGTCGAGGATCAGATGCGCAATGTCCAGAACAAGAACAACAGCTACTTCGTTGAGTGGATCCCCAACAACGTTCAAACCGCTCTTTGCTCCATTCCTCCACGTGGTCTCAAGATGTCTTCGACCTTCGTCGGAAACTCGACCTCTATTCAAGAGCTGTTCAAGCGTGTTGGTGACCAGTTCAGCGCCATGTTCCGACGAAAGGCTTTCTTGCATTGGTACACTGGCGAGGGTATGGACGAGATGGAGTTCACTGAGGCCGAGTCCAACATGAACGATCTTGTATCGGAATACCAACAGTACCAGGATGCAAGCATCTCTGAGGGCGAAGAGGAGTATGGTGAGGAGGAGGCCCCATTGGAGGAGGAAGTCTAAATGAGCCTTCTCGATCTCAAGACGAGATATGCCGCGTCATTCGTACCGTGGCCATAGGGTGTGCTGCTTGTTGTGAGCTTCTACTACTGGACCATTGATTGGTTTTGTTTGGCCACAACAGCATTCTTTCTTCTGTTCAAGCGAAGCACAGTGATATGATGGATTGAAAGTCAAGAGGACTATGACCAGGATCATAGCTCGGGTCAAGCAGGCATGGCGTGTTCACAAGCTTTTCCGGTCTCGAGCGTTAGATTCTAATTCAATGAAAATGCAATGACAATGAAAGGGATCCCCTTGCGTGTTCTTTCGTAATCCTGGTGCTGCATGTAGAGCATGCAACATTTGTATCATGCCCAACAGTGGCTTTTTGACGATTGAAAGGACGGAAAAGTACGTTGCTGTTGTTGTGAGAGGTGTATACGGAGTATACCCAATATTTGCGATATGGTGGTTATGGAACTACGTCACAATTCAACGGTGATATTCCTGTCTTGCTCGTTCGAGTCTCGCACCAGGACTGAGTACCTTATGAATTCCTCGTACATTCCAGAACACACTGCACAATACAACGATCAGGTTTAGTCACTTGTGCTCTACATCTATCATGGTTAGTCGTCGCAACACATGACGAATGCTGTGGAAAAGTCTGATCCCGTATAGGGCAAACTGGAAGATGATTTGAAAACCGATCCACCTTGCCATCCTCGAGCAGTACGTGAACTTCAAGCCAAAAAGCCGAATCGATATTAACGTGGACTCTCTTACAGTGTGCCATCCAAGGTGCGCTTTGCTGAAATGTCCATCTTAGGATCGTCCACTAAATGCCCTACGCAGATTGCTTGCAGAAGAATAACTACAAAGAAGACAAATGTCAATCGGCAGTAGACGCACTATATGAGTGCTGCAATGCATTCTACAAGGACAAGGGGGACGATGCCACCACAACTTCGTGCCCAAAACCGAAGTTGTTGAGGTTGAAGATGGAACAGCGTGGAGGGAAGCAATAACCGGCGAGGCGTAGGTATGCCTCGCTGCGACTGGTGCTGTCTTCGTCGCTCTGTGATAGGGATATATCATCACCTCGAGCATAGCTTGTACATATGTATCATCATGTCGAAAAGAATGGTTTGTTGCATATCGATTTTTTCTACCTGAACCATCATCCTTCTAGTGAGGTCTGGCCAGCTGAACAGCGAATGCATATCTGCTCTGAGGCGGTCGTGAGCACGCTAAGAGACCGCGTAGGATCTGAACAAACACTGAATTGAAATAAGTTCGTTCCGAGACTCTAATGACCACCTGTAAGACATTGTAGAGAAAAAAGAAAAAGAGAAGAGGTCAAGACCTCGCGTGCCAGAAGTTTTTGAAGGAATAGGAAAAAATCCCAAGCACCAAATCGGGTTTAGCTTCATGTGAACTGCGCGTGTTCGGGGCAGCGTCGCGTAGGGCACAAGCAGTGCTGTCAATGCCGTTGAATGAAGAGTAAAGGCAGCCTGCGTATTATTGCGGCATTGTCACTGCCCACATACCCTCGCCATGGCGCCTATAACGAGATCATCAGTGCATGGTAGAGCACTAGAGGTAAGGTGCTCCCAGGTGAATTGCCTGATGTAAATTCGCTAATTCAATGTTGCAGTCCGAAAGAAGTGGCAGTCACGAAAGCTCGTACACGGCGGGAGAGAATGGTGAAGACCAAGAAATGGCGGACGACTACGACGATGAATCTGCAGCGGAAGGTGCGAAATTCCTAATCACTACCGTGATCCGTCTTCCGAACATCCTCACACTTCTGCTCTACCACACGAATTCAGGCCCTAGTAAGGCAAGATGTTGATTAGTACTGCAGGACATCAGTCTCCCTACCAATTTTCGGCGCAAGATATTCTCCGACCGCTGCAAGATACCGCCGATCGAGTGAGCAGACAAGCTGAGGAGTTTGCGAAGCAGCTGGACAAATTCAACATCAACCGAGAGACAACCGATCAATCCCTTTGGGACGATGCCCTAGTATTACTTGAACGATTCAGTGCAATTACTCGCACACGACTACAAAAGACGGCGGTGGACGACTCTGATGGGCAGCTCAATAAGATTCGGTTAGAAGAAGATCTTTGGGTTCTGGCTCGAAATCTGCTAGCTTGCAATTCTCCCGAAACCGTCAACAATGCACAGATTGCGCAGGAGTCGAGGTTAGGTGATTTGCATCAATATTCAAGCAACACCGAGCTGTGGACAGCTTTCCTCGACTCCGACGCAGTCGCTCAAGAGTACGAAACTATTTTGAGTTGGTTGCAAGACAGAGCTGCTGAAACAACCGAGCCCATCGAAGACCTTCTTCACAGCTTGACAGAGAAGTCCGAAAGAGGCAACGGAGTTTGGTCCGCTGGGCCCATCTATACGCAGGCCGCCATAAAGCAACAGAAGCGGACCCGGGTATGGTCGAAACCTCTGGACCCGACGGCGCCAGGCCTCAAACGTACCCATGTTCGCCCTTCCGACAACAAGTCACTTGTTGCTCAATTGGACCCGGACTCGCGAACTCGGGAGTCGGCCGTGCTCCAAAATCAAGATGAGTTCCACGAGCAGGCTGCCTGGCAGACTTGCTGGGAGATGTTGCGGCGAGGTCAAACAGCAGCAGACATACAATCATGGTGGGCCCAACGGAAAGAGGTCTGGAGGTACGAAGCACTACGGTGCTGCGGACAGAAAGCGAGTGAAATGGCAGAATCACCCTGGCTGCGCATACTCAATCTGGCGACGAATCCGGAATGGGTCGACCGATGCAAAGCACTTGCTCATAACCCTGCCATCGTCGATCGATATCAGAAGGCTGTCTACGGGATACTGTGCGGTGACGACGATGTTTCCAGGCTGGCGAGTGAGACCATTGACGACTACTTGTTCGCGCTATTCAACGCACTCTTGATTGAGAGATATCAGCACTACATTCAAGCTTACCGGAACAAATTGACCGAACCTGCTGCTATTGCATACAGACCACAACCAGATTCTCATGACAACATCAGACAACATGTCTCGAGGGTGCAATCAGACCAAGCAACGAAGAGCGAGTCGCACGTCCCCCATAAAGTGATTGAGATGGCCATGGTGTCCAAAGACTACGATGCCTTCTTCCTCAGCATGGGCCGAGCCGCTGCTCATGTGGCTCACGCCACAGGACAAGGCTTTGAGATGATTGACCCCAGCACAGCTGAAAGCAATGAAGTATCACAAGTCAACGCGCAAGACCATGACTCGGCACGCATAGTTGTCCATGTTCAACTGATCCTCCAAGCTTTGGGCTTTTTGGACTCGGTGTATATGGACCACGAGTATGAAATGGAGAACAACATTGTCAGCTATATCAACTTTTTGCAAAGTATTGGCAGATTTCAACTAATACCACTCTACGCGTCGAGATTATCCGATAAGCGTGCTCAGCACGTACTAGGCTCAATCCTGATCAAGGTCAAAGAGTCAAAAGAACGCGACACGATCGTGAAACTCATGAAGAAGGAAGACTTGAATCTGCCTGAAATCATTATGGGAATATTCTCTTTGGCCAACATCGATGACCTTCGAAAACTTCAGCATAAGGATCTCCCAACACCACCGAGGATCACAATCCCAGGAGGGACTGCCAAATTCGCCGTTCTGAGAGTCAAACCACAATTGATGACGGGTAACGTGTCCGAGGCAGTTGAGAATGCTGTACGAAGTGTTGAATGGTGTCGATATGTCGATGCCGAGAGTTGGGGAGGGGCTGCCTGGTGCGTGTCATCGCTGTACAAGATCTTCCTCTTCCAGGGTGACTTCGTAGCCCTCCGACAACTACTTGATCGCGTTAGCTTGTCAGAAATCTCGCTTGCTGCTGTCGGAATGAACCTCAATTTCGCCGATGGGGAGCCACTGATTGAGAATGGAGGTGACGAGGATGAAGAGATGGATGAGGATCGAGTTCAACCCATGAGCCCAAGCCGCAAACGAAGAGATCCACTTGCAGAGCATCCTCTAACCCGGTCCGGCACTGACCGCGAGACTCTGGCCTTCAAGTCTCTGATCTGGCGGCAGCTGGAGCAACTCGCCACAGCTATCGACACTCTGGATATCTTCCAGGAGACGGCTGATAATCTTGAAGCGTAAGTGCGCACCCACAGGCAGCAGAAGTGTTTATTGACCAAGAACAGGAACCGTTCGAATCCAACACTCCTGCGCACCTACAAACGAGACCTGAAGAAGGCTCTTGATGATGTACGCACGGCGATCGCACCATTACTTGACAACGATTTCTTAAGTCAACCTCAAGACAACTCGGACGAGTATCAACTGAGAGTGATTCGTAACCACTACATCCCCGAATGCATTCTGGCCTACAACAGTGTTTTGTGGTTTGCAGGCCACTTCGTCTCCAGAGCCTGGCTGGTCGAGTGTATGGAGCTCGCGCAAAGAGTGGCAGAGGTTCCCATGTTGACGAATGCATTTGTCGAGGGCAAGAGAATGAAAGAATTGGTCAGAGCTTTTGCTGTGGACAGTGAAGCGTTGTTGCAAGCGAACGAGCAGAGCGGACCAAAGGCAAAGAAGATGAAGACCGAGAAGGGGAACAGTGATATCTGGAAAGTTAGCTGGAAGGAACAAGGGCCGATCGATCTGGAGGCCTTGGATTGAGGTCAATCGTGTGGTACTATTGGAGGGCCACGTGGGGAAGTCGCGCGACGCTTTGAGGATGTCAATCGACTGAGAAAGTGGTGCGAATCACACACACGTTGCAGTCCAAGAAAAGACACGTTCCCAGGACGCAAGACACTACGTTCCAAGATACTCGGCTCTGCATCAGTTGTTGAAGTGTCTGGATATCTTCAACGTGAACTGATCTTAGTATGGAAGAGTGTCCGTATGTGGAAGTACTTCTATCCAATCACCATGTTCTCATTGTGCTTGCGGGGTGTATATGTAGAATATGCGACTTCACGGATGGTGACTTGAGGTGCACAGTATCTAAATAATGTGTCGAGCGCAGGAATAGTATCCGATCGTGCATGGTGACTTCCACGGCGTACAGGCATTGTCATGGTATGGACGCAGTCTCTAATGGCGTGTAATACTCTTTCTGGGAGATACTCAACATAGCGGAGTAATGAGAAGCGATTGAAAGACTGCTGTGGGTTTGGTTGGTGTCAAGTCAGGTGTAGGGCGTTGGAGTATGAGTAGATGACAAATCTGCCGGGTATATTCATTTGTACAGTAACGCCATGCCGCCTGGCCAATAAGGAATGGTTAGTAACATGCTGCCCGCATAATGCCGATTCAGCCTTGAGACTGACATTCTATTACATGTATGATTTTTTGGGTCTGTGGATGATGCAATGATGAGTTGACTCTCTGGCTGTTTGTGAATATATAATGTAGGAGATTGTAGCGGTGTTACTCCAGAAGACTTTTTATGATTCAAGAAACAACATCAGCAACGTTGAGCAAGTACGGACCCTTTATATTAACTTGGACATACTGTGCATTCGTCCAGACACACCTTGCGTCCCAGCCCCTTGAGGAGAAGATATACATTCGAAACCACGGACACAAATTTGTCTGAGCACCCAGCATCACAACTTCGCTCCAGTTCTGGGTCTGAGTCTGTCTACCGTCAAGCACTACGAAGCAGAGGCAAGTACAGTCATGGCCGACACTACCAAGATCTACGGCTTCACAGCCCTACCTGCAGACCAGTCCAAAGTGAAGCCTGCTGAACACAAACCTCAGCCAGTTGAACTATCATCACTTCAGCCACCGCATACGGCATTGGCGACGCGCGTTGCAGCGTACGCAAAATCGAAACTCGACGCCGACACGTACCGACACAGCCTACGCGTGTACAGCTACGGCTGCGCAATCGCGAGGCAGATGTTCCCCCAGTTTGAATTGACACCGGGCTCGCAGCTGGAAGAGACGTGGTTCTTGACAGCCATGTTACATGACATAGGAACGAGCGCAGAGTTTTTGACAAGCACCCGCTTGAGTTTCGAGTTCTGGGGCGCTTTCCATGCATTGCAGCTCCTTCAGGATCCTGCCATTACAGGCGATGGTGATGGCGCTGCGCCGCGGGAACAAGCTGAGAGCGTGACCGAGGCGATTATTCGGCATCAGGACATCCAGGACAAAGGGAATATTACCTTGGTGACAAGGTTGATTCACCTTGGGACGTTGCTGGATAATATTGGGGCGGGCGCGGATTTGGTGCACCCCCAGACCATTGAGAATGTGGTCAGGGAGTATCCTAGGCCTGGGTGGAGCGGGTGTTTCAAGAAGACGGTCGAAAAGGAGAAGAGTGTCAAGCCTTATGCAATGGTTAGCCGGATTGAAGGGTTTGAAGAGTTGATTGAGAAGAATGGTGCTGAAGGCGGACTTATGGCCAAGTACGATTGAGCTGAAGGTTGTCGTGGGAGGGCAGGCGGCGAGGAATGCATGGTTATCACATCGCATATTGTAGTTCGCTGGCTTAATGGACGGTTACTATGTCGTTAGCAGGCTCGCATACGACACGAACCAATTGTCAGTGGTTGCTTCTGCTTGTGGCTGCGTCGTTGCAGATGGCTGCCTCACTTTAGTTTTTTTCTTTTTCAGCAATGCTGATTTTCAGGCGTATCCAAGTCAGCCATATATGACATGCTGACTGATGTGGAAGTTTGGATCCAAATACAAGTAACTTCCGCATATGGAACTACCTTCGAAATTATCAAGCTCCACAGCCCGTCAGTCTGATTTCGTCAGTCCCAGTGAACATGTTGTAGCGAATACTCTCGGCAACAAATACTTCTGCTCTCATACTTAGGTTGGTCCAGCTCGGAGACCATCCGGTAGCATTGCGCGCAGAAGAAACATTACTTCTTCAAATTGTAAGCATTCGCTTACATTGTCTCCAACTCCGTTTGACTTAGAAGAACCCTCGGAATGAGACCGTGGAGTAATAGTACCATAGTAAGGTCTCATCAGCGTGGATGACGATAAAATTATTGATCTCACGATAAGCAGGCTATGGCCTGCTTCGCCAGATATCTAAGACCATGAGGTTGCTGTGGGTTACCTTGGCGATCCACGAGAGATCCGAAGGTCTGACAGGGAACGTTGCCTGACGTGAAGCTAGCACGGTGGCAGTGCAAGGCGCTTTGTTCAATTGGCTGGGAGGCAGTCTTGATGCAGCAGTCGGAGATGTAAACGAGCGCGGATATGCGTGGAATGAGGTTTTCTCCTACATTTGCTCATCCCATAAGGTCGACCATCTCGACTTGGTCTGGGAAGAAGAGAGTCAGAAAGGCCCCCGTATCAGATAGGGGACGCTCGCGTTATTCTTAAGGAGATGGAGTAAGGGGGAGGAGAAGGGCGAAAATCGGGTTTACCTTCAAGTGGCCTAGACTGACTTGATTAAGTTGCCTGCGCCCGTCTTGGCACCTCCGAGAGTACATCATCTATTGGTCTACGGGACGAGCAAGCGCATCCTCCATAGTGACCTCCATCCTATCGACCATGGCAGTGCTTCGCGAGAGTGTTGCGAGCCCGTAAACTCCTTCCCAAATTCTCTTGATGTATTCGTAGTCTTCCTGAAAGCCGACGCCCTCGCAGTATGCCTTGATTATTCGTTCTCTACATACTACCTCCACGTAACCCGGTCATCTCGCAGCCTGTGCAACCTCCGCCGAGTGGGCTTAGGGATCTTCCTCTTGTTGCTGATCCGTCAACAACCGGTACATGGCAAAACCGACCGAATACTCACGATCTTTTCGCCTCCACGGCCTTGGTGTTGTGCTCAGCCACTCATCAGGCGAAACGAGGTTGAGCGTGGCTTGAAGACTGGTCCCCTCCAGAGATCTGGTTCTCTTCTGCAAGACAGCGGTTCCTCGTACACTGCATATCCTGGTCCTCTACTGAGCAGCAAACCCCTCACAGGTCGTCACACCTGCACCTCTGTACTATACCCGCCTTACTTCTCTTCACGATCCTAGCGCTTCTACTGGCCTCAACTCTGGTCAACGTCGATCGGGATGTCATTCTGCTGAGACAATATTCACCCGCGTTACAACCCGCCGTTTGCCTCGGGCACGGCTTAAAGAGATTGGGGGATACACACCTGCGAAGTACACGGTCTGCAGCCTTTCCCGCAGGTTGAAATGCCTCTCCCAGAAGATGGGCAAGAGCCGACCCCAACAAAACCGTCGCATCAACGACACCGAGCGCCGACGATCAGTATCGACGATTCCGCAGTCAACAAGCCCACCGAAGAACCTCCAAGCGCATCTTCTGATAGACCGGGTCCCCTTCCCCGGTTAAAAACCAAAAATCTCGATAATGGACCATCGCTAGCATCCCCTCCCTCCTTGTCGCCAACCGATGTTCGCGCGTCGACGGACACTCGAGAATCTCGACCTACATCTCCCCACAATGTCTCCTCCCCACGAGCACAGTTTTTGGACGGGGCACCGGCTCAGAACTTTCTTTCAGTTCCCAGCTATCGACCGAGGACACAATCGCTGGAGTCTGACGTATCGCCGACGTCGGAATTTGGAGGAGATACGCAAGTAGGAACAAGTTCCTCTGGTCAAGATGACTTTAGAAAAAATTCTTTCAGTAACAACGATGATGTGATGAACGATCAAGATGCGCTCACGCCTGATCCAGGGACGGAAGAGGATTTTGAGGTCGAGGACAACAGATTCGCCTTTACTCCGGGCCAGCTGAATAAAATGATCAATCCGAAGAGCCTAGCGGCTTTCCATGCTCTAGGTGGCCTTGCCGGTTTGGAAAAGGGACTGCGGACAGACCGGCATAGCGGACTGAGTGTCGACGAAGTAGCCTTGGAAGGGGTGGTTAGTTTTGAAGATGCTGTAAAAGCAGGAGCTGAAGCCGAAGAAAACTACGGCACAGTGAAGAGGTCCACCACAAATCATTCCTTGGGGTCTCCTGGGAAGACATCTGAACAATCATTCGGCGACCGCAAGCGCATTTTCAAGGACAACCGACTTCCGGAGAAGAAAGCAAAGACTTTCTTGCAACTCGCGTGGATCGCCTACAATGATAAAGTTTTAATACTGCTGTCCGTGGCAGCAGTCATCTCTTTGGCATTAGGTATTTACCAGACGATCAAACCGGCACCATCTGAAGAACATGAAGCTCATGTCGAATGGGTCGAAGGCGTGGCCATTATTATCGCCATTCTCGTCGTTACACTCGTCGGAGCGCTGAATGATTATCAGAAGGAGCGTCAATTTATCAAACTGAACAAGAAGAAGGAGGAGAGAATGGTCAACGTTGTTCGATCCGGTCGGACCCAGGAGCTTTCAGTGTACGATGTTCTTGTTGGAGACGTCATGCATCTTGAACCTGGTAATCTGATCCCCGTGGATGGCATCTTTATTGATGGCCACAATGTGAGATGTGACGAATCTTCCGCGACTGGCGAGTCGGACATCATCCGCAAGACAGCTGCCGACGAAGTATATCATGCTATTGAGAACCACCAGACTCTGAAGAAACTGGACCCTTTCATTCTGTCTGGAGCTAAGGTATCCGAAGGTGTCGGCACATTTCTCGTCACCTCAGTGGGCGTCAATTCTAGCTATGGCAAGACCTTGATGTCCTTACAAGACGAGGGTCAGACTACGCCTTTGCAGTCGAAGCTGAATGTCCTAGCAGAGTATATCGCAAAGCTAGGCTTAGCCGCTGGCTTATTGCTTTTTGTTGTGCTCTTCATCAAGTTCTTGGTGCAACTCAAAGACATAGATGGCGGAGCGCAAGCGAAAGGGCAAAGATTTCTTCAAATCTTCATCGTGGCGGTAACTATTGTTGTCGTTGCTGTGCCAGAAGGACTGCCGTTGGCTGTAACTCTGGCTCTCGCTTTTGCGACCACCCGAATGCTGAAAGACAACAACTTGGTGCGGCTACTCCGAGCTTGCGAGACCATGGGAAATGCGACTACTGTCTGTTCCGACAAGACCGGGACTCTGACACAAAACAAGATGACTGTTGTGGCAGGCACACTTTCAACCGCGTCTAGGTTCGGCGACAAGCCACAAATACCCAATTCTACATCACCAGAGAACGGCAAACAAGCGCCACCTGATAGTAGCTCAAATGATGTCTCTGCTCACGAATTTGTGGCAACCCTCGCAGCGGAAACGAAATCACTCCTCAAAGACTCAGTCATTCTCAATTCCACTGCGTTCGAAGGCGAAGACGAGGGCAAAAAGGTCTACATCGGGTCAAAGACAGAGACGGCGTTGCTGTCCTTTGTGGCAGATCATCTTGGAATCGAATCAATCAACGAGGAACGTGCTAACGCGGATATTGCCCAAATGGTGCCTTTCGACTCGGGTCGTAAATGTATGGCTGTTATCATCAAAATGGCCAACGGCAAATTTCGCATGATGGTGAAAGGAGCGTCCGAGATCTTGATCGCAAAGTGTTCGAGAATTGTTAGCGATCCGATCAAAGGCATTGACGATTCACCCTTGACCGCCGACCAGACTGAGACACTTAATGGCATCGTCAGTAACTATGCGACTCGGTCACTCCGAACGATTGCTCTGCTGTATCGGGATTTCAACGAATGGCCGCCACGAGGGGCAATCTCGCCCGACGATAAGAAACAAGCAGACTTTGACAAGGTCTTCAAGGATATGGTTTTCTTCGGGGTTGTGGGCATTCAAGATCCGCTGCGACCGGGTGTGACCAAAGCAGTACACGACTGCCAAGTCGCTGGCGTGTTTGTTCGCATGGTCACTGGTGACAACCTCATGACTGCTAAGGCTATTGCGACAGAGTGTGGCATTTTTACCTCTGGCGGCATTGCAATGGAGGGGCCCGTTTTCCGAAAACTCAACTCGAAACAGCGTACTCAGGTCATCCCTCGACTACAGGTACTCGCGCGGTCAAGTCCAGATGACAAGAAGCTTCTTGTAGGCCACTTGAAGAAACTTGGTGAGACCGTGGCTGTCACTGGCGACGGAACCAACGATGCTCCTGCACTTAAGACCGCCGATGTCGGCTTTTCCATGGGGATCGCGGGCACTGAGGTTGCAAAAGAGGCTTCAGCCATCATTCTCATGGATGATAACTTTGCTTCCATTGTCAAAGCTATCTCCTGGGGCCGGACGGTCAACGATGCGGTCAAGAAGTTCCTCCAGTTTCAAATAACGGTCAACATCACCGCAGTCATTTTGACCTTTATCTCAGCCGTTGCTAAGGACGACGAAACGTCTGTTTTGACCGCCGTACAGCTACTTTGGGTAAACTTGATCATGGACACATTCGCAGCTCTTGCGCTGGCCACTGATCCTCCCGCGGAGTCAGTCTTACGCCGACGGCCCGAACCCAAGTCAGCGCCATTGATCACCATCACAATGTGGAAAATGATCATTGGACAATCGATATACCAGCTTGTGGTCACTTTGGTCTTATACTTCGCTGGAGCCAGCATACTCTCTTATCAGAGCGAGGCTGAACAGGACCGACTACAAAGTACCATCTTCAACACTTTTGTGTGGATGCAAATTTTCAATCAGTATAATTCACGGCGGCTCGACAATCACTTCAATATATTCGAAGGAGTCTTCAAAAACTACTGGTTCCTTGGAATTCAGCTCATTATTGTTGGAGGCCAGTGTCTCATCATGTTTATTGGAGGCCAAGCATTCTCCATCAATAGAATCAATGGGGCGCAATGGGCTTACTCCCTGATCTTGGGAGCCCTTTCCGTCCCCGTGGCGGTCATAATAAGATTGTTACCGGACGAGATGTTTGCGAAGTTGATACCCAGTCTACCTCGACGGAAGAAGCCTGCACCTGAATTCACCCTCGAAGATGATGAGCAGCAGATACGACATTGGAACCCGGCACTGGAGGAGATCCGAGAAGAACTGACATTCCTCAAAAAGATTCGAGGCGGTCGTATGTCGGAGTTGGCGTATAAATTGCAACATCCTCGGGATACCTTTTTGCCGCGATCACGCAGTCCTTCTCGGTCTCGCTCAAACAGTGACATACCTCAGACCCCAGATGGCGATCAACTTACGCCAGATGGAGCATCAGCATCGCCATCAACGCCAGAGAGGCGTAGACAACGGGCCAGGTCGACCTCCAATTCTGTGTTCGGCCCGGCAGCCGCAATGGCGGGAATCATCGCTGGGAGTGTCGCCGGTGGCTGGTCTCCCATTGACAGGCGATCTGAAGAGCCTGAGACTGTTCGGTTTACTCGAGCACGATCTCATTCGGGCGTGGAGGGAACTGCTGGCATGGAAATTCACCCTGCCACTCCAGCCGATGATCCGGTCTTTGCACAGGAGCTTCCCAAAACAGGCGTGCCTCCCAGTCAAGACCCGGACCTGGCGCCGCATTTTGAACATGCACCACCATCTACCCCGAGCATTGGTCGCTCGAAAAGCGCACACTCGAGGTCTCCTTCATCTATTGTATGATACAACTTGATATATAATGTTATCATTACCTACCAAAAACTAATGCGGTCATTGCACCCTGATCACGCAAATTTGGCACATTGTCGACCGCGTCAATGTCGCTGCTTCTGTGCCTCCCTTCCAACATACACCTTTTAATCAGGGTTACCATACTCGCTGAAGGCTAAGTAGTCAGGAAGTGAGGAGATTGAGGCAGGGCGTAAGGCTTTCCCTGGCCCGACCATGGGATTCAGACCACTCAGTCGAGGTCAAGGCCGAAATATAAAAAGCATAGGGCATAATGGAGGGTGTACGTGATCGTGCGTTTACTGTAGAGACAAGTCTCGCCAAACGTGCAGACCGCACTTGTCTACGTATGCAATGAGAAGCTGAACAATGCTAGATACAAACAGCACAAAGGCAGCAATTCGAAGATTTCTTCGAGGCCTGCTATTCTATGCAAGTAAGCAGAGAATAATGCTTGTGTATCTCATAAGTTATGCAGTCTCCGAAAGGACTCCGTGAGGCTGAGCCGAGGCACAACAACTGTCAACCAAAAACCAAAAGTCTTTCATCCCCAATCGAAGCCTCCAAACTTGACTTTGAGGCTCTCGGTCTTTGTCGTATCTTGCCCCATAATTTTAGCACCTTTTTGCGATTTTCGCTGCATCATACCTCGTCGATTGACATCGCCTCCTGGTATTCTGTCCGGCGCGGCCGTGGGCCGCTACTATTTCTCCATCTGCAGGCCATGGCTCATCGGTCAACAATAAATACTCTCCTGCTTTCCTCTCGGCCAGCAAGCCTACTCATTCGGAGACCGATCATCGCTTTGTCGACATCACCTTCCTTCAATCCTGTCTCGAACACACTCCTTCGTCGCCCTACGACACAATCTGCGCGTGGCTTTTGGTACTCGGCGTTGCCATCGACTGCTGTGCGAAAAGGCTTTCGTTTGTTGAAATACACTAGAGGCGCTCGAGAAAACTCCTACTCTACTGGTGAGTGCGCCCTGACGGGCGGGTGAGCGATTTGCGCAAACCGCTGACGTGCTATGGTCCAGTCGTCGTCCACAGCAAAGGACAAGCTCGTGTTAGGCGTACAATCAGTTTCCTGACAATCAGCACACTTTCGTTCATTGTTGGAGGTTATCTCGCTCTCAGTTACGCTCCACCCATCCTCGTCTCTATAGCCATGGGATCCATGCCCACCGACGTTGAAACGCTTACCGCGTACGAGCCACCGGACGAGTTCTCCCGCGAGGTGGACGAACATATCAAGAACTGTGCTCTGGCGCGGTCATTAAGAGCGGACCCCGACTTCATTGAATCGCGGCCGCATATGAAGATACCGCCGGAGGTTCGGCAACACAATCTGACGGCGGGCACATTGGCTGGGCCCGGCATGATCGTTGTGCCACCATATCACTTCAACGAGAAGGATGGCAAGTCTATGGTGCAGATCTTCTATGTCGGACCAGACTGCTCAGGGCACCCTGGGATTGTGCACGGCGGATTTCTGGCCACCATTCTTGATGAAGGACTCGCGCGCTGCGCGTTTCCTGCCATGCCGAATAAAGTTGGCGTGACGGCGAATTTGCAGATCAATTATCAGAAGCCGACTATGGCTGGGCAATTTCTCGTGCTGAAGGCGAAAACGACAAAGGTTGAGGGCAGGAAGGCCTGGGCCGAGGGGTGGATCGAGTCACTTGAGGTGGCAGAGGGTGAAGAGCCCGAGGTTCTGGTCAAAGCTACTGCTTTGTTTATCGAACCCAAGCATGCTAATGTAAGTTACGCCTGAGCGGGTAAGCCCAGTTTGATATGCTGACTTTGCGTGTTACAGATTTTGAAGTCGCTTTACAGAGTGGCTACATGAGATGTGTGAGATTCAGCTACACATACAGCATTATTCGCGATCTTCCCGAAAGCTAGCGTCGTGGAGCACAATTTCAGTCAACGTTTCGATAGACTATAGAGTGCGGGTCGATGGAGACTTTTCTTGGGCAGCATCTGAAATCGCAGTGCATTGTGCTGATGCATCCGGAATGAAGTAGAAATACTACTACACATTGAACAAGCTCGATTGGATCGATACCCTCCCTGCAAGGGCACCCTTCTAGGTCATCGCTGCTGCTTATTGTCCAGTGTCAATCATCAGCACCGTGAATCTACACGAACGCATCCTACTACAAAATCAAAGGTCTAAAATGTCGGAGGACGTTGAGCTTTGAACCGTCAAAAGCAAAAGGGACCGAAACTCAAGTATTGAGGTCTTGATATAGTTCCTGGTAAGCTTAGTATCGGAGATACTAGAACTGCAGACGGAAGGATGCCAATGGTGCTCACCTGCATTAGAAGGCTATGGGCTGTTGACTGAGGTGGGAATACCACAGATACGAAAGGCTGTCTTTCCAGGGGAAATGAGCTCAAAGCGGCGAGCATATGTGACCAGAATCAGCGTAGATCAGACGCCATTTTCAGCCTGCACTTGGCATACGCAGCTGGTACTATGATGCTCGAGATGCATAGCTCTTTCCCCGATAATACGATTAAAGGACGGCCTGCGACAGACAGGCTGTCCGTGACCAACAACTAGTATCTGCTGATATTCCTCTACTACTGCCTGCACCTTTCTTCCGCACGTCGTCAATATGTCGGCTAAATATCTCGTCGTTTCCGTCCCCTCTTCCATCACACCTTCCGGCCATAAAGATGATGCGATCATTGCATTACAGAAAGCCGTGAGCCCAACCTACGGAGATGTCTCCAACTTCAATATCCCAGAGTTCAAGGTCGGCACACTAGACGGTTTACTTCAGCAGTCGGATGAGCTGGGTAGGCTGGAAGGTGTCTGCAACTCAGTCGTGAGCAAGGTCGGAGATACACTCAAGAACGTCCTGGACGGCGATGAGGAGAAGATTTCAATGCACAAGAACGTCAATGATAGTGTGTACTCGATGACAGACGCAAAAATGACAAGTGCTGACTCGATGCACCAGAACCTCTAGAACAATACCTAAGAAGTTTCTCGTGGAATAAAGTCAAATACCGAGCGGACAGGCCTCTAGCTGAGCTGATCGACCTATTACAAAAGGTGTGCATACAGTCACAGCGGGAGGGAAAAAGGCTGACAACAGGTTACAGGAAGCAAACTCAATCGACAACGATGTACGGTCGAAATACAACCAGTACAACACTGTCCGCACTAACCTCCAGACCCTGCAACGGAAACAGATCGGCAATCTCTCCACCAAGTCTCTAGTGAGCATTGTTTCTCCCGATGTCCTTGTCACCGGCTCCGAACACCTCGAAACCCACCTTGTTGCTGTCCCGAACGCGAACGTGAAGGAATTTACCCGATCATACGAGACCCTTTCACCCATGGTCGTACCGCGGTCTTCTTATTTTGTGGCATCAGACGATGAATTCAGTTTATATGCAGTTACGACATTTAGAAAACACAGCCAGGACTTTCTCCATAAAGCGCGGGAAAGAAAGTGGATACCGCGAGACTACAAGTTCAAGGAAGGTGGAAAGGAGGAGGAGCAGAAAGAACTGCAACGTGTCGAAGCCGAGGAGAAGAGAGTTTGGGGTGAAACGTTACGGCTGGGCCGGACGGGTTGGAGCGAAGGTGTGATGTGTCTTGTACATGTCGTTGTTTTGAGAGTATTCGTGGAGACAGTGCTAAGATACGGGCTGCCGCTGGATTATGTTGCTGCTTTGGTCAAGGTATGTTCATACAGTCGACCGAGAACGTCTCTACAGTTTCACTGACTTGCGGAATCACAGACCGACACGAAACGTGAAAAGAAAGTCCGACAGGGACTGGACGACGAATATGCATATCTGGCAGGCAATGCCTTTGGCAGGGACAGTAAAGGCCGGCTGAAGAAAGATGAAGGCCTTGGAGGGAATGATATGGTCACTGGTGGCGAGCAGGGCGATTATTCTGCCTACGTCTGT
Organism: Exophiala sp. CCFEE 6388; assembly: GCA_035928005.1. Taxonomy (NCBI): domain Eukaryota; kingdom Fungi; phylum Ascomycota; class Eurotiomycetes; order Chaetothyriales; family Herpotrichiellaceae; genus Exophiala; species Exophiala sp. CCFEE 6388. Next base: position 131,553 of record JAVRRU010000026.1, read on the forward strand.
TATGGTATTGATGTGGAGTGATTACCTTGTAATTCAGCCGAATGGCATAGACAGCAAGAGTTGATGTGCATTCGCTATTGCACCTTTCTCCGATATGCCGCTCTGCTTTAAGCGACCGCTCACAACAGCTGTTATGTGTGGTGGAAGTGATAAGCTTAGAAAGAAACGAGCACCCGATGACTCGGATAAATCCGCTTTTCAGACCTAAACTTGTGCAGAATGCCTGGTCTTCATGATGGTGATGGAACTTTAAGTGAAAGGCCATTGCTCGATTCAATTCGCGCCCTAGCCATGCACCCTTAAAGCGTGGCTCAATTTGGATCACCTGCTTCGACGCTTGGTTCTCTTTGTCCTGCATGCCTTCAGAGCTTCTGTTGCGGGCTAACGATACATGTCCTGACCGATTGTGCTGATCATTGGCAGGGATTCGCTGCGTATCTCCATGCACCTTGTGCCAATTGGAACCCAGAGGTTGTTCCGCTCGATCTCTAAGCCCGAGCCTTCCTCAATCTGGGTGGGTGCGTATTTGTAGTCCTTGATCCTTCAGAATCCCTTGGGGTCCTGGCTATTGCGACTGCACTGTCCTGCGCTACCGATGGCGGCACGCTCTGCTGGATACCCATGAGAAGGTATACCGCCCAGGAGTACAGATGGGTTTTGTAGACGATGTGCCGATGGATATGTCCTATCGGTGATGTGCATTTCAATCAATGGTGTACGCGTGCTAAGAGCGACATCTGGTGTCGTCCGCTCGCCGGATCTCACCTTCAGGATTGTAGCTGAGCCGTCATGATGGGCGGGGATCTTGTGTCGCAGATTGTGCTGTTGCCGTGGCACTTGCTTGCGTTTGTCGCTGACCGTCGTAAACGCCCGAGTAGTATCCTGCCCAGTAGTACGCCATTTTGATGTTTTCGAGCGTCTGATCTGTAGATGAGCCTGAATAATGGGCGGAAAGTCAGTCGAGATTCAGACATGAAGAGCGATGATAATTCAAGTGCTACGGAGGCAGGTTAGTAGAGGGGAAGAATGTACCTTGATCGCTCGTCGCGGTCGGTAGCTGCGGTCCAATAGATGGGACAGCCGGTTGAGTCGAGTGCTGGCTATGTGATGGTCGAGGGTTGTCTTCTCTAGCAGCACCTGCAACAGACGTCAAGCTGTGCTGTTCGGTAGCATCTCCTTGCACTAGTTTCAGCGTCAGCTGGTGTTGTCCTGTGGTGACGTGGTTCAGGCCCTAGTACCTTGATTTCTCAACGCCGCCTTCGCTGCAGCGAGCTCATTGTCAAGTTCGACCGCGCCGTCTTCTTCTTCGATCTCCCCGTCCTCGGCTTCTTCGTCGTCATACGGTAGTGGTGCCTCACTTTGAGCGTTGACGTCGTGCCATTCGCTAGAGACTCCTTTCTCTCCTTCGGTGAGGGTGTCGTCAAGCTCCCCCATCTCGGCGCGCCGCAGGATCTCTTCGACGTCTTCGCCTTTGGCGTGGATGCTGTGGTAGTACTATTTTCGAAGTCAGTGTTCCGCACGATGGATGTGCAGTGTTAGAGCGGGCGAACCGCATGTTGTGCAATGCACGACTCGAAACGGGGAAGCATATCGCCATCGTCCACCGAGGTATTACTGCGTTTGCGTCTCAATGGATAGAAGGATCAGAGTTTGACATACTTCATATTCGGCGACAGCATCGTTCCATGACCTGATCAACGCTGAATCGTCCCAGATCTCAGCCTGGCTTAACTGGGCGTTGTTTCTGGAGCCGTAATGCTTGGTTTTGGCTTTCTTGTTCTTGGGCATGATTTTTTCGGCAAGAGGGATGGGAACTCCCTCCAATTTTACGTGATAATCTGCTAGATGGGTGTTGATTGATATGCGAGGCGAAGTTTACTTGTTATCGAGTAGTTGGTCGAACAGTTCTTCAATGACTGCCAAGCCTTCCGGGGCTGGAACATTTTATATTCCTGTTCTACGACTTCTATACACTCGCCGCATACCGACTTCTCTTTCTGATCCTGGCCCCGAAATAATAAAAGATATAGGGCACCGGCGCCATGAGTCAACTGACAGCCCCAAGAAGCGTCACGGTTCCATGCACACCCACGTTCTCATAGAGAGGTATCGATGCCGGTATCATGCCGCCAGCAGCGATATATCTGATAAATGTAGCCCCCACCAATGCGCTAGCAGCATAAGCCTCGAACGCGTCGATCAGGTACTGATATGAGCTGATGAAAATGCACATGATTGCAAATCCGATAGGGAGGTTGGATATAATCGGACACCATATACTCACGGAAGGTCGTGCGCTCCAAGCTAACCAGAAAAGACCTATTGGCAAGGCGGGAGCGCCCATCATGGCAAAGATAAGACGTTGCTCTGGCGGGAGATGCGTACCGCCTTCCTCTTGCACTTTGGCCAGGTTTCGTTGGTAGCGTTTAAATACCCAAGGCACGAAGGCCGTAGCGAAACCAAACCCGATCCCCAGCGTGACAAAGATGAGGAAAGTCATGCCTTGTGAGAGCCCATAAGTATCGGAGAAAATATACTCGTACCCGGTCAAGAAGGTGAAGAGGACGATGTAGACGACCGTGAGGTAGAGAGTAAAGAGCACGACAATCGGCTCATACACAAAAAGCTGAAAGGGCCGGTAGAAATTGTGAATCAGTCGGTCTTTGAATTTGGTGTCTTGAACTTCGAGCGCGGACTTATAACGCTCGTTTCCTGTGATACTGCGCAAATGCTGCGCCTTCCACGATAGCAGAATTGGGGCATAGGTCTCCGGGAGGAAAAAGAAGAGCGCGATCAGGATGCCGCCAGCCCATATCAGCGTAATCCACTCGCACCAGCGCCAGGACACATTCTCGGCAATGAAACCTCCCATGATAGGACCAAGGACTAGAGGACGTCAGAATGCGGAAGCACAGGCTTTTCAAGGAAAGGGAATATTTACTTGGACCCCAGAATGCGGCATTGGCGAAGAGGGGAAATACTGCTGTGCGTTGTGTAGCGTCCCACATGTCTGAAATGCTTCCACCAGCGCATGTCAAAGGAGTTGAGCCAAAATAACCTGCCAAAAAGCGGAAGACAAGTTGGGCCCCAATATTAGGCGCCAGTGCCGAGGCCATCACCCAGATCATGAACAGGAGCATAGTGACGAGATAGACTGGATTGCGCCCGACGGTCTCCGACACGGGTGCTGCGGTGAAGGCACCAATTCCGAACCCCACAAGATATATCGCCGTTGCCAAAGATTCTGTGACTTCACTGACGTGAAACTCCTTGCTAGCTTGTGGAATAGCAGCCGAATCGATACTCGAAGCGACACCGACAATGAGGCCGATTGACGCAACAAGAAGTGTGATTGCAACACGCTTGGTGATGGACCAATTGTGAGGATTGAGGGGATCATCTGGGCCTTGGTATGCGACCACGAAGACTTTACCTCTCTCCGGGCCGCCCTCATTAGTCTTGCGCGTTCGAACATCTACGCCTGTAAGAGTTTGACCCAGACGAGCACCAATCGTGCTTCGTGTCGTAGCTGTTGACAGGTAGTTTGGCCGTGATGCGGTGGAGTTCGCTCTCGAGGTCGCTCTGGAAGTCGCTCTAGAAAGGCTGCTCTCTCGCGTGTTGGAGTGATGTAAGGAGCCATTCGTGGAGGAAGTTCTGTGTCCACTTGTCTGTCGAGAAAATCCATTAGATGGTGGTGCTAAGAGGGCTGTTCCATTTTCCTGTCTTTGAGGTGGTTTCTCATTCTCCAGCTCTTTCTCTTCCGTAGCGTGATCTCTAGGCTGTATGCCTTCGTCGGCTGGCAGAAGCTCATCTTCTTTCCTCCCACCGGCTTCCAAAGGATGCTCTCGGTCGGTGTCAGGTTGCGTGGCGCATCCTGCTACCTTGTTCAGGCCATGGCGTTGTATCTGCTCTTCCAAGTTATGGCGGAACTTTCGATACTGCAGAAACGACTGCATGGGGAAGGTAGCGGCGTCACTGTGCAAGGAATCAAGCGGGCAGAGAGGAGCGCAGAAACACCATCCTTCAATGATTCTTTACCGAAAACTTACCAGCGCACTACCCCGTAGGGACATGAGACCATGACGTGCAGAAGGCGGCTAATGTCCGCCGAAAAGACCTGAGCATTTTTTACCATGAATTCGGGGAAGCCTACCGCAGAAAGCCAGGGGAAATATGCGTCAATCCTGCAAAGGCTTTGGCTTGCAGCCACTAATTAGGAAGGAGAAAACGGCTCGGACGGCAGATAGAGTGGTGAAGGGCATGTAAAGTGAATCGCGGTTACGAGTACAAAGGGCACAAGGGCGTGTTGTGGAATGAGGTCATCAAGTTGACGGATTTTCGGGTGGGCCGGACGGCATGCCGAGGTAGAAAATAAGAGGTATGTTGGAGAGAGGGTTGCTCGTTTTGATGACAAGTGAGGAGCTCGAGTAGTTTCCGAATTCATGATATGTCTTGTACCTGTAACAACTATGACTCAATGGACAGGTAATTCATCCATACTCTTGATATTCAACTCCGTTGTCGCATTCATCTTCCGTCTGAGAGCGCTACTGGCCGGGTAGACCACTCTCCTCAGCCTGTTCGGACCTCCAAGAGGCTCTAGAGTCTTCAATCCCATCCACGGATCGACCCTAAGCCTATCTTCCCAAAAGTTCTTCAACGCATAGTTGAAGCTGTCTTGTTTGGGGACAGTCAAACAAGCAACAGTCTGCCATGGATCTAGTGGAAAGATCAATACCCAGTAGAAGAACGAGCTGGAGCTCAACTTACATTTCTCAGGATCCCAGACCTTACCACAATACTCCACAGGCTGATCCTCGAGGTTCTCACACAATTGAACCTGGAACAAATATTCGGCATCATGCTCCTTGTGGAATTCCTGCAACCATAGGTGCAAGATGTCAGGTCCGTCTGCTGGTTTGACCGTCTCCTCATAAAGTTTCTTCTGCGTCGCTGTGTTGGGTACCAGGCAATACTTGATAACATAGTCACCGAATCGGTAGGCAGTCTGAGAATACTGTCGAGTCGACTCGAGATGGGTGTTGTAAACTGTGTCTCTAGCCTTTTGCAACTCGGTATCCTTTCTGGCTTCAAGATGCTTGTAAAGTTCGGACTGGTTGTTGCCATATTTGATGCGCAGCTCGATGATCTCCCGCGTCACCTTGGCCGTTGCAAGATCTATAGCCGGCGTCGAGTTGAACTCAACATCTTGTGTCGGAATATCTTTACCGGCGTCGAAGAACTCGCCGTGGACATCGAAGACTTTCATGGCAAAGCCTCGAGGCTGGGGAATGCGATCCTACGTATGATGTGAGTACGGCTTCCTGCACGATTGCATCCACACGAACATCAAGCCCCGGATCACCTGGTTCACTGCTGTATCTGCAAATGACAGGCCATTCCCTTTCTTCGGCAAACATGCTCTGCTTGAGGTGAGGAGGTAGGTTTGGCTCGGTCTTCAGGGTGCCTTTTATAATGCCTTGACTTCGGGCATGGGTTCCTGCTTTCCGTGAGCTCCTGGACTGCTCCAAGCGTGCTGAAGTGACCAACCTGTATAGCAGTGCCTGTGAGAGTTGTACTGTGCTCTTTGAATCTCATTGATCATGTCTGCAACAGCTTTGATATCTTCATCCTCGTCTTCTGGCTTGCTCTGCACATTCGAGGCATCCCAGCGGATATAGTTCCGGCTTTCCAGTTTCTGCCCGTCTTCTGCATGGTTTCGAATGGGCATGCCCGTACTAGGTGCTGCCATGATTGCTAAGGATCACGTCTGCGCGGTACCCAGGAAGGTGCCAGCCACCTCACGAAGCTCCTTACATTGTTGTATTTGTAGCATGCAGGAGCACCTCGCACTGCGGGGACTTACCTCATGCAGCGGGGAATGCAAAGTGTACAGCTTATGTGAAACCACTCATGTTCGGTACAGTACCAAGGTGTGGATGGTGCTTGAAGTCTAGATTGCAAACCCCGCGGTCGAGATCGAAGCGTCATATGCAGATCGCTGCACGTCGCTAATCTGAAGGCCGGACTGATGGAAACCCATCTGGCCAGAGGACTCGAGACCTCGCTGCCAAGCTCCTTATCGGGCAATGCCATTCCAAATCACGAACTCTTCCATTGGTATACACACGGATACTTCACCCTCGGCCAGAATCTATGGAAAGTGAATGTCTTTCTTGGAGTGTCGCATCTCCCCTATTTACTGTACAACATCAAAACCGTGCCCACAGAGCCTCAGCCTCGAGCCCGACCTGGCAAGGCTGCAATACCATGCAGACATCACTTCGATTGACTGCAGTCCCATACTGGGCCATCACCAGCAAGTTTCAGCTTCTTCTCGGCATAGCCAGAAGGTCTCTCAATTCTTGTAATCACTGCCAGTGAGATATTCTTCGTACTTGAGATGACTTTGCATCTCATAGTACAATGACTCAGGGTCACTGTTCCATCTGAAGTTGTATGCAGCCTCTTCATCCCCGATAGGTCTCTTTTGCACTCTTCCTCCGGCAACAGCGGCTTCGATGAGCAGTTGAGCCTTGCAGCTCCTCTCCAAGACCATGTATAAGAACGATGCTTCGTCCACGGTGTTTCCGACCGTCAGCAAACCATGGTTCATCAGGATACAACCCTTCCCATTGCCTAGTGCCTTCGCAATGTTCTCGCCTTCTTCGCCCGAGAGAGCGACACCTCCGTAGGCTTCGTAGACCGAGTGGGCATTGTAGAAGTTGCAAACATCCTGGTTGAGCATTTCGAGTGGTTTTCCGAAAGCCGAGTATGCCCGGCCGTAGATGGAATGGTTGTGGCAGACGGCGTGGACGTCGGGCCGTCTTCTGTGAGCAGCACTGTGGATTTGCACACCAGCAGCATTTGCTGGAACCTCCTGCGACAAATGTCAGAAGTCATCCAAATGGCTTTTTGTTTCATAGGACTTACGGTATTGCCTCCAACGACCTGTCCTGTGATGAAGTTGATGCAGATCATGTCACTTGCTTTCATCATTCCGTAGTGGACTCCAAGAGGGTTGATCCATAGACGGTCTTCGAATTCTGGGTCGCGGACGCTGATATGACCTGCCCGAAAGATATTAGAATATGATGTATGGCAACCTGGGGCGGGCACGCATCGTACCAGAAACCCCCTCTGCATATCCTTCGCGGGCCCATACTCTGAAGCAGCCCGCCATATGTTCGAGTTGCCATTGACGCTTCTCGGCATGAGTACTGAACGTTGGGATCTTAGGGAGTGGTTTGCTGTTTTCCTGGTGGGCGAGAGCCTCTAGAGGGGTGAGTTCCTTCGTCTCGGCTGGGGCCACGCTCTTGGTCGATTGTGCCACTGGAGCATTCTCCTCGTACAACGCGATAGGCGCCATATTGATATCAGATTGTAGCGAACAGGTGGTTGAGTGGAGGCGCAGTGAGATACGGCGTCCTTGAGTACTGATTTTGTGGTGCAGCACTCCGAAGAGGAACAGACCAGCGAATTCGCCTCTGGTATTGACATTGATATGTGAAGGAGATCACCGACGATAAAGGGTAGGGATATTGCGGGATAAGTGCGGACAAATGCGCCGCCTCAGGATAAACAAACGTGCATAGCTTGCCTATCAGGATATGGCAGCGTCCAGTGCATGCTTCCCTTTGCCGTCCTGCTCCGTAAACTAGGAGCTAGGCCGGGCTCTGGCCTGGATGGTTGCCGCTCTGGAACGAGGAGGCTCATACGCGGATGTTGCGCATGTAAAACCTTTTAGCCCATGAAACCAATTGCTCCCGAATTCATCGTCCTTCAACGGCGCTCGCAGTGTGGATATTGCCAGTATGGCCAGGACGCTGCAATATGATGATATGACGATATGCCCAACACAAGGCGTTACGTCAAGCCGGGACCACTCATGGGTCCCATTGACTAAGAAAAAACTTGGATTGGAAGCCCAGCCTCGCGTAAGGTGTGAGGTTTCTTCCTGGGGAGGGGACCCGTAACGAAGTTGTGTAATACATGCAGACGGGACAATGATGAGGCGGACGTGTTTGACAAAAGGATATGAGAAGCTCTCTTTTGACAGGCTGAAGAGTCGAAGAAGGGTGGTAGTGGAAGTCCGCCGTTAATAATCGAGCCATGGCAGAAAAGGTTAACGGCAGCCCTTAATCCTCGATCAAAGCGTTAGGCTTGGGAAGCGCTTGCCATTAACAGAATAGCACTCCACCCATAAACAGACGCTGTCGGGTTCGGAAGCCTTGCCGCGAACACTCGTTTCTTTCCACTCCATATAATCAGACTTCACCCTAGCTCTTGGCCAAGCTCTTCTCCAGCTGGGAACGGCTACGTCTGGTCCGATAAGAAGATCATCCTGTCTTTTTGACCGTCAGGAAGTTGAAACCCAAAACGGAATGCACGCATGCGTACCTTCAGGGTCGTAACTGTCCAGTGCTGCTCTGCCCGTTGTCTCGAGGCAGTGCCTTCCAATATGTAGTAAACCACGAAGCGGTTTGATAACTGCTTGAACTTGGCTGGAATATCGAAGCAACCAGCATCAAGGTTCCTACCTGCACTGCTAGTCTTTTTGCTCCCACAACTTACCTGCAACCAGACAGTGCCATAAACAAAAGCTATCATTTCCTGGAATCATTCTTGCTTCGTAATTCCTAACATCACATCCTGAAAGATGATTTCTCGTCTCGAAGAAACAGCCCAGGAGGTCTTCGACCCAGAGGTCAGTAAGCTGAGCCTGCAACCTTGGTATCTTCTCTGACCGATTGACACTCTAGATTCATCTTGCGTGTGAACCTCCGACAAAGAAGTTTACCTTGGAAGACCTGAATTTGCAGCCCTCACCGACAAGCACAAAGATTGCAGCTACCTTGCCTTTCCCGATTCTGTCGTTGGAGGGTGTTCGGGCTTACCGACGAGCGTTATTTTCTCAAGAGGTCCTTCACCATTGTGGCGGGAGTCCTGCTCCGGGAACTTTGACTCTCAGAAATGCTGCTTCATTCTCCAGCTTTATCAGCGACTTCTGGAGCCATCCAAAAACAACGCAGCTGTTGTCCGAGGCAGCGGATGTCCCTCTAAAGATCGTAATGTCGACTGAAATCGGTCACACCAACATCCAAACAAAAGGTGGATCAGTCAGTGAGATGGTTTCTCAATTGAATGTCGAGCCGCAGACCACAAAGGTGCCGTTGACAGATGAAGACCGTGCTTATGATCCGCTGAAAGGATCGAGCATCATTCCGTGGCAGTAGGCATACCCCAAAGACATGAACGACAGCAGCGCTGACCGACCAGTTATGACTCGTATCCCTACGTTTGCGTGCTCATGCTGAGTGACACTGAGGGCATGCTTGGAGGAGAGACTTACATTAAAACTGGCGACGGTGTATCACTGAAGGTGAGCACAAACATCTCTAATGTTGTTGGACACTTTTCTCAGATTCGAATAGGTCGAAGGACCGAAACTCGGTTCGGGCGTTGTTCTGCAAGGCGGTGAAGTCGAACATCTCGCTGCTCGGAGCATGGGCGTCTCAGAGCGCATAACGACAATCACATCTTTCTGCGCCGACCTCCCTCGTGTATATGACTCGAGCTATATCACCAACCTGAGATGGTACAGTGATCGTCCCACCCTGTACAAACAATGGACAGAGTATAGGCTGGAAAAAATGAAACGAGAAATCGAGCATCTGCAAGAACAGATCGCGCTGTCGCCCACGCTCTCGGACCTGTCTCAGGTGCAAAAGTTTGCCCAGGACCAACTCAGCTATCTGAAGAGAACTGCCCGACAGCTCATTCCTATTGAAGATTGTGAATCCATTGCTGAGAAATATGGCCCGGTCCGGAATGCCTTCAACCTTTGGGAAAAGGCGCAGACGGTGATGGGGTTCGAGCAACGAGTGGCAATCGTGACGCCACATAACTGGCAGCAGGGCAACGACCTGTGGACAGACCTGATCGAGACACAATTGGCCATACAGGCGGGAAGGACAATAGAATCTCAGCGTGGGAGATTCAAATGGACGAAAGAACGCCAATATTGTATGGGTGACGAACTTTTGAGGCAGGGCTTGCCCGAGATTTTCCTGTCTTGGCTCGATGCTACCGGCATGTATCGTCCCTTGACGTTGTAAGCAAGCAGATGGATGTAAAGGATGGAGATGCTGCAATGAGTATCGTCCAATTCCAAGCACGCCGCATTCGAGGCGCTGAGCGGTCCACGGAAATTGCCTAGGAGATGATTAAGGGCTGAGACGACAGGATGTAATCCATCGGCCAGCAGTGGATGAGTGCTTCGACAGCAGCAGGGTGAGAATTGATATTAATACAAACTTCTAACCTAAGCGTAACCTCTCCGTCGCCGTCCTTGGTTTCTAGGTCGTGCCGTGACAACCATAGGATTGATCTTGTTCTTCGGCCTTGTCTTGAAGCCCGATTTTGCCTGAGAAAGGTTAGTCATGTTGTCGCGTTGAAATAAAACATGGTTGACTCACCGGAATACCCCAAGGACTCATTGGGATACGGTTACCCTTCGACTTTCCTCTACCACCACCATGAGGATGATCCGACGCGTTCATGGCCAGACCACGGACAGTTGGTCGAATACCAAGCCATCGAGAACGACCGGCTTTACCCAAAGAGGTATACTTGAAGTTGACATTGCTCGCCACACCGATGGTGGCAACCGCTTCTTTGTCAATGAGGCGCACCTCACCACTCGAAAGGCGGACAGTAACATAGTTTGCCGCCTTCTCGAATTTCCTGAGCTGATCAGGACTCAAAGCTGACATTTTCATGCCGCCACTATCTCCAATAAGTTTGATCATTTCTTTCTGTACCGTATCTTCACCTTTTCCGACGATGATCCCGTGTGTACCAGCACTGCGACATATTTTCCCGATCGAATCTTTTGTAGGAGCAATGTTGAAGATTGGCGTTCCGACAGGTATCATACCCAGCTTCAAACAGTTGCCCTTGTAGGCTGTCTTGGAAGCGATCACACCCTGGTCAACGTGACCCCCCATTTCCTTCAGTAGCGCTTTAGGCAAGCCACTCCGGAAGCTCTCTACAGTCTCCCCAGCTCGAAGACCTTCGGCAGCAAGTATGTAGCTTCTCTCGCCAGATTGGACATCCCTTACCAGCGCGATATGGGCGGTCCGGCCTGGATCATGTTCGATGCGTTCGACGAACTGTTTTCCTCCCCCTTGCCGCATGAAGTCGACTGTACGTATTCTTCTCTTGTGCCCACCGCCACGATGTCGGACCACGACGTGTCCAGTGTTATTTCGACCTCCTTTTGCATGTCCCTTCTTAGGAAATGTGAGCGGTTTCCACGACCGGCCTTTCCACAAATGGTCGTTCAGAGGTCGGATGAGATGACGGATACCTGGCGTTCGCGGAGTGTATCGACGGAGCTTCACCTCGCCTTTGGCCGCTCCTGTACGATCTTCGGGCTCGGATAACGGTGGGCTCGCGTGCGCTGCGTCTAGGACTGAAGTGCTTGGATGTACCGGATCGATGACTTGAGCGTAGGACCTGCGGAGAGCTGGCGAGGAAATTTGGCACTTCCTGCATAAGGAGCGCAAAGGTATTCGTGGCTGCAGCATGTTTCCAGTGACACTGTTCTCAGGAATATCAATTTAGAATGTTAATCCTGGCCTGGAAACATGGCCCTCGCACTGTGGATTGCCGGAGGGATGCAGAAGGTGACCTTAGATTCGAAAGCTGCACGAATATTGTTCCTTCAATGCATCTTGCATCTCAGTTTCGCACTTTTAGCAAACAATTGAGCCAATCGGGAAAGTTGCTTGACTGGGATCTTTAGGTTTACCTCATTCACTTGTTTTAGCGGGGAAGTCGCAGCCTTGCCTCTTTTGAACCATGGAACACTTGAGCCTCATCATCTTAATCTCTTCTTCCTTCTCTTCCACATTTGCACCTCTACACTGCATAGCTAGGCTTATTATTGGGTTGTTATTACCTGACCATCGCGGTCTTATCATCATGTCAAAGCCCACGCCTATTGCAGATACGGTTGGTTCTGACAGAGCTAATCAAGGCAGCACTTCGGTCACGAAATCAACTTTGGTGAAACGACATCAGCGTGTTCCTTATGTACGAAGAGCCGACCCATATCCTGATCCATCAAGCGTGGCAACGTTCGAAAGAGCTTCGTCAGCGGTCTTAAAGACTCTTTCCTGGCCACAGAAACAGTTCAACAAATGGATCGCAGCTGATATCGAGAGCTCGGTGCAAGCGGCAGAGAAAGACCTCGTTACGTTGGATGATCCTTTTCAAGCATTAACCTTACAGTCGCAAATGTCAAGTAATACAAGTGCCACAATTGATGCACCTGCGCCGGCTGAAATACGCATTTTTTCTGAAGCCAGCCAAACAACCGCAGGCCATGGTATGTATCCAGATTCTGCTTGTATGAGCACTCTCAAGTCTTCGCAGGTCATGCCTCATCCAACAATCGTCCATTGCGACTAATTGATCGCAAAACGATCTACGACAACAACCCAGGGTCTGTCGGCATCATCACGCGCCCATGCACCGACCTCACAGAGCAATGCTAATATCTTTCAGTCCAAACCTGGTCAAGAAGAAGCTTTGCCAGCGCTACAGCTCCACCGGTACTAACCTTACTGTCTTGCCATCGTGAGGTGACAGGCCTTTGCCAGGCTAACGTTACTTCCTCTCTAGGTTCCTGCCCATTCGGCTCACGATGCTACGGGATTCACGATGACAACAAAATTTCTCTTTGCCCTTCTGTTCTACGCCGTATCGAGTGTACTTCAGGAGAACAGTGCCATCTCAGCCACGTTGTTACCCCAGAAAGATCTCCAACATGCCTGTTCCATCTCAGAGGAAGGTGTACTCGCACTGAATGTCCTTACAGCCATGCGGATGTTGATCCCACTGCGCCCGTATGCGCCGATTTTGCGTACACTGGCTATTGTGAACAAGGTGTGAGCTGCGCAAGCAGGCATCTGCGTGAATGTCCAGACTATGCGAAGACAGGAGACTGCAAGAAAAGTCGTTGCCGCTTGCCTCACGTCGACCGAGCGAGTCAAAAGAGACAAATGGCGTCGTCGTCCGACTCTGACATGTCGACAGCGGTGACCGTCATTGGTTCACCCGAGGTTGCCAAATGCAATGATCAAGGGGACTCCGTGCTTCCCGCAGCACCAGATGCTGCTGTTGACTGCACGGACTTTGTGAGTAGGCGAGGGGACTTTAGCCAACAACAGGACTACATTTCGCTGTAGGGTCTTTCTTTGCCCAAGCCGTGCTGACATGCGAACTGCAACACAATGTTCTCGAGTGAAGCAATCCAACTGTGCGAGCAAATTTGATGGGGGTGATGGGCGCAGCGGCGCTGGGCCACTGAAGACGAGAGACGAGGGGTGGTCGAGACGGCGACGGTCAGAACATAGGTCAATGTTTGAATCGAGGAGGTAGATAGCACGAACGAGCTCACGCTCCCCCTTCGCTTAGCAAGAAACAAATGCAGAGTCCCAATTGCTTACCTGATCGGATTGCTTTAACGAATATACTTGACGTAGGCGTATCCACAGGGTTCGTGAAGCGTGCTGCCGTCTTTCAGAGAAGTACGGTTGTATAGTGCACGTGAACAGCCTCACCTTGGGCAGCAAGGAGGTCGTCATGTTTCGGGCGCAGGGATGTGTACCGCAGGCGTGGGAGTTGGTTCGCGTGGGCAAGACAAGCCACCAGCAAGTCACAAACCAGGATGCGGGACGACCTGAACCAGGGTCATTGAGTCTCTCGCGACGCCGGTCAAACCTCAACCACGCCTCGGGTCGCTCACCAGCGCTGTGGTACGTTCACAAAAGCCCATACAGCTAGTCCATACTGCATCAAACATGAGATCATATTATCACGATGCTCAACGACGCATAAAGGGCCAAAGAAGTAGGCAGCGACCGAGCAGTAGAGGCATCTTATGCGGGCCATTGGCCCGATTTAGATCAGAAGATCGTATCACCAGGTTGTGCGGCTGGGCCGTCCTCACCACTAGCATGCATAGTAGAGTGCATTTACTGTTGAGTGGTTGCAAAGGCATCAAAATCAGGAATTCCAGGATACTGAGTCATGGACAAGACATGGCGGTGAAGGCGACGTATTCTTAGAATCTGCGATTCATGAAATATCCTGAAACAAGGACGTCAAGATCGTTAGGCGAGGCACAGTGAGGATCTTAGCTGCTTCCAGACAAGGACCAACTGACGTCTGTCACCAACAGGCCCGGAAGCCACAATAGTATAATGGTGGTCGTGCGCAAAAAGCAAAACTAGGGCAGGCTCGAGAGGCCCGAGCCGAGCCTAAAGGGTAAGAATAGTCCATTGTTTTGGTTTCTCTTTTTCACTTCATCACAACGACATCAGCGATTCGGCCTCTCTTCTATCCTTGCTTGGCCTGCAAACTTGCGACTGGAGTCCACTTTGATATCAATTATTGTGCGTGGCCCGGGGTCACTTGGCCTCGTCTTAACGCGTCCTCTGACCTGACCTTGTTCCCGTGCCTGAAATCATCCCGCAACAGGATCCACATGAGCACGCGTAGCCGTGGCCCAAGTCTATCGATCTCTTATGAACTTGGAGGAAAGTTGTGACTGCTAGAGTGCTTCGCGCCTGACTATATCAATATGGTTTGTTTGGCCGAGAGACATGCTGCAGCCCGCTAAGGATCAGGTCGCATAAGAGACGACCGCTTGGAGAGTCAATGACAGCCACTAATGATTTGCCTGGGAGCAAGCAAACTTTGCGCCCACTGCTGCAGAACTGCCCGATGCCACGGGCACTCTCATTCATCGATAATGCAGCTTCGGGGAAGAAGGTCAGTCAAGTCCATTTGATCCCCAAAATAACGACAGAGCATCCAATCCAACCCTGGCCATTTTTCCGCCTACCAACCACCATCAATGGGGGCGTTCCTACAGTGTCTCTATCTTCCGTCTCCTCCTGCTGCTTTTTCACACTCTCCCCTCTGGGTTTGCAGTCCTCTGGGTCAGAGGGTCAGAGGGTCGAAGGGTCTACAAATCGGTCAATTAGGCTTTTTTCTACCCTCTCTCCACCTGCAGGAGGTTCCCCCCTCGGTCGACCTTAGCCCACTCCTCTCCTCCTCCTCTTCTTCCTCCTCTCAGCAACGAGACCCGTCCGCCGACCGGCAAACGGGGTCCTCGCAGTCCTTGTTGAGGCTCCTTTTGTTTCTTGTTCTTGGCCATCCTCGTCACGTTCTGCCGGTACGGTATTGGTATCGAACCACCCGCTCGGCTTCTTACGATAACTACAATAACCCAGCCCGCCCCCTCCTCCGTCGCCTGCTCTTTGATATTCAGACCCATATTGCCTATGTCCTTTCATCCTTCCCTCTCTGGTCCTTAAGATCATTATGCCTTCTTCTCTTGTCATCGTCGGTTAAAAGGTTTAACAATTTTCGCGGAAAAGTCAACCACCTCCATCAACCCCACCTTCCTTCACCGCTACTTGACCAACCTCCGGCGCACAACAAAAAGCAGTCGCGGCTCTTCCGAAGTCTTCTTCCCTCATGGCAATGCAATTCTCTCAGCAGGGATTTTACGTCTACGGACAACCTCACTGGTCTGAAGATGTCAAACCTGCCCTCACCGAAGACGACTCCTCAGTGCTCGATGACAGAGTTCTTGATCCCTCCACCCCCACCGACATGACAGCTGCCGATTCCAGCGACAGTCGACGTCCCTCAATGGCCAAGATGGAGCGGGATTACTCTACCGCGACACACGTCTGGAATCAGCGGCCCCATGGTGTATTGCCTCCTGCTCGCCACCACTCACAGTCTTCCATAGCTATGTCGAGCCTCAATACTCAATACTTCGGTCAAGCCAATCCAACAAATTACACTTCCGGGTTCACCCATCCTCCATCCTGGCCGCTGTCTGCACGGTCCGAGACAAGTACCCCGACTCCATTCTTCGCCACAGTAAATGAGCCTTTCGCCCAGCAAATCCAATACGAAGGCGGTCCTGTCACCTTCCCCAGCTATGCACAGCAGGACCCTCTTTCGGCAGTCTCCATGTCGCCGCAGTCGAGTCAAGGTGGATGGGCTTCCACCACTTCATCAGATGCCGCCGAGACCGATCACGGAATGAGGCGTAGATACAGGGGCCCTGCATCTGGTCTCGTTCTGAGATCGGATGGCATTCGGAAGAAGAATGCCAAGTTCGAGATACCCAAAGAGCGAAATCTAGACAACATCGACCGACTCATCATGCAATCGACGAATGAGGAAGAAAAGAAAGAGCTCAAACAACAGAAGCGACTCCTTCGCAATCGGCAAGCAGCGTAAGTTCTTTTCAGACCAATATATATGGAGAAGCTAACTCGTGTTGATCCAGGCTGGACTCCCGCCAACGCAAGAAGGACCACACGGAACGCCTGCAAGAGGAAAAGAAACTTCTGGACACCCAGAAGGTCGAAATGGAAGAGAGTCTAACTCATCTTGAAACCACACTCAACCATGAAAGAGAGCAGTGGATGCACCAACGTCAACAATACGAGCAGTTTATCCAGCAGCTGCAGTACGATCGGGATGAAGCCATTCGAACCAAGACACTCGACACGGCCGAACTTCGACGACAGAACAATGTGTTGAAGGACACAATACGAGACTTGGAAAGGCAACAGTTTGCTCGAACGTACTCAACCAACACTTCGGACACTTTCTCGACCGACTTTGCTGGATTCCGTGGACTTGATCTGGATGATACCTGGGAGGACGAGTTCAGCTTGATCAACACTGAAGACCTCAAAATGGAAGACCCTGACTCTCTTCAGAGGCAAGCCACTCCACGGCCGACCACATCGTCGCAGCAGTCGACAATACCAACATCGTCCGCTGATGGAAAGGATGATGCTGCCTTCAGCTGGAACACTTTCTATATGTGCTTGCTGGCCGGCGCCTTCATCGTCTCAAATACGGGCTCACAGGCGACCAAGTCAGCACCATCCGCTGCCGTCATCACGTCGAACATGCCCGCCCTATCTGACGAGTACCGCGCAGAGGCAGGCAATGTTCTCAATGCCGTGCTCGCAACCGGTCCTGAGGGCGCACATGAGATCCTACCGCAACAAACCACCTCTTCAAACCACAACAACTATCAGCATTTCGCTCCCAGTGCGGAGATGGCACGAGGAGCGCCCCAAGTTTCGAGCACAGCGCTGGACAGTCTGCATGCCTCGCTCACAACGCCATCCCGTGAGCAAGAAGCCGCGGCCGCATTCTCTCTGTCTGCCGCCTCGTACAATCACATCGTCAACCCTGATGGCATGTTTGACGATGATGACGACGAAGTCATCGAGGTCAAACCGACCCGGCTCCAACAGTTGTTTGCCAGCATGCAAGCTGAACGGGATGAACTCGACAAGATGAGCGGGATGAGCAGCAAGGCAAGGGAAAGGAGTGTGCTACTCGACCGGGTTCCAGAAAAAGTCCTGCGTGACTTCAGAGAGATGATCGCTCGGGTGGAATGAGGTCTCCCCCGTCGTCCAATACCGAAAGAAACCTGAAGACCTTTTGAAGTGGAGGACTACAAGTTCCTACCAATAACTCCACTCAACAACTACGCCCTCGACACGACATTGCAAAGCTTTTCTTTTGTTTTACTATGATCTACCGACGATTCCTGGAATGGATTGGACACACCTTACGAACCACACGCAAATGACCAGTACAAGACCAACACGCTTCAGGGCACATTTTCCTTGTTTCTTGTTTTCAGTTTGGATGAATGATATGATGACAATTTGTTCTGTAACGACTCAAATTTAACGAAACGCGAATCTCCAGTCGATCTTACGCATTGGCCGCGATGGTGCTTGGGGTTTAGCAGATATCTTAGGGGGTTGACGATGTACTCAGGAATAGGAAGGCATCCAGGGACAAGTGACGAGATCGTCAGACAGACTCAGGATGTTGACGACCCCTAGGAACGTACAGTGCAGAGGACCAGTGGGAAATGGCAGGCAAATACAGATTCACAGTTCACCGGACACACGTCTTTCATGAGAATATCAGATCAACGACGATTTATGACACATGCGGCCATGAAACAAAAAAGGCGAGTGAGCGAACGAGCGAACGAGCGATCATGAGCGGATCAGAACCGCTAAAGGACATATGAGGTATGAGGCATGACTCTGGAAATGATAGGCAGAGCAATGATGATACGAACGAGACTAATGATGGTAATGAATCAAATGAACAAATGAGCAAGAACCATGGTGTGATTTTCTGTGACTGTTCTAGTCGTATGCTTCTACCCGAGTCGACCAGCGTTCCACATTCATGTAGCCAGTACTGTCCACCAGCGTCGAGGCCATGCCAGTTAGTGAAGAGGCAAAACGACCTGGCAAACAAATCTCTTCTCAGGTAGGATTGACCTCACCGGCGACCTGGATCAATGTGATCAACAAGACGCGGCTGGAAGGGCCAAGATTGGTCACGGGAATACCAGTCAAAGAGGGTATGAGACCACCTGCCGGACAGAGGGTCTCCCAGGAGCAGTTTGTGGCCATCCCCACTATGAGAGTAGTGGCTAGTGAGAAGGGTCCGTCGTGGGTCATGCAGGCACCAAGGCCTTCAACAGACTATGATCATATTGCGGATCGGGCGATGAGCGGCGGCGAAACACCCAGTTTCTGTCCGCTGCCACTTTCTGATTGTATGGAGGTCACTGTCCACTGACATCAGATGACTTCGAGGTATGCATGGTACAATGCAACGCGGAAAGGATGGCCCAATGCTGTAGCCGTTGGTGTTTCGTCCTTTGCTCAGACAACTGTTGCCTGGACGAAGATGAGGCCTAAAGAGGTCTTCTTGAGAACGGATGGGTTATCAGTTTCGAGGCAGCCCGAACGATGCGGCGTATTGGGGACTATCGCTCTCGCTTCTGGCCATCGAGCAGTGTCGACATGTCGGCCTCATGTCCGAGGGTCGTATTTCTCCTTCCAAATCCTAATGATCACAAAGAGTCAGCAGACAATTACGCATCAACACTCAGTCAGGCACGATGATGAAACAAGCACCCAACATCTAACACGGCATGGTCATTATCCTTCCTGCGCCTCGTAAAGGAACGTCCATGACCCAGCCACCAGGGAGCTGAAGACTGGACGAGCAAGTAGTGTGGGTGTGGTGGATCTGGTCGCACAGAGGTCGCATCTTGTCTCCCACTTTATCAACGAATCAGGCTGATCTTGGCGAACAACTCCTCGACACCGCCATATTTCGACCGGATTGAGCGAAAAAGGGAAAAAGGCGAATGTGACAAAATTCCTGGGCGATAGGCTGCTAAGGTTTGTGAGGGAGGGGCAGGAAACAAGAAACAGGGCATTTATGAGACTGTTCTTCTCAAACCGCGATAGACAAAACTCACCAAGTATTCCCCAGTGTTTTTGCGCCATTGTTTTCCGCCAATCTGAGCAGTTGTGCCGCTTTAAACTAGGTCGCAAGATCCATGTGTCAGTGCCAGGCCTTTTCTCCGAACCGAAGGTGTTGTGTGATTCGCAACAGAAACATGACTTGGGGCTAATGCAAGGTAGAAGGCCATGCGGACCAAGACATGACCTCTGACTGGAGGAATGGTTTCTGCATTGCTGCCCAAAGTGATGCAGCGATAGAAAACGTGCTGTATGTGGTTGTTTTGTGTATTTTGGGGGCCATGTCAAGTCAAGTGGTACCAGAGCCCGGCTTGATGACATCCAAATCTGGGAAGACGAGCGGCCGGATCGAGCTGCATCATGTCTTTGGCAGTCCCATGGGTTGGTGAGGCTCAGCTGGCTTGCTGCAGTCGGGCATCACGTGCGAGAAGATAATAGAGTTGTCCGAGCACATGTCGACCGAAGGTTTGGAAAACACGAGGGGACTCACCTTGTCTTTCTTGCCCCCAAATCCTTCGAGGTAGCACCAGGCTGCCTCATTCATAGCATCGGTATCTCCTAGGTTCGCCGCTGTCTCATAGTATTGCCTCGCAGCCACTTTGTCAACGGGAACCCCCCATCCGTGCCGGAAGCAGTTTGCCAGTTCAAAAATCGCCAGGACAAGTTCACCTTTCGCCGCGCCTCCTTTCTTCATGCCAGCTTTGAGAGCGTCTGACTCGATGCTGGCAGAATTGGATGCAGCAGCTGACAGATAGTTTACCGCTCTTGCAGGATCAGGCTGACAGCCCCAGCCATGGCGGAGAGACAGGCCGAACAGTACCTGGGATAGGACATTTCCAGACTCTGCCAACTGCCGAAACATCTCTGTCGCCTGCTCAAGATCACCAGACTCATGCAGTTGGATTGCCTTCTGGATGTCGATGTCACTTTTTGGATCATTGATGCTTTGTGTTCGACTAGGTGATGGCCTTCCGGAGTCCAGGCCGAGGTTCTCCATGTCTCCTGTCGGGGTAGTGGCAGGTATGACGGGGCTTTTGCTGGCTAGGATGGTAGCACGTTCTTCCCATTTTGCTTCCGCCTCCTGACGATCACCTGAAGCGACGAAGGTGTCTTCGATGGCAGGGAGATCTGACGGTAGGTTGACCGAACCGGTACTATCGGCTCGCTTGAGATGCAGACGCTCAGATAACTTTCTATGTTCTTTCCTTTCCTTTTCAGGCGACGAACCATCCGAGGGTTCGGGGCTTCGACTTAAGCTCTTGCGAAAGCGTCCGAAGGATCTCCTTTCTGGCGTCTTTGGATCAGGAGTAGAAACGTCTCGCTCGTCTTCAAACGTAGGAGGCTTGATGTACTCTTCTGTGTGCGTGTCTGTACGGACGAAAGTGAACTCATTGGCTTGTGGTAGGGGAGGTGCAAGTGGTGTATCATCGTCAACCTTGTCCTTCTTCCTCAGCAGGCTCTTGAGCGGCATTCTTTCAGTTGATCTTCGAAGTGGCTTTCGTGGCTTGTCAACGGGAGATGAGGTGGTCTGCAGGAAGGTACGGGTTGAGAAAGTTCAAGAGATGCTTCGATACTGGCGATATCTTTTCATGCGCAGGCAGGAGCGAGGCATATCAAGCATCAGCGTCTGCTGGTTATGCAGTGCGGCTGTGTCAGCGGTTAATTGGGTAAGACTGCGAAGCAACGAGGTCGAATTGAGGATGGAAACAGACTTGGCTCGCACATCTGTGGGGGCCAGAAATGCTGCGACTCTAAAATGAACGTTCGACTGCGCCTCATCCAGTCAAAGGAACTTACATTCTTTCAGGTGGTCTTCAGGTCTGTGTAGCATTCCGACATCGAACAAAGAACATCCTCAGCAGCGCACTACACGATTCTGGTATGTTTCGCGGGAAGATTGAGTCACCAATATGTCCCGTCCCGTCTTCAAAACACCATCTTATCTCCGGTACGAGTATGGAGACGCGGGGTACATTACCTGAGGACTTACATAGCACTTTATGATATATGTTTCAGGTTCATTTTCCTAACTTACTCTTCGTCTCTTATTCTTCTGCTTCTGGCTCTGATTTTAGAATTTTAAAGACCCTTGACACGGTTGGCAGCACCACTCAACGAGCTTCGTGTCATTACCACGATGGACATTCTCAGCCTCCCCCAAGAACTCCTAAGCAACATCCTCTCTTTTCTCCATCCACAAGATATAATCCAATTCGGCCATACTTGCAAAGATGCTCACCGTTTCATCAACTCAAGCAACCAAATCCTCTGGAGATCAGCCTTCCTTCATATCTTCGACGACCCAAAAGACGCATGGTCCCTGACGCCCAGTTCGACCACCTATCAGTCAAAAACCACAAAATGGGATTGGCACCGGGAACTCGTACAAAGACTTTCAGCTCTAAGAGCCATCCGATCAAAGTGGTGTGCAGCCGACGAACAGTCTCGCGCGGAAGATCACCTCGACGCCCTTCTGAATATCATCGATACCGCCAAATTCGCCCCCACGGCGCAGGATATCGCCAATGGCAGAGTTCCCCTCGAAGATGACAGATATCTGTCACTCAACATGCAGATCCTCGCTGACACAGATCAATTCCGATCGGGCCTCGAGAACCTTATCCACGACTGCGGCACTCTGGGCTACATGAGATATGCCGGATCCGACGGCAACCCATGGAACTCGCCGCGCCGACCCGTCACACGATCCATGACCTGGAGCGAGAACGAAAGGAATCGACCAGAATCCGCATCGAGGCTGCACGTCATGTTTGGTCTCACCGTCCGCGAACGCATCGAGCACAAAGCCCGCGGCGCCGCCCGACGTAAAGTCTACGACTGGGCCCTCAGCGGACCGGACAACGACTACGGCCCATTCAAACGTGACGGCAGCGGCAAGGTAGACTGGAGTCTCCTCGAAGGCGTGCACAGTGTCATTGCACGCAACTTCGCGATGTGCGTAGAGGGACACATCTCGATGCCTCAAGGATTCTGCTTCTCCATTCCTCACCGTACTCTACAAGACCCAACCACACCCGCCGACTGGGCAGGAGTCACCGGTTCTTGGCTAGGGACATACTCGTTCCTCGACTACGCCGACCTTTATGCGTTCAACACCTGGGACGAGCAACTCGGAGCACGACCGACTTTGGACGATGAGCCCGAAGCATGCGGCGACTTGATGAAGCTGGAGCTCAATCTCGACGACAACTTATCCTCAGATCCGAGACTGCAGACTGTGCTGCCTGTCTCCCATGATTTGCCTGTTCTATACTTCTCCGGCTTATCACGAGCAAATTCAGGAATGCATAGACCCGTCATTGGTGTGCGAGGGACTGCGAGCCTCGTCCCCGGCGGGAGAGAGGTGAGATGGCGTTTTCTCATTAGTTACGCGGGTCATGATCAATGGCAGTTAGAAGGTGTGCAACCTGGTGGAATCAGGTCAGGTGGAGTATTTGGCTTGTGGTCGCAATGTGATCATGAAGACAACGGCCCGGTTGGACCTTTCTGCTACTTCCCAATGGAGTTGTGCAAGCCCACAAGCATTGTACTGGTTAGCTGATGAAGATGGTGTCGATCGGACAAGATGAACAATGGCAGGGATGGTCTAATCCAGGTTTATCGAGGCTGAATATGAAAAGAATAAATGTCATAGATGATTTTGGCAAGAATTGCCCTGGAATTCTCATTGGATCTCCCATGATCGAACCAGCCATGAATCAGCCATCGTCCAATTGTTTGTAGCTATCCGCGAGCCGTCTGAATGCTTATAATACAAGTTGTACACCGTCCCCCGTGCTTGAGGGTGAATGACCTCTTCGTGTTGGTAATTTTCCTGACCCAGCCGACATCCATCAATCCATACTTTCATACCCTCATCCTCGTTAAATCGTAGCTCATGTTGTCGTAATCACTCTCCTCATTGGCTTGATACCTCCTTGAAGACTTTATCGAAAGTGCTGTGCTCGTATATTGTCGATCATCAACCCGATGGCTCGCACTGACCAGTCTCATAAGTGAGGTTCGCCCATAGTCCATAATTAGGGACGTGTCTTGAATAAGGCGGTCTCCAGCTTTTCAAGTGAAAAACCCAGCGTCACACCAAGCACGCCTCGAGTCTTGCAGTGCCATACGGCATTTGTCGCCAGTTCGCATAGGTCGGCACCAGGTTTTCATGGACCATAACCTGTACTTTTCACAAACAGAGTCGTTTCCGATGTAAGTGGCGCCAGTCGTATCTGCAAATCATGCGCATACTTGCGCCAACGTGCATAGTCGCAATTCACCAACACCCTTAATCAAGCACTCCGCGCTGCATAATGCATTCCAACGCCACACAGACTTCCAGCGATAATGTGGTACTGACTCGATGATGTAGACGCTGATGGTACCGGCACCAGCTCGAGTGCGCTATCTTTGGCGGCAGTCATCATTTGTGGCCTTAGAACCGAAGGTTCGTTGAAAAAGTCGTCATCGCTGCAAGCATCCGTTGATGTGGACCCCGTGCTATAAAGCACCAGTTGAATTAGTTGTCTGATCATTATTGTCGGGACACTGCGAGCAGAACGTGCGCAAGAGACACTTACAAGATGAAGCCGAGAAGCTGAGCGGCCATGATATACCTGTCTTACTGCGCTGGAGATGGCGGCTGGATTGTTGACGTCGTCGTACGTTATTCTTGCTTTCAGGTCCCGGGGTATGGACAGATCATGGGGTATGATAGGTTGGCAATGGCGGGATCGAGGGTCGGTGTGTATGTCCCTTGTCTCTCCGACACTCCGATCGTCCAACAACCGTCAAGCTTGCGCGGCCTCAACACGGCTCAAAATGTTGGAAAATCAAGTGGCTGGAATCTGGATCGCTTGATATTGTACTGCAAAGAGAGAAAATGGGAATGCAGAAACTGGGTGAAGATACGGCTTATAGATATCTATCTATGCAACGACAAATGATGACGACTTCACAGGCTCGTGCTCACGTCAGGGACTGAGGCTCAGGGTCTTTGACATCTCTAGATTCTCATCCACAGGGCCTTAAAAGAATTCTTGAATTGCCATTTACGGTGCCCGCCGTCCGATCACTATTGATCAAAGCGCAAGCCATGATTAGGAAAGATAGATCTGGACCTAAGCCACTCATTACCGGTATACGACTAATTTATTCGGAACCAGACTCTTGCCAGCTTCATCACATTTTCCCCAAGAACTGACGGGTACTCCGTAACTGAGGCTGACAAGATAGCTCCCCAATGCTCGCTTAGAGGCCGTCGTCCACCAACGCGAGTCTATGAAGCTGAAGAAAGCAATAATGGAGGAACTAAAACGACTAAAGACACCCATTGTTTGGGAAAGTTCCTAACCGCCAACTGTGTCACCCGTGTCCATTACATAACAAGGACTCCATAAACCCCAAAATGGCCAATGCTCGCCTGTCCCATATGCCTAAGAAGTCCTCCACGACTCCATTGCGGCTTGTTGTCTAGGCCTTGTCGCTTGTCTTCTTTAGTGATGTGGACTCCTTGTTGGACCCAGCCTAACAACCTCAACTGAAGTTGTTTTTGTCTTTCGCACCAAAATTTGGAACTGCTTTTTGAATCGCTTCAACCGGCCAGGGCCGTCGGTCCTCCCGAGGAACTATTGGCTTGGGACCAAGATCTCCCTGCCCAGACTTACAACTGCGCAACGATGGGAAATTGAGATCTAAGATCATATCTCCACGTTTTGCGTATCCAACACCACGAGCTTCGTGGCACCTGCACAAGAACCTGCACCTATATGTCTGGGCATATCTTTGCAGCAAGGTCTTTAGGTGCGAAGACATATGGTCCTGAATCTCGTGGCACAGTAAATCTGCCTCTGGCGCCTGTTGTCACCATCATGGTGCAACCTAACATGTCGAACAGGTCGACTCCAGGAGGATAATCCGGCGTAATCAGCCCCATCCCAGTCATGGCGCTGTTGTCCTCCCGTGCGAAAATAGGTGTTTGGCCATCATCACTGTCGGCGTTCGTCAGGGCCACAATCAAAGGCCCTCTCTGGAAACCCATTTGTGTATCAGCGACCGCCAGGACTTGACTGAAGGTGCTGTCGAAGGGCACCGGTGCGTCATAGGACCTTGCCAACGTTCTGATCGTGTTGAGCCTCGAAAGCAACTGATAAAGCGGTGTGTTGGTGTCATACCCAGCTGACCACAGTGGCTTCCTGTTCTCAGGGTCGGCTGCTCCATCCAGGCGTTGCTCGAACCCATAGTAAACGATGGGGATGCCTGTCGTTAACATCAAGAATGTTGCCGCATTGGTGTCGTACGTGATGTTGTTTCCAGTCATGCTTGCGAATCGTGGCTGGTCGTGATTGTCCACAAAATTGGTGAGGATGGTAGCATCGGGAAACAAAGCTCGTTCGTTGTTGATAGTCGTTACCAGCTTGTGGAACGTGTCCTTCCCAGTGAACACTTCGGTGGCAGTGAAATAGAGCGGATAGTTGAGGACACTGCTCAAAGGGCCTTGGTATTGGGAGACGTAATCGACCTCGCCGTGCAAAACTTCGCCAGTCACGAAGACTTTCACTGCTTCTTGGAACTGGGTCAGATAGCGCTGAGGCACGTGTCTTGCGGTATCAAGGCGGATGCCGTCGATCGAATAGTCTTGAACAAGCTCGACGACGCTTTGGACCATTGCATTAAAGACATCCGAATTCTCTGTGTTGACGTCTGCCAGCAACGGTGGCTGAGAGTCAACTAGCCAACAGTCTTCAATCGAGGCTTGATCTTCGTAGTTGATGGGACAGTTCGAATGGAATGCAGTCGACTGGTTGAACGGCTCAGGTAGATGGCTATTATCGATGGCCGCAGGATCTTGATTAAGGGCCAAATGATTGATCACGACATCGACCATCAGCAACATGTTGCGGTCATGGATTGCTTTTGAAAGGCTTCGCAAGTCATCCGAAGTCCCGAAGTGGTTGTTCAATCTGGAAGGGTCATCGCCCCAATATCCGTGGTAGCTGTAGCCCCATGTCGTGTTCTCTTCAAGATTGTGGATGACTGGGCTGATCCAAATCGCATCAAAACCCATGCCAGTGATATAGTCGATCTGGTTTTCAATCCCTTTCCAGGTACCTCCACAGTAGTCTCGAAGTCCACAAGAAGGAGTTGATCCATCATCCAGAGCAAAGCGGTCAGTGACGACTTGATAGATGGATCTGTGGCTCCAGTCTGAGGCATCAACGGCAACCTTTGAAGTTGTCTTGATGGGGGCCGCGCTTGAGGGCCAGAGGATTGACAGGAGCCAGATGATAGCGAACTTTGCTGCAACTTTTGCTAAAGCCATGGCTGTGATGATGATTAGAGACCGTATGGAGAGGTGCATGTACGAATTTTCTGAGGAAATAGTGTAGAAAGTAGTTGAAGCATCCCGACGGACTATGGGACAATTTTATAGGCAACGGCAACCAAGTTGAGGACTTCTTTGGTGAGGACCTGCTGTGGTTCACGAGGCTCCACATGGCAGAGGGTGAACCAGAGTTTGTATATACTGGGTGAGTCACGAGCACGATACACTTGAGGAGGACTTATCTGTGGCTATCCACGAAAAAGCAGACCTGAGACTTTCTTCGCGCCTCAGCGCTTGTGGTTCCAAAGCCACAACCATGGCTTTCGCAATTTTCTGCTGCTGTTGATTCGACAACGCCATATCAGTGACTGACCACATCCACGCTTGCGCGAGCCATCATACCAGTGGAAGAAAGCAACAAAGCTTACCTGGTAGTAGGAGGAC
The DNA here is from genome assembly GCA_035928005.1 of Exophiala sp. CCFEE 6388. Lineage (NCBI taxonomy): Eukaryota > Fungi > Ascomycota > Eurotiomycetes > Chaetothyriales > Herpotrichiellaceae > Exophiala > Exophiala sp. CCFEE 6388. Next base: position 158,754 of record JAVRRU010000026.1, read on the forward strand.
CCTGTACTTTAGTGAGGAAAATCAATCGAGGTCGTAGAAAGTACCTGGAAGTGTTCATATTTCCAGACAAAATAATCGGGGGTTGATGACGTAGCAGTAGCAGTCTAACATAAATTGACTCTTAGTCTACAAGTTTGCAAGTTGCGGGTACTCACACTTTTTGACAGTTTGTAAGACGGTGAATTGTATTCTAAGATTCGGTGCAATATCACACTACTTTCCAAGCGACCATATTCTTCAACAAGATAGGGAGGCGCCATATATCTTCCTTCGTCACGATGCTACCCGTCTCAGCCCCATCATGTGTGCCAGTATCTAAGCCTTGTGACCCCGGTCCCTGGCCATCTATCGCTGCTGGCTTCTCTCCTATCAGACTTCTTGCCCGCTGGGCAGCCATTGCATCTTCCCTGTCCTTCGTTGCCTGCCACTCCAGCTGACCCACCTTCCAGCCCCGTACAACCCAAAGACTCAGGCCCGAGGCAATGTACATGACTGCAGTAAAAACCTGAGGGGGAAGGTATATCCAGCTGTGCGCGTGTTCACGTCGTAGTTCTAGTGCTATCGGCTCTGCAAATGTTGTGGCTGGCGCCATCAAGACCCACGTCAGGCTGAGGCCTGCAGGCAGGTCTTGAAGTCCGAGCACCTCTGCGGCTACAGGAGCAATCGTCGTCCAGAATACGCCAGCCACAGTGCCACCGACAATGGCGAAGAAGCAGAGGAGACCCATCGGCGCCGGGGCAACTTCTGCCGGAATCCAGAAGGCGATACACAGTAAGCCACCCACCAGAGAGAGGAAAGTCGCGAGGTTCAGGCGACCCCAACGGTCAGAGCTCAAACCGATGAATGGTCGTCCTATCATCTGTCCTAAATTCAAGACAGCTCCGACGATGGACCCCTGTTGGGCGCTCAAACCTATGGCCTGGGCATATGCTGGAAGGGAGAACAGCAGGATAGTATATCCGAGCTGCGAAAACCACGTCCATAATTGCACGAAAAGGAATTCCGGGCGACGCAGGATTCTGATATCAAAGGCAGCGTGTCGGGCGCCGGTCTGTTTGTTGCGGTCGCGCAAAAGGTTGGCGGCTGTCAAGTTGACCGCAAAGCATATGATACCAAGGATTCGGAAGGCCCATGCCAGCCCCATCGTGTCAATAATACGCTGAGTCACCAGACTGTACATCAGCCCTCCAAGTCCCGAGCCTGCTGCAGCGATAGAATTGGCCACACTCCGTTTCTTGCCGAACCATTGTGGAATGATGTTGACCGTTCCCACAAACAGGAAACCCATTCCCCAGCCAAAACAGATGCCCTGAGCCAGAATGATCTGATACTTTTGCTGAGCAAAGCTGGCACCGATCAGGGCAACAGTTTCGAAGAGGACACCAAGATGAAGACATACTTTGGTCCCATACAGGTGAATAATGTGAGTCGCTAATGGCGCGACGAGCATGCATTGCGAGATTGAGAGGCCACCGATAAAGGCATATGTCAGGGCCGAAGTATTGGGGAAGTAATTGTTGTTGAGATAATATGACAGAAAGACGCCGTAGCTTGAATTGATTCCCCACGTATGCGCATTTATGAAGACATTACAGGTAACGCAGACCCATCCATATCCCCCGTCTGGAGGCGAATCGTCCAGCTTTGGCAGAGTAATGGACGACTCCTCGATGTCGACTGTCTGTTCGGAGGCGGGCTCCATCTGAGTCTCGGTGTATTGCGAGTTTTCAGGGCCGATGCGAGGATTGTTCACCATCTTTACACCATTTCATGCTGGTTGAGTTCTGTAGAGAGCAAGATTGAAAGGAACATAGGATGAGTCAACGTAAGGTGAGGACAACCCGGACAAGTCACCGACACATATAAGACCAACCACCAGATGACCTTGACATAATGATACCCGAGGGAAAGTATAGGACAATATGGTTTAGTGCATTGGTACCGTAGTTGTCTTTAGGTAATGACCGAGGAGTGGCCGATTGATGTGCGGAGGGAAGAGTTTTTCGACGATCCACCAACAGTCAAACCGACCAGAACAGGGGAAGCTGATGACGGCGAACCATCGTACCAATACTATACCCATTCAAGGTTCGTGGAGGGCGTATTGCGGGGGAATGACTCTGTGCGCTATTCCTTCGTACAAAGGGACATGGACATTGCCGCTGCTCCGCATTGACACAGTGCCACACCAGGTGGACTGACAGCATCGGTGGAGGCGGATGCAGTGATGCCTCACAAGCATTGCTCAAGATTTCTTTCTAGGACCTTATTAACTGTTTATCAACAACAACAATGAGTCGATTGAAGTGCAGAAGTGGTGATGGGTTAATGTTGGTGAAATCATAACGGGGGTGTCCCCTGTCCCTTAATACCCTTTGCCCCTATTTTTGAGTTTCCCGTTGCCTCGCAACCGTATAGCCCAAACAGAAAAACGTTGGGCTAGCGCAGCTCACTGCATAGTAAGTATGGGAGTAGAATCGATGCCTATACTTTTGGTTGTATACGCTATTGTTACAGCATTCATACAGTTCATCTTCATACACCTCTTTGTCCTGTGCGTGTCTGTTGCCCTTCAGTCACTTCGCTCGAAATTATATCAGTGCCGACTATTGTCTATCGACTTCCACCTACATTACATGTCACACGTCTTGCTGCATGCGCACAGAGTCCACTTGCATTACAAAGTCAACCGTCCACAATGTTTCACAGAAAAAGTAGCTTGGGTACCAGAAAGGTCTCTCCGCCTCAACCAACGGTTATGACTGCAGAGCAAAAATGTAGGTCGTGTCTGTTTCCATCCTCCTTATACCAGAGATGCCTCCAAGAAGTCCTCCTTTCAAGTCAAAGTACTCACACGACTTCTCAGTAAACTATCTCGAGAGCCTGCGAAGCTATCGTCCTGCAAGACCTACGGGGTCACGTCCTCCTCCATTCGCTCCCAGAAATCATACTTTGCCCTCGCAGACTTCTCTTACCAGATCTGACTCGGAGCCCGTGATATGCTCACCCAAGAACGACCTTCAGCATGATCAGGCCGCACTGAAAGACGTACAGCCTCTTACCATACACAAGTCAAGCTCGTTCTCCGTTCCAGATGCCACCTCAAAAGGCCGGCCCTTGGTCCAGCCGCCAGGAAACGTCGGCCCAACTTTACGAGGCAGAAAGGTATCTCCAACAGCCACGATTCAAGTTCCCACATCTGCCGAAGATGGTGCATATCTTGAGTCAGGCAGCAGGAAGATTGAGAAAGAGGAAGCACACAGACTTCGGGAGGAATTGGAGTTCATTGATCATAAGGATGAAGAAACCAGGCTCTATTCTGCTGCACAAAATGAGGCCGCCGACCTGGTATGGAAGCATCGAAACCTCAATGCTGCGGAAGAAGAGAAAACCGCTGCCTATCGGAACCCAGACCTTAAACTCAATGAAAAGAGGCGGGTCAGCAGTCACCGGAAAGCGAGTGGCTCCAGGAAGGTGTCATTCCCTAATCCCGAATCTCAGATATACGAGGAGCCCGAAGAAAGAGCCCAACCAGCTCAGAAGACTGTCAAGCCACCAAGCACGGAGCTGCCCTTGAGAGTCAAATCTACCAATACACTTCCATGGCTGAGAAAGAAAGCGCCTTCAAAGCCGGACACAGCTCCCTTGCCTGATCAGAAGAAATACGATCGATTCGAGATCCACAGAAACCTGCCAACGCAGTCACGAGATGCAGAGTATACAGCCAACACGCCCCCAAGAGCCCCAGCGATAGAGACTATCGAGGAGGTGGAAAGCCCAAAATCGTTGCCAGCTCTGGAAATAAGAGGCGAAGACATCCGAGCAGCCACGAGCATGAAGAGGAAGGACCGAAGTCCTAACCTGCCAACCCCAACTGCTGTGAGCGACCAGCTGGGACGGCCAATTGTTAGTTTTGATCGATCCTGGAAACCTCCCAGCGACTCCCCACGCACAAGTCAAGATATCGACAGACCAGTCCTCAAACTGACAGAATCTCCAACCACCCAGAGATCCCCGGAGAGACCATTACCCAGGCCAATACCTGCCATGCCAGAAGTCACAGTCTCTGCTCCAGCTGTTCCTACGATATGCCTCCCAGAAGATGAGCCTTCCCCAAAACCATCTCCATCTGTGCCGGTGTTCAGCATATCGCCAGCGCCAGCAATGCCAACTTTGAATTTACCGGATGAAGGCCCACAAATACCACAGATCAACATTGAAGGCGAAGACGCTCACTCACCCACGATACCAATCATCAACGCCCCGAGTCCGACCATACAGCCTCCCAGACCGCTCCCAAGACATGCAGCAACAGCACCGGTAGCAGTAGCATCGACATCAACGATTCACAAAACGCCCTCGTCGCGCATACCATGGCTGAACCGGCACACCATCCCAACAGTATCCTGCTCGAGCTGCGCCCTCCCCATCTCAGGCCGTATCGTGACCGCATCCGGCGGCAGCTCCAATGGCGTCAAAGCCCGCTTCCACCCCCAATGCTTCACATGCCACCACTGCGCCACCGCCCTAGAATGCGTCTCCTTCTACCCAGAGCCTGAAGAGAAACGCCTCCTTCGCCTCGAAGAAATGGGCATTGACCCCGAATCTCCCGAGGCAGTCAACGACCCTCTACGGTTCTACTGCCACTTAGATTTCCACGAGTTCTTCTCGCCCAGATGCCGCTCCTGCAAGACACCCATCGAAGGCGAGATCATCGTCGCCGCCGGCGCAGAATGGCACGTCGGCCACTTCTTCTGTGCTGAATGCGGTGACCCCTTCGACAGCACCACCCCGTTCGTCGAGCGCGACAACTACGCATATTGTGTGAGTTGCCATACGAAGCGCACGTCAGCCCGGTGCAGGGAGTGCAAGCAACTCATCCAGGATGAATTGACGGTCGAAGCCCTCGGCGGCAAGTATCACGAGCACTGCTTCGTGTGTTTCGAGTGTGGAGGTGGATTTGGTGATGATGGCCGCTTCTTCCTGCGTGATGTGCGTGTCGAGCCTACGGACAAGGAGAAAAGAAGGGGCATCATGAGCAAGGTCGAGGAGAAGGCTGTTTGCGGCCCTTGTGAGGAGATGAGGTTGAAGGCTTGAATAAGCTGAGATCGCATGTCCCGTGCTTACGAAATTGATGCAGCTACACAGCAGTGTTTTTTGAGTCTTGATCTTGTTTGGATATCTTCCCATGGCGTTTTCTGGGTTTCATGTTTAGGACTTTGGCCTGTATTTTGAGCGTCTTGTTGAGGAGTCTGATTTTGTACTAGCACAGACCACAGAATAAATGCATGCGATAATGGGAATCCATGTAATAGTCAGTAAGGATCTTAAATCTAGATTGAACATGTTTCTGTCATTTAGCAAGAGGAGACTAATTCTTTAATTTGACAGGGGCAAGCTTAGAAGATACACACCCGCTTTTCCATGGCCCCAAAACACATAGATAACCCATTTTCGTAACCTTTATAACTGTTCGTCCCTGTGCAATGCGTCTCGATATCAACAGTTCACTGTTTGGCAAGTGTGCTACCCCGTCTGTAAGCCACTCTCGCAACAACAGCTCACACCATTCGTGTCATCATCCCACTCCTGCGCACAGCATAAGGGCATTGCTGCTTCGACACATTATCCGACCTCCATTGAACTCCATGCTCACAATTTTCCTCAAAGTGGTTTACCCGAAGAATACCTTTTGAACAATCTCACCGTGGTGGCGAGGTCTGGTATGACCCATTGGCTCGACTGTCGACATTATTGGTATCGTCATCCGGAGAACCTTCGCCAGCCAGTTTGTTGTCTGAAGCCACTATCTTGCCATGTATGGTCTGAAGTTCCCGACCTTTGATTCCTTTATTAGGCCAGTACGTTGCAGCATAATCCCTGCTTGCGTTAGTGGTAGGATCCATAAGGCGAGCACGGAACTTACCAAAATCGTTTCTCGACAGAGTCATGATTGTCATCCAATTCGGTGACCTGCTCGGTAATAAAGTTGCCAATTACCTTCAAGAGGATCCTCAACTCGTTGGCTCGCTGTTGCGAGTCCGGTATGGCACTTTTCGTAGTTGCCTTGATCTTTTTCAGGCTTTCCTTGACAGGTTTGAACAACATGACCATGAGAGGATCAACGTCAGCCGGGGAGTTGTTGGCAGGATTGTCGCTGCGTCTATGATCGCTAGAGTGCCGGTTGTGATGCGGGGCGTGGCTGTGGTCGTCACGATGTTTTCGATCCCGATCGTCCCTGCTATCCCTATCGTGTCGAACATGACCGTGACGGCTGTCAGATCTTGGGGTACCGTAACGCTCTGAACTGTCACGATGCGCTTGACTGGGTCTATGCCGTGGCTTTTCGGACTCGCGAGGTGTTTTGCGGTGGGAGCCGGGAGCCGGAGAGTCGGCCGCGCTGCCTCTGTCGGCCATGCTCTTCTTGTTGTTGCGATGATGGTTCTCAACAGCCCTCTTTGCGGCTGGGTCATCAACATACTTGCTCTTCAAGACCGAGATTAGATAGTCAGCACGTCGGACGAGATGCACAGCACCAGGGGATTTTGCATTTTTGTCATCCAATCTCTCACGCTCCGCCTTCTTGTCCACTCGATGTTCTTCGAGGAAGAATTTGTCCTGCAAGCCCAGATCAGGGTCATCACGGATCTTTTCCCATGCACCGTAACCATGTCTGGAGATGCCAATGCAGAGCATGCCATCCTCACGCGCACCCCAGGGACAGGTATATCCGGCGGCTTTGGTGGCTTCGGGTATGCGGAATGCTTTGAAGTCTGGTTCTTTCGAAGTAATCTCTGCGATCAATCGCATTTCCGCGGGGCGGTCAAGTATGGTCTCTGCGTTGATCCGCTTGACCCCATGGAGCTCAAAGAGAACAGCCTTCCGATCTTTCTTGGTGATCGGCCGATTGGCGGTGCGCTCCAGTTCTGCCATGCGATCTTGCTCTGCTCTGTAAAGCTCGGCTGACTTGTCCCAGACTTCTTTCATGGCAGCTTTTACAACATCGAGATCCCTGCCACGAAGACGGGCTTCAGCCAGGAATTCCTCTGGGCGGTCTTCGATCGATCCATAACGAAGATGGCCCTTGATAAGATACCGATATTCCCGCTCACTCAATGGCCGAGCAGGGTCAGCTTTGGGATTCTCCTCTTCCTCACTGTCTGAGTCGATCTCCTTCTGTCGCTGCTCTGATCGACGGGCTTTTCGCGTTTCGCGGTCGTCAACTTGGTGGTTGCGTACTCGAGGTTTGTTTTGTTCGATAACGTCAGCAAGGTACTTTTCTTCGGCTTTTCGTTGCTCTTCGGCCTTGAGCTGGTCGAGGTGCTCCTTGGGAATAATGTCATCCCAGGACATGTCGTCAACCTTGACATCAACAAAGTCAAAGCTTCGAAGAAAGTCCTCGCCGCCATCTGCATCGGTGTTTTCTGGTTGTTCGACCTTGTAATCTTCGGCACTGTTGAGTACAGCATCGAGATCGAGTTCTTCGAGTTTCTTCTGATTGTCGGTCTGTTCGAACATCTTCTGGCCACGCTTCTTGAGGATTCGTGAAATCTCACTGGAGCTGCCAGGTTCGCCAACCAACGCGCTTCGCCGAGCTTGGGTCTCTTTATCAGTAACGCCACGTTGAATCGTGAGGAACTCCAGCATCAGCTTGTTGCGGGCTCGCTCAAGAATTTCCTCCTCTACGGTCTCCTTGGACACCAAGCGGTAAACGCTGACAGGCCTCACCTGCCCGATTCTGTGAGCACGAGCCATAGCTTGTAGATCAGCTTGCGGGTTCCAATCCGAATCAAAGATGATAACGGTGTCGGCAGTCATGAGATTTATGCCCAGTCCACCAGCTCTCGTTGACAGTAAGAAGCAAAAATCAGAGCTTTCTGGAGCGTTGAAGTGATCAATAGCAATCCGACGCTGGGCTGCCCCAATCGTACCATCAAGCCGTTGGTAAGCGTGGCCTCGATATTCCATATAGTCTCCCAAAATGTCTAGCATCTTGACCATCTGACTGAATATCAACACACGATGGCCGTCGCGCTTGAGTTTCGTGAGAAGCTGATCAATCAACATCATCTTGCCACTACTTGTGACGAGAGCACGTAACACCTCGTCTCGTCGAGCACCATCAGGCACGAGGCGCTCCTCCGCACTTGGAAACATGAAAGGGTGATTGCTTGCCTTCTTCAGTTCCATCATGATGTTGAGAAGAGATTGCTTCTGGCCCTTAGCGCCTTGGTTGAGTGCTGCATAATTCTTCGTAAGTATGTTCTTGTAGTATTCAAGCTGGATATCTGACAGTTCCACACGGATAATCTTCTCAGTCTTTGGCGGCAGATCCTTCTCGACCTTATTCTTTGTACGTCGGAGCATGTAGGGTTTGATGTCCTCGGTCAGCTGAGCAATTTTTGCACTTGCTTCTTCAGTGGTCAGATCCATGTTTTCATCGATATTAACGACACCAGGACTCAAGAAATCGAACAACGCTGAAAGTTCGCCAAGGTTGTTTTGGACGGGAGTGCCTGTGATCAGAAGCCTAGCAGGTGCCTTGAACTCGCGCAGCCGATCGTATAATTGTGACTCACGGTTTTTGAGCCGATGTGCCTCGTCGACAGCCATGAATTGCCATTTGAGTTGACTGAGGAATGGGGCATCATGCAAGACATATTCGTAGGTGGTGAGAAGTACATGGAAGCGTGGGTGGCGGACATTGCCGTCAGGAATCAGCTCGTAGTCCCGAATGATATTCCGAGCGGTCTGATTGCCATTATAGACAACGTAGTTGACATCTGGAGCCCAGTGATCGAATGTTTCAGCCCAAGCAGGCATCGTCGAGAGAGGGACAGTAACGAGAAATGGACCTTGTTGGCCACGATCATGTCTCAGCCAGCTCAGAAAGGCAACCGTCTGCACTGTTTTGCCCAATCCCATCTCATCCGCAAGGACGACGTTCTTTGCTCGGGACCAGTTGAATGCAAGAAAGTTAAGACCTTGTAACTGGAAGTCCTTAAGAGTACCGTTCTGGATGTAGGAGGGCTGTTCTCGCATAGGGATAAAAGGTCTTCGGCTCGAAGGATTGCTTTCGGTCGCGTCCGACTTGAAATCATCTCGTTGACGATTAATATATCGATCAATCTCGTTTTGTGCTATCTCGCTGGCCAGGCTTGATGGCTCCCAGGTTGCTGCGTCATAGTAGAGGCCTTTCCACTTGAGAAAATATTCGGTGCCATCCGGACCATCGCGGTCGCCGATGATTCTTTCGACTTGCTTGTGCTCTTCCAGGCTGTCGGCATACTGCTCTCGATCCAAAACATATTTTTCCCTGTCCTCTGGGGCGACGTCAAGATCATTCCGCATGCGGATGTCTTCCATCAGTTTGCGATTGATGTAATTTTCGAGTCGCCGAAAGCTTCTCACGCCCTGGAGGGATTCAGTAGTCTCCCACGTCGCATGATAGTGAGCTCTCTGTTGCCACTTGATTAGGAATTCGTAGTCGTCCTTAGAGGGCCTCGGGGTGGTAACGTCAGCCCTTAAACGATGATTGAGAACGACATCAATAGCGGGAGAGTTGTCCTCTTGCTCGTTCACCCAATAATTTGGTGTCAGTGTATCAGGGTCATTCTCTTCAAAATCATCCTCCTCATCCTCATTGTAGGACGATATTTTGGCTGCACGACGCGTGGAAAATCTGATTTCGGCATGTGCAGGTGTAAGGCTCTCGGCAGATTGCAACAATCTGCGGCGTTGCTTCTTCGTGAGCTTTGCTCTTTTGCCGCCATACGCGTCAGAATCACCATCGGAGCCAGAGAAGCTTTCGATTATCGGAGTTGCTTGTTTGGAAGAGCGCTGAGAAACCTGTCGTAGACGCTTTCGGGGACGAGGAGCAATGTCAGAGTCCGAGTCCTGCTCATCGGACGTCTCAGCCATGTTGGCGGCATGGCGAGCCCGTCCACTTCGCCTCAGACCGTACATCTCTGGATTGTTCCGAATGTAGTCGTCCTCTTCCACAGCATGCGCCTTCCTCTTTGCAGGTCTGATGGATTCATCCGAGGATGAGTTGTTGTCTTCGGACTTTACGTTGTTGATGCGCGTCGATGTGTCCATCTCAAAGTCAGCATCACCCTCAGCGTCTGGTTCATCTGAGCTGGGTTCATCGAGATCTTGCATGTTTTCGTCGTCGTCGACGACCTTGACTCGAGGCGGCGAGGCTCCGGCAGCGACAGGTTCTCTAGGGTCGGACAGCTCGCTCTCACTATCGGAGTACTTCGTGCCGTTCTGCATGACGGGCTCGGGAGACGTGGGAGCATCTGCTGGTGAGAGTGTGTTCTCGGATATTGAAGGTGGTGGTGGTTGGGCGAGGATACCGGAGGCTGCAGGTGAAAGCGTCAGCAAGGTGGGCTCCAGGAAGGGTCGGGCACGCAAGTAGCAACAATGACCGGGTAATTCAAAATCCCGCGATCCAGAAAACAAGAGAATCAGACATGAAAGAGCTCTCTGAGATGATCGACAGCCAATATAAGATGGCTTTGATGAACAAAGATGGACGACGAGATGATATAGGGTGAGGGAGCTGAACAAGTTCTGGGCGCCCTGCCTGACCACAAAATGACTATGACGGGCATCAAACTCTCCAAAGGGCATAGTCTCAGCGTCTTCACTGCCTCAAATTCACTTCGAGACGAGAATATGCTGATCTCGAGTGAGTTGCGCTGGATTGTGAACGCGAAGCCCGAGCAGCCGCCGACACAGGAGAATGGATGGTGGGTGAACGGGCAAGGAAGGCTCGAGGGACATTGAGAAACTCACACTCCATCGTTCGCAGATAGAGCCCTTACGGCGTCTCTATATTATTGTATCTCGTTATTGTGCTTCGTGGTGTAAAGGTAAGACGTGAGAAGGGTACTCGTTAAGTCGGATGCGGAAGTATGAAAGTCTGGGGATCACACGAGGCTCTAGTACGTGCAAAAGGCAATGAGACTCCAACGCCCTAACCGCAGCGAAATGCCAAGTCTTTAACCAGAGCCGCCAGGTAAACGAACCTTGAAGCGCAGTTTTTAGGAAGCCGTCTTTTACCCCCACCAGCCAATCACCATGGCATGAATTTTGATTTCGGGGTTGTATTCACTGCCTCATTGTTGCTCATTCACCGCACCCATTTCATTTTTCTGCCCGCAGTTGTCTGGTTCGTGCCGTCTCGTCCGCGGTGACTCACCCATCAAGTTCGTGACAGCGACAACAGAGCGTCTTCCTGCCTGCCCCAAATTTTTCGCCGTCGCTGTTTGTCCTTCCTGCTGCTCCGCGAGCGCCCTATTGTCAAGTCGGTACCCTGATCACGAACCAAAATGGCGGACAAATTGACAAGGTAAATAAGAACATCTACCAGAATCTCTTGGACGTTGGTTGACACCTTTCTAGAATTGCTATTGTCAATAGCGACAAGGTCGGTTTTAAGCCTTCTACAGTGAGATTTTTGGAATACCATTGACAATTGATGTTTTTGCCCCGCAGTGCAAGCCAAAGGTGTGTGAAGGAAATACAACTTCAACTGAGCAAACAGAGAGAACTGACTGTTACAGAAATGTCGACAAGAATGCAAGAAGTCATGTCCCGTGGTCCGAACCGGCAAACTGTGTATCGAAGTCACGCCCGAATCCAAAATCGCCTACATCTCCGAACGTTTGTGCATTGGTTGTGGTATCTGCCCAAAAAAATGCCCGTTTGGTGCTATCCACATCATCAACCTGCCAACCAACCTTGAGACTCAGGTCACTCATCGATACTCGGCAAACAGTTTCAAGTTGCACAGACTGCCAATGCCCCGGCCGGGACAGGTCTTGGGTCTGGTCGGAACCAACGGTATCGGAAAGAGTACGGCCTTGAAGATTCTGAGTGGTAAACTGAAGCCCAACTTGGGGAGATATGACAACCCGCCCGACTGGGAGGAGATCCTGAAATACTTCCGTGGTTCAGAACTGCAAAGTGAGTCGAGCCACGACGCTATTTCAAGAGTGCTGGCTGACAGACTCAGACTACTTCACAAAGGTGCTGGAAGATAACCTCAAGGCCATCGTCAAGCCACAGTATGTGGACCAGCTTCCTCGAGCCATCAAGGGCCCCGTCAATACTGTCAAACCGCTCATCGAGGCGAAGTCCGAGTTGGGCAACCTGGAACATATTATGGAAGTGCTCGGTAAGGCTACAGCAGCAACTACGAGAAACTAGGCACTGACCTCTTCTGCCAGAATTGAATCAGGTGAAAGATCGAGAAGTCGCCCTTCTGTCCGGTGGAGAATTGCAACGATTCGCCATCGCTCTGGTCTGTGTTCAACAGGCTGATGTGTACATGTTTGACGAACCCTCATCGTATCTGGATGTCAAGCAACGTCTGAGTGCTGCCAAGACCATTCGTGAGCTCCTTCGACCAGACGACTACGTTATCGTCGTCGAACACGATTTGTCGGTCCTGGACTACCTCTCCGACTTCATCTGTGTGCTGTACGGAAGGCCCGCCGTCTATGGTGTCGTCACGCTTCCAGCCTCGGTTCGAGAAGGTATCAACATTTTCCTTGACGGTAACATTCCCACCGAGAACTTGCGTTTCCGTGAGGAAAGCTTGACCTTCCGCATCGCCGAAGCCGGTGAAGACTACTTGATCGACAAAAACCGTGGATTCGAGTACCCATCTATGGAGAAGACTCTCGGAGGTTTCCATCTGAAGATCGAAACCGGTAGCTTCACCGACTCTGAGATCATCGTCATGATGGGTGAGAACGGAACCGGCAAGACCACCTTCTGTAAGATGCTCGCCGGTATCGAAAAGCCGGACGGCACCCAAAAGGTTCCTCAGATGAATGTTTCGTTGAAGCCGCAAAAGATCACGCCCAAATTCACAGGCACAGTCCGTCAACTGTTCTTCAAGCGAATCAAGGCATCCTTCCTCAACCCTCAGTTCCAGACCGACGTCTACAAGCCACTGAAGCTCGACGACTTCATCGACCAGGAAGTTCAGAACCTCTCCGGTGGTGAATTGCAACGTGTTGCCATCGTCCTGGCTCTCGGTCTCCCAGCGGACATTTACCTCATCGACGAGCCCTCTGCGTACCTGGACTCCGAGCAACGTATCATCGCCGCGCGCGTCATCAAACGCTTCATCATGCACAGCAAGAAGACCGCCTTCATCGTCGAGCACGATTTCATCATGGCCACTTACCTTGCCGATCGAGTCATCGTCTTCGACGGCCAGCCCTCCGTCGACGCCCGCGCCAACACTCCCGAGAGCTTGTTGAGTGGATGCAACAAGTTCTTGAAGAACCTGGACGTCACGTTCCGTCGGGACCCCAACTCCTTCCGACCTCGTATCAACAAGTACCAGTCCCAAATGGACCAGGAGCAGAAGTTGTCCGGCAAATACTTCTTCCTTGAGGAAGAAGCTAGTTAAGACACTTATGATTTCACGAAAGGCATCTACAAGCATAAACACCATGAGCGACATGATCGAGATCGGCACGAAAAGGAAAAGCACCGGCGTCATGGCGACCAAAATCACCATCACGATCACGCCCATGACGAGGCAGAGGCTGCGAGACCTGGTAATACCAGCGCCGCGGCTTCGTTGAACAGCACGGGTAAAAGTGCTAAAAAGCGCCGCGGCGGTGTCGTTGTAGGCGAAGAAGACGAAGCAGACGAGGATGATGATGAGAACGAATGACACAGGGGCGGTGGAAAGGCCTCCTGCGCCTCTAATTCTCTAAGATTGATAAGCTCTTACAAGCAGTATTCGGCGAGGTTGCAAGCGATGCAAACCTCTGCAGCAAGTTCATCCATCGAGAGAACAGTGGTCTGGGTCAAGATAGGTAGCCACCGCCATTGGAGTAAGCTGAGTATAGTAGGGCGCCTGCTTGAGGCTGTGCCTTGTATGCCGAATACCGGGAGGCAATTACGCATATCCAGCATATGAGAGGTATTCGGCAGGATATGCAGATTAACACGATAGCATCGATAATGCATGATTTCGTCTTACAAGATTATATGTGCTGTTCCATTCCTTGTCAGTCAAAACGTCTATCGTGGTAGAAAGGCCAATTTGGTAACGAGTAATTATCCCGTAACAAGATATGGCAGGATATGGCCGGAGTAACAGAACTTGAGACGAACAGCAGTGGAATGAGATCTTGTTTGAGGGAAGTGATTGATTGATTTTCTGCCAGACCATGTGGCTGGCCTAGCAATGTCCTTTGGCAGGCATGCCACCTGTAGGACTTTACCACTACGTTTTCTCCTCGCCAGCACCATCACAATCACCTGGGACTGCTGCTTCCCACTCCCTGTCTCTCTTGATTCCCTGTAGGACCAAAAGAGAGCACAAAGCCCGCGACACCAATGCGGTTGAAAGAAAAAACCAAGACAAAACACCTCTTCAAGGGTCACTGTCCTCAGTGCCATCTCAGGCCACCTCCTTGTCCATCTGAGGTATTTTCTCTTGGTCTTGTCTTTCCTTCGTATGATGATCTTGTCATCTTCCTAGGTTCGCTGTGTGCTCATCCAACCCAGGCTCCGGATATTCCAGATATCACGGGGTTGACAGCATCGCTTCGAATCCCGCCAACAAAAACAAATGAAATAGGTACCAATACAGCGAAAGCCATATTCTGAAAGTCTTCCTTCACCTTTGCCTGTGATCAATCCTGACCCAACAATAAAGTGGTGGATGTTGAAGCATACAACTTGTTACTCCGTGCAATGAGTAAACATGACAGAGTAGCAGATCCATATTTTCCAGTACAATCAATCAAGAAGACCAGTAAAATATGCTCTGCGCGTAACAAGTGTATGCCCCGTCCTTCTCTGGCAGCTGATATGCTGCATTCCAAGTGGGTCCGTACACCGCACCTGGCGCATGCTTGAAAATATGTATTACAAAAGAGATAAGTTCGCAAGTATGGCCTTTTCGAGTGTTAACGTGCGCTCCAGTCGAGGCCGTTATGGAGCCGCGAATTAGAAGTTGACTCAGAAGTGTGAAGGGTGACAACTTCACTGTTGTCGAAAACATAAACACAGTAAGGGTCGTCCACTGAAAACCGAGCCACTCTGGTTTGTATGGCTCAAGGTCGTAAAATCGTCAGCAGTGGAGATATGTCGTGATAGAAGAGTCCCAAAACGCCGAAAAGAGCAAGTGACAAGTAGGGCTCTGTCACAAGAAGGGCTGTGAGTGCCGTGCATCTTCGTAAAAAAGTGTCACACCTAAGTGCCGGCGGGTATGCGTTCCGCATCAGCTGGCTTGATCAACCACATCAAGAGAAGAGGTTGAATGCCCTGGATGACAATATTGTTACATGGAACCAAGGCTCAAAAGTGCTTCGATAGCAGCTCTTTCTTGGGAATTGTTAACGCCAGCGTTATTGGGGAATGAGAAAGTGTTCAAGGTGTTGAGAGCAGCCGGGTTCGTAGGCGCGGTATGAGCCATGTCGGCTGGGGTTTTGGCTCTCTGTGTTGGCTTGTACGAGTACGTCGTGATAGGCTGATAAAGACGGGCGTGACCAGATATTGAGCGTCCGTTATTTGGTAGCGACCTCGCACGCAGTGCGGCCGCACCAATGCTGCCCCAGTCTTCTTCATCAGTCACTTCGCCATCTCCAAGATCTTGGTCTAGAGGTTCTGGAGCGATTGACGAGACGTAGCCGTCGTCATCACCATCCAAGGACATCTTGTCGGCTTCATGCTCCAACATGTCCTGGTCTTCATAATCCATTTCGGAATGAGAGAAGACAGCGGAATTGCCGGTGTAGCTGGTGCCGAGATCTTGAGAACCAGTGCGCCAGGTTGGCTGACCAGGTACCTGCAAGCCAGGCTGGGAATAGGAAGAGGGTAAACTGCCAGGAGGGGTCACGGCAGAGCCATGACGTTCTCGCGGCGGTTGTCCCCTGATGCGAGCATCCCATCTGCCCCAGCCCACCTTGTCAAAGATGACATCGCCATCGCGACCAGTCATCTCCATACCTGCTCCTTTGCCTTCGAGCGCGGCCACGACCAAGCGACGGGCTTTGGCCGAGGTGATACGGGAAAAGCCTGGCACGCTGGTCGTTAGATAGCCCATGATGTGTCGGATGGCCAGTGGACCGTGAGACAGGAGGATATCTGGCAGGTGGTGCTTGGCCAGCATGTTTGGAGTGATAGCGCCTGCACTGTCCAGATCACCGAGACTGTCAAGAGCCTCGGCGCTCAGGGCAGTCGGCTTATCTGCAGCGTCGTGCAAGTCTATGTCCGAATCCACAGCCCTGCTCTTAGGAGAAAGCGGACCCTGATGGCGACTGTTGCGGCGTCGACCGTACGGTTTGAGGTTGGGTGAGATGGAGTTGGGAGGAGTGGGCAACATGCCCGAGTGTTTCTTGACGGTGGAGGCCGGTACAGCAGTGAAGTTGTCCCGGCCATGATTGGCATCGCGATGCTTTGGAATGTCGACGTATGCGGACTTGCCACTGAGGGCCAGACCAAGGGCCGAGACTTGTGAAGGAGCCATGTCTGCTAGTAGCTATCGCGTGGTAGAATCTAATCGCGCAGTCATGAGTCAGCTTGAACGAGAGGTCGAATGCGACGCGTCATATAAGACGGGCGAGAGGTGTGACTCACCACACGATAAGAGATAGCAGGAGAGCGCCGACAGTCTTTGTTCGGTGTGGTTAGGCTTGGATGGCAAGATGCTGCGCAAACAAGGTCGATGATTCGAAAGTGGTGGTGGTTGCGACGCGCAAGGCGTAAGTCAAGATGGGTGAGGCGGAGTGGTGGCGATTAAAGAGACGACCGTGAAGGTGTCTCTGTGCAGCGATATCTTCCCTTTGATGGAGGAAGATGTAAGAAGGAGAAGAGAAAGAGGAAGACGAAAGCGAATGGTCTTCTGATAAACAAAAAGCGGGGAGACCAACTGGGCGTTGAACGGTTCACGAAGCTGGACGAGTTGTTGGATGCAGGTGGGTGGGATGATTGGCAGATGGGATACAGTGGTGGTGGTGGATGGTGTTGTATGCACAGTCAAGAAGTGTGGATGAGGACTGTGGATTTGGGGGAAGAGAAAGGGCGATGACTCCGGGAGGTTCGTCAAGCACTCAAGGCGTGGAAACTGGAACTGGGAAGGCACCGGAGTGGAATGTCAAGGGAGGCGTGGGCAAGGCATGGGCTGGCCAGAAACCAGGCCTGAAGCAATCGGCGCATGGGCCACGAGAACCAAGAACAGCCCCCCGGAGGATCGGAAACTCTGACGATACGAAGCGTGAATTAATTGATTTAGGGTTCATGCAGCAATAATGCTTGGGGGCTTGGGCTGCTCTTTAGGTCTGCTGGTCTTCTCGAGTTTCGCCCAATAACCGGCCCCTGTTAACAACACATGGCACTTCCCATGTCCTTTATTTGTATGAACCAGCTTTTGGAACCTCACAGACGCAAAAAAGCCACGTAAACTGCACAGCTTCTGCCATAGTTCATAGTAAATTACTCGCGCTGGTTCTGATCGCCTTTTCTCCCGTCATGTTCAACGCTAGAAAACAGATTGCTGCAGAATAGGAGTAGGAGAACTATCGAACTTTACATCACGACCGCCAATCCAGGCGCCCGTCCTCCTGTGTACGTTATCTCTCTCCGCGGCAGCAGCAACGACCGTCCCAGAGATAACAGACACGAATACTCCGGAGAATTCTCCGGGCATTTGCGGAGGCGTGGCTAAGGTACTATGGTATAGTTCATGCAGAGCCGGGCGTTCCAGGAATTCCCTTATCGCAAGCCTGTCTGTACTTCTGGTTACCTTATCTTTGACTCAGCCATAGCATAATCGCTTAGACATTTCGGCGACGATATGTAAGTTGAAGATCTTCAAGGCTGAGAAGATCGTCGGGCTGATCTCTGTCGCAACATTGTGACACACCCCACGCCTGTAACCTCTGCAGGCTTTGCTATCCAGCACAAGGATTCGTAACATGGATGGGGCTATGCTCATGTTCCAAGATCTTGACCCTGTCTCCTATGACGGTCCTGCTCGGATGATGATGGCCATGTACCAGCCATATGTTAACGTTAGCTGTCATCTGGGCTGGCAAGTACTCGTACCTTGTGTGTTTCCATCATCATCATCGACGTCTGTGAGACTGTGATGCCTGATGTGTTCTTTTCATTTCATCATTCGCGTCACATCTTTTGAGGATGTGGGTGGATGAAATACGGAGTCCTCGTAGCGCGTTCCGATCGTCTCCTCAGGTGATCCTTTCCAAGCTTCCATGTGCTTGTCGCTCCCGCACGTGCATCAATTCCTGGGGTATTAGCTATCTCCTCGCTTTTTGCAATGCATAAAACTGTCTACTCCACTGACGGCATTATGCTTGAGATATTCCACATTCTCCTTTTTCACAAATTCTATTGATTTCGATGTCATTTGTGCGTGCGTGTCAAAAAAGACGTCTTGTAGCCGACGGCCGAAGTCACACAACCACTCGCATCCTTCACGAGCAGCACTCTAAGCTCATCATTCGTCCTTCAAGACGTCTCCTCTGGAGAAACCCTCTCAAGGACAATCGAAATCAATCGGACCGCTTTGACTAACCTATGCGTCAACTATTTTCTTACTTCACCCGACAGATCCTTTGAAGTAATAAGGAGGAAAGGAAGGATTCTTGCGCATGACCATTTACGTAGAGGTAAGATAGGTATCCAGCAAGGCTGGTCAAAGATGCTTGCGCACGTCCCAATATGTTGATAACTTCTCTCTTCAACTACACACTATTTGGTTCATTACATTAGTCGTTCATCTTTCTTATAAATACACTGATGCTGTCCCACACGTCACGGCATCAAATCGTCAATATCAATCCAGAGTATTCCCCAGCTCAAAAGCTGCCCGGCCCAAAATGATTAGAGAACTGAGCAAATCGCTCGATAGATGAGGTATACCTGTAATAGGATGCTCATGCTCAGAGTTTTCGTAGATCGTACCAATATTCCGCGCGTTGAGCTGCCCTCACATGGTCAACCTCTTACTGTCTCGAAACCCTGTTTCGTCCGTTCTGTCAGGCATCGTGGGAGACGCGGGCACAAAATCGTCTTCCCATGTTGAATCGCGCTGCACCGCCATTAACGGAAAGTGAAATGCATGCGTTCGTCGTGGCGCAGAGCGGGTTCGAAACAGGCTCGACTTTTTCGCCTTGTCAACATCTTGGCTTTCGCCCGAGCTCATGTTGTCAACCCGCGTGCTACTGCTGGGTGGCTTGCGCGCAACGTCATCAAGCAGAAACTGGTAGAGCACCTGCGAGAATCGACTGGGGAGTCACCGTGTTGGTGTTCCCAGATTGAGCCACGACATGTCGTTGTTGTCCGGAGTACCACTCCGGGCCCGCGTATGCGTAAAGTATTCCCGAGCTTCCGTCGACTCGTCGCGGGCAGGCGCAGGGGTCAAAGTGACTGATGCATGAATCGTCCTTTCTCCGCTGGGTCGAATGGATCGGACAGAGTTTGGCATGGGAAAAGACGGTATCGATGACTCCGAGGCTTCCGTTTCGTTAGACGAAGCCGTTCGAGCGGGAGGCCGTCCTTGTTGCTGAGTGTACCCGCTTGGAGGTCGTAGCGGCCGCTGGGCCGGACCTGACCATGTATTGCCTACTGGTGCCCAGGGCACGTCGTGTACGCTGGCGGGTATGCCACTTGAGAAAGCTCCTTCGATGCGTTCATCCTCATAATCGTCTTCATCAGTGACCGAGCTCACGTTAGAGATCCGCACTGGTGTCCCCTCTAGGTGCGGGAACCCTTGAGACTGAGCACTCGACGGCACATGTTCCAATGTAGGACTTCCCACACCAACGTTGTGCGCTTGCAATGGGTTCCCGACACTGTCTCGGAGGATAAACTTTGGCGATTTAGTCGCAGTCGACCTGCTCGAGCTTTCCGGCACACCTGACCCCGGCCAGAAACCACCGCTCTTGCTTCGGCTTGCGCTTGAGCTACGCGTGAAGAAGGTCCTGTTGCCAGTTTGCGGGTCGCTCTGGAAATACTTGCCCCATCCATCATCAGTCTTGCGCTGAGAC
The DNA here is from genome assembly GCA_035928005.1 of Exophiala sp. CCFEE 6388. Lineage (NCBI taxonomy): Eukaryota > Fungi > Ascomycota > Eurotiomycetes > Chaetothyriales > Herpotrichiellaceae > Exophiala > Exophiala sp. CCFEE 6388. The sequence goes on from JAVRRU010000026.1 coordinate 178,805, forward strand.
GGGTTTCTGGTAGCGACGACCGCGGCAGCCACTGGTTCGGCCGGTGTTGCTGTACCAAGGTCAATGCTCGGTCTCTCTTTATAATCTCCCAGAACCGGATTCATAGGTTTCGAAATGGCCAAAGTGCCCTTGTCTCGCTTGAATAATGCCTGTCCGAAGCCTATGCCTGAGCCACGGAATCCAGGCTGGGCTCGGTCTGATGAAACTCGCCTGATCAGATACTTTGGATCGCCTCTGGCCCCAACCATGGCGGTGCTGTCAGCTTCTTCAAATACAGCTGATGGCACTGGGCTTCTACCCATGGGCTGCCCGGCTGATGCCAGCGGACGTAGGCCTCCTTCTTCGACATTGTACTCCCCGCTTCTTCTTTTATCGTCGCCATATTCCGTCTGTTTCTCTTCTCGAGCCCGCTTTCTGCGAACGGACCTGAGCCACAGAAGGAGAATGATAAGAACTGCAGCAAGGCCGCAAATACCACCGAGGACCCCACCAAGGATCGTCAAACCATTGCCCTTGTGAGAAGATGAGGATGCTGCAGCAGCACCGGTGGCTGTGGGTGCAGGCTGAGTGGTTGATGGAGTAGTGGAAGCTTTCTGTTCACCCAATAAGGATGTTGCTGAAACCCAAGTGTTTCCGGACTGGTTGAAAAAGACAACAGGGTCGTCGTTATTGCCTCCGACAAAGGATATCAGTCCATCATCACCTGGGGCCAAGTTAAAGTTTGTCCGAGAGCTCGATGGCGCGAGACTGTTGTTGTAAGTGGGATAGTTGCTGAGGGACACCGATCTTTTTGCCTTGCTGGACGAAGCAGTTGTCATTGGACTGGCTGTTGTGTTGTTACTTCCGACGGTCTCCCCATATGTAGCAAGCACTCCACCTGCGCCTAGAAGAACGTTCGTGGTTACCGTAGGGTCGGTCTCGCCCAGGTCAAAAGTCTGTAGTATCTTGCTTTCATCATCCAGGGTGAACACGGCGCTCTGCGCAACCGAGGAGTCAGGCAGTGCGCTAGGTAGCAATAACCCAAGATCCTGCCACCCATTGTCGGGATCGAACGTGAACACGTTGACATTTGTGGTGCTTCCTCCCACCATCAGTACGCTGCTCTCGTTCCACGACAGCATTGTTGGCTTCACCGCTGGAGGTGCATCAGAACTGTAGGCCAGCACGCTGTAGGGCGGGTAGAGTTCCACGAGAAACGTTTGTGATGAGGCGCCCGAGTAGTCGTCCTGGGAGCCTGCATATACCACCATTGATGATGAGGTATTCATATACGCGGCTCCATGGTTCAGGCGGTTTTGTGTGACCTTGACCACAGGCGTAATGGTCTGCCATGACTTGTCGAGTAAAGAGTAGCGCTGTAGACCAGGATAATCCGGAAAGGATGAATTGCTCGCGCCGCCGACCACATATAATGCTGGCTTGGTATTGTCACCATCAACACCACCTTTCATACAGACAGCCCCTGTTACCGAAATGCCATTCGCCTCTTGTTGCCATTGTGCCCCCTCTTTGAGTTCCAATATCTGAAAAGCGTCGGGTGAGTAGACGTAGATTACTCCGTCGTCAATAATCGAGCATTGGCTGTTGAGCGAAACGGGCGGCGTAGGAGCTGACATCTCCCGCCGCGATTTCGTCTACAGAGTACTGCGTAATTGTCTTGTCAGGGTCGTCTATGCATATGCATCGTCACCCAGGATGTGTACTGCTGTGTTTTCGGATAAGGAAGCTGCACAGAAGCTGAGACGGAGGTATTATGGAGAAAGAAGATGGGGTTTCTGCGGTAGAGGAAACGATGGGCCTGTTGCCGTGCAATTGAGTCGATGTGCTCTAGCAGAATCAATAAATTGTGTGAGTTGGAAGCAAGTGCGAGAGGCCGTGGTGCTGTGCAACGATTAGAGCGTAGGTTTCTCTAGCGACAAAAGGGTGGCCTTGACGTGGTTGGCGCGACGGAAGCTTAGACCACCGTCTTGGATCGTGGGAACGTGCTTTTGCGAAGGTTGGCGCCTCAGCGATACGGTCTTCCGCATCAATAAGGGCGGTCTGATAGCTGAGAAGCCGACTTCGTACTTCGTCCTTGGACTATGGAACGGGAGGATAAAGAGTCTTCGTAGGTAGGTAACGTGGAAGCCTGGTATGATGGTGGGGAGCCAGAGCCAGCAACCTTGTGGCAGATGTCTCTCGTGAAGATTTAGCAGCTTCGGCAGTCGATACTTCGCTCCTTGATCTTCCTGACAGTCGTTGCGACTGCGTGATGGACAGGCGACAAGCGACGAAGACACAAATAATGGGATTGAAGTTCGCTCTGAGGATGATCAGGGCGAGGTGGGTCGAAAGGAGTATGTGATAGCCACTTGCTGTGGGAATTACAATGGGGATCGACTCGCGGCCTCGCAGTGGTTACAAATTGATATAAAATGTCGTAAAAGTGACCAACCCCACGGCCGAAGTAGAGTGAAGTGCAGAGGAAGAGATGAAAATACCAATAAACAGGAAAAAAGATGCGGATGACGAGGATGTCAGGAATGGGCGGCAGTGAGTGCGGGAGAAGGAGGGAAAGCGAGTGTGACTCTGGCCGATTTAGGACAGACGAAGAAGAAGCGAAGGCACCAAAAAGAGAGACCGCAGAAAGAAGCTGCCGCCTATGCATGCAGTCAAGGACATGACGAGTTACTCAATTGGCGGCGCTGAAATAGCCTCTGCAGGGGAGTTTACAAGTGCGATTCGTTTCCATCACCACCATCAACACCACCTAGAGTCGACTGTGTACGAGGAGGATTTATATCACTCGTACTCACTGATCAATAAAGGCCATAGATAGGTCACTGATCTCATGCTTTCTCCCGTTCTGTCCGACTCGAGGCGTCACACGGACAGGGAAGATTGATCAAGACCATTGAGAGGACAGCACAGGCTTCGTTGGGGTGATGGAGGGCGCGATGCGAGTCTCTTGTTGTTTCAAAGCGTTTGCCGACGCCCTGAATTAATTGGTTAAAACACCAAAACTAGGACAGATATCGATTAGCAGCAAGAGCCACTTTATGCAGGTACGGAACACGAATTTTTAGTTTAGTCAGGGGTAGGACTCCAGTGGGCTCCGTACAAAATTCAGGTGCCCCGAATGCCAGAACGGCCTCCACACCATCCGGGCGCACGCGTATTACGATGGTAGATCAGACCAGAAAACAAGTGATCGGTGATGTACGTAAATGAGACAGGGTGTCCACGTGGAGGCGACTATTATCCGAGGAGATAGCAACTACCTTGTCGTAGTGGGCATAACCAACATGTTTGCCCTGTTGATAGCATTGTGCAGGTATCCTTGATAACTATCCAAGTTATTCTGCTGTACCATTCTCTTGTTGTTTCGCCTTCCACTGGTGTGCCATTTGTAACAGCTTCGACATCTTGGCTGCACTTTCGTCGTCCGCAGGGAAGACATAGTCAATGTACTCCTCGAAGCGATCCTCTTCAATCTTTCTCCTCTTCTTGACCTTGCGAGGCATCTGTTTCTCAATTTTCTCAATATCATCCGGCGAGCCATGAGTCTGCTCGAATGACCGCCATGCGTTCAACAAGTCGACCCGTTCCTCCTTCATCTCCTTCGACTTGAACACATCATGAGCACGCTCGAAGACCTTCCGAGCCCGGACCTTGGCCTCTTCGCTGAATTTCTGTTCCTCGCCGTCAGCCGCCTCAGGCTCATCTGGATCCGGTACATTGATTTCAAATCGTGCATAGTTGATCCAGACCTTGACATGGTCTGTTTTGCGAAGTAGTCGTTCATATAATGCCCTGGCTCGGTCGTACTGTTCTTCATATTCCTCAAAGTCAATATAAGCTTTCCATACCAGCTCCGGCATGTCCAGTGTCGGCTGCTCGATAGCCAACTCATAGATGGCTCTTGCTCGCTCCAAGTCGTCAAGTCCACGCTCGAGCTCCGCGAACTGGATCCATGCTTGGCCATTGGAGGAATTCCATTCGATCTGTTTCTCAAACAGAGTCCGGCAGCGCACGAACTCAAACAGCTGTTTCTCCAGCTCGATATATCCGCGAAACAGCTTGCCTTTGGGACACATTCCGAGTGCTTGTCCAAGAGTCTTTCTTGCCGCCTGCAATTGCATTTGTCGAACCTCGAATTGCGCCTTCAATATCCATATTTTCGCAAAGGTCCACTTCTTGTGCGGTATGAGCTTCAGACATTCCTGGTACACCTGTCTCGCTCTGTCCACTTCTTTCGTGGTCATCTCTTCCCATAAAGCATAAAAGATCCAGAGATAGATATACCTCCTCCAATGACGTTTCTCCTGCGAAGGTGGTATTTGAGCAATGGCTCTTTCGTAGACGTCTCGGACACGTTCGAAGTCGCCTCCTGCCTCTTCCAGCCTCGCAAGGTCAAACCAGACATCGTAATTGCGCGGGTTTGCTTTTAGCTGTTCCTCGTATTGTACCCGTCGTTTTGCAAGGATCACATCTTCCACTCCTTCGCGATTACCAAATTGCTTCTCGAATTGCGTGTAGGATTTGTGAAGTACGACCGACTGCGAGCGTGGTAGCCGGTCCAAGGCGTACTTGAATATTGAGCGTGCTCTCTCATACTCCTTTAGCTTCGCTTCGTACCGTGCGTAGGCGATGAAGAGCTTCTCGTCCATGAAGTCGTCGCCGAGCGTCTCAATGGCTACTCCGAAGACATCGCGGACCAGTTGGCTCGTGCCATTCTCCTCCTCGAATCTGGCCCATCTGATCCAGTTCCGGGGTTCAGGATGAACGACTGTGAAGCGCTCGTAAATGGCCCGCGCACGATCGTATTCTCCGTATCTCTTCTCGAGCTTAATGTATGCCAGCCATGCCGCCTCGTCTGGTTCCCAACTCATCCATCGCTCAAAGACCTGCCTTGTTCCTGGCACATTACCAAGTGTTTCCTCCATGTAGACATACTTGTACCACAGCTTGTCGATTCTTGGGAGGATGGTCACCGCTCGGTCCAACAGATTCCGCGCATGATTGATATTTCTGGTCTTCATCTCCGCCTCGATGTACCGGATCCACAGCACAACGCTGGTGCTGTCGACATCCAACGCTCGCTCGAAGACTGACCTTGCCCGCCGGTATTCCTTTTGCTCCAGTTCCCATTGCGCATACCGCATCCAATTGTTCATGTTAATCCTGTTGCGACGGACATAGTCCTCGAACTCTTTGCGCTTTCTACCCTGGAATTCATGGAGTTCTTCGAGGTCCGCGAAACGCTGTGTGGGCGCCTGGAGTCCTGGCTCTTGTCGATCTACAGCCTCTCGCAGAAGCTGTTCAGCAGAGATCTGAACAGGCGCCGCCGCCTTGTTCTTGACCCGTGGAGGGCCTCTGGAGGAATCCATTTTCGCGGCGATGGAACGGAAGTTGCAGCAGCAAAGGTCTTGATGCAGGTATCTGATAACGAGAACGTCAAGGGATTTCGGCTCAAAGCAAGACCAACGCCGGCGCCGACGGACACGTTGAGAATGAACAACGAAATATCACAAAATGCTAGTAAATGCACTTTTACGCTCGACTTTCTTTGCAGCCTGTCACTGCGGCGGAGAAATTTTGCAAAGGGAAAGTGAAGCGCTGCCGAAATTTACCCACCACGACTACAATGCTCGCCTGCCACCATGCCTCATATTTCTCTTCATCTTCGATCTTACCCGACTACCAGTCACCTTGTTATTCCTGTTTCGCGTGGGGAACTTTAAGACGCAAGAAGATCATGAGCAGTGCAGGAACAGGCAGATACGTACAGTGCCTGACACCACGCTCACCGACATAATCGGATATTTGGAGCTCAGTGTCATCATCATGACTGCGTCGCACACTGCGATCCTTGAACCTTAGCCGCATGGTGGGATATTGGAATTGTGTCTGGAGCGTTTCAATTTTCTTTGATGATTTCTCGGTTTGAGCACCATAGTGGGCATTGCTATCCAAGAGCAAGGATCGCATGAACGTCTATGTGAAAGCTCCAACGAAAGATTTCGGGGCCTATATCTTGCAGCCCCTTGGAGCCCAATTCACAAGATACTCAATTCCGATGCAGAAGGCGACGACTAATCCACGAAGAGACCTCCATTGGCATGCAGATGCACTCCGTTGATCCAACGAGAACGATCTTCGCATAAAAATGCTACAGCATAAGCAATCTCCGACGGCTCTGCCATCCTGGCTGCAACAGGAGTGGAATCAATGGTCGGTTGAAGGACTTTCATGGCATCACGTCCCGCAGCAAGGAAACCCTCCGTCATGGTAGGGCCTGGACTGACAGCATTGACGGTACATCCGTACTTAGGTGGCAACTCTTTAGCCCAACAACGCGTGAAACTGTCCACCATGCCCTTGGTTCCCGCATATATTGTTTGCAGGGGTGGTGCAGCTCGAGATGAGGCACTGCAGATGTTGATGATGCGGCCACCAGGTTTTGGAAGGAACGGCAGGGCTTCTTGAGTGAGTAAAAATGTGCCCCTCCCGTTGATGGATACGAGAGTATCCCAATCTTCGAGCGTTTGTTCCTCGAACGGCTTGTTGACGGCGAGTGCGGCGTTATTGACCACGATATCCACCTTGCCGAAGGCTTCAACGGCACTCCGAACCAACTCGCCAGGACCACCTGTGCTGCCCATATCTGCGCACACGGCAATTGACGTGCCCTGTAAATTGTGACATACTTCTTCGGCCTCCGTTTTCAGTGAGATCGTGGGATAATTGAGCACTACCGAAGCGCCTCGCGAAGCGAGCTCAATCGCGATAGCCTTGCCAATGCCTGAACTGGAACCACTGATCACGGCGACCTTTCCGGCCAGCGACCTAGGAGATTTGCTCTGTTGCTTGGCATCTTGAATGGCAATTGCATGCCGGTCAACTTGAAAATGACTCATGTCAGCGAAGGTAATTTGTTTCCTTGTTCAGAACGGGGTCGTGGACTTCTGTGAGTCCGGATTGAACATGCACATTGAAATCTAACTCGATGGCTTCCCTCAATTCAAATGGCGCTGCATCTCCTGACTCCATATTGGACGAATTGGGAATAAGCAAGGCAAAGTGGTGAGAGACGTTGGTGCGCGGGGCATGTTGTGGGGTGGTGCCCGCGCTGCAAACATGATGTCCTGGACCCCGGACGTGGAGCCGAGGGCGTGTGGTCGAACCTGATCTTTCCCCAAACCACCTGGTCAGAGTCGGGCAACGTTTCACACGATATCTGGAGTGGGTCGTATGAGCTGTACCACGAGATTGGGATTTTGAGCCTTAACTACAGCTCGCACTTCCTTCTGGATTGCATAAAGAGTGTTGCGTTGATCCAAACGAAACCAAAATGGGCTTTATGCAGGATAGCCTGCCGATCACATGGCGACCTAAGGCTGACGAGCACGACACTGAGTATGAACGCGCGAGGATCGGAAGAGTTTTCAATCACAGACGACCGAAGCGCTACCCCCGTGCCATTGTTGAAGCCACACAGGAATCGCACATTGTCGATGCCGTTCGGCTCGCCAATCAATTGGGATGTCGCATTTCCGTCCGATCTGGTGGCCATAGCTGGGCGGCTTGGAGTGTCAGAGAGGATGCCGTCTTGATTGATCTTGGTGGCTATCATCACCTGGAATTGAATGCAGAACAAAACGAGGTCATTGTCTCTCCAAGTACAACTGGAAGAGTGCTCAACACATACCTCGGCGAACAGGGCTTTTTGTTTGCTGGGGGTCACTGTCCGGATGTGGGCGTGGGAGGGTTTCTCCTGCAAGGTGGCATGGGTTGGAACTGCAAGAATTGGGGCTGGGCCTGTGAGCAAGTCACCGCTATCGACATTGTGAATGCTCAGGGAGAGCGGTTGCACTGCAACAGCACGGAGAATTCGGATTTTTACTGGGCCGCGCGCGGAGCTGGACCTGGATTTCCTGGAGTCGTGACCAAGTTCTATCTTCGGGTGAGACGATCGTACAGCAACATGCTGTCATCTTGCTTCATCTACCCGATTTCCTCCTACCGAGAGGTCATGAAATGGGTGGTTGCTATCGCGCCTACGTGTGACAACGACACTGAAGTCGTGGCTGTGGGAGCTTATCCTCCTCCTGAATCTGGCCTTCAGAGTGAGCCTTGCATCATGCCATTGTTTGTGACCTTCAAGAACAGTGAAAAAGAAGCACAAACCGCGTTGGAACAGGCCAATTCATCCAAGCCGCCGGGTGCGCTTGTCGAGCTCGTCAACCAGCCGACCAGCCTCTTGAACGAGTACCGCAATCAAGCAGCCGCCAATCCACAGGGTCACCGTTACTGTGCCGAGAACGCTTACATTAAAAACGACGAAGACGTGGCTGCCGTCCTGGAAGAAGCTTTCTGTACGCTACCTCATCCCAAGGCGTTTTCGCTCTGGTACTCAATGAACCCCTGCAGCAGGCGGCCCCTTCCCGACATGGCCCTGAGCATGCAGAGTGATCATTATTTTGCCTTGTACACGATCTGGGAGCACGAGTCGGACGATCGCCGATGTCAAGCATGGGTACAAAATATCATGAAAACCGTCGAGAGGCACAGCGACGGTGCTTACTTAGGAGATTCGGACTTTCAAGTGCGGCGGACAAAGTTCTGGGCAGATGAGAACGCGCGTCACCTCATGGCCATACGGCAAAAGCTGGATCCAGAGGGTAGAATTTGTGGCTACCTCGATATTGACGATGCATCAGGGGTCAAAGGCCTCGCAAACCAGCACGAGTGGACTTCGGCTTGAGAATCCTTAGATGTGGCTGACCTTTGAGAGTTGGTGGGGCCGACATTTAGGGAAAGAAGTTCGGTTCAGAAAACTGAGGTAGCACCTGTACCTTAGGCACGAACCGTCAATAATGACAAGTGCCGCAAACATGAGCCGACTCCCCCTTGTGCCCAAAGTCATAGAACCTACAGTAGCTAGGGTACCCGATTCATCCTCGCCGGGTGTAAACTGTACTGCCCAGCGGAGCAATTAGGCTTGGGACAGCGACCAGGTTCCCCGCCAACTTCAGCGGGCAGACTCCATCTTCCATCCCCGGGACCCCAATACTTCAGTAATAAAAGGGTGACACCCGTGGTTTCCCCCACTATGGTTCCAGCCAGAAGAATTCTCTCCACAAACCGCACTCCAGCAGAGTCACGATGAATCCTCCAAGCGAACACGACGCCGACAGTCTCTTCATCGGGCATGACCTTTCAGCACCTAGACCAGAGGCTGAAGAATCAAGCCGACAGAGTGATCCGAATCGTTCTACGGAGAATCCATTTTCATGCAATGTCTGCAAGCAAAGCTATAGTCGCGTCGACCATTTGGCAAGACATTACCGCTCCCGTAGGTTCATCATGATCTCCGACCGTCACGGTGCCTACTCGCTAACCTTCTCAAGACACTCATGAGAAGCCCTTCATTTGTGAGACTTGCGACAAGGCATTTGCACGAGTGTCAGTACCTAGATCGATAGTACACTTGCACTGGCACAGAAACTAAGCTTCAGAAACAGAGATCTTTTGAAACGCCACGCTCTTGGCCACGACAATGACCCCCCCTCCAATAAACGACCAAGGACAACCTCCCAAAAAGCCACTCATTCCCGTGTGGCCAAAGCTTGCATAGCCTGTGCAGAAGTAAAGCTTAGATGCGAAGGGGTTGTACCTTGTGGCAGATGCAAGCACAAAGGCTTGAACTGCGAATATGCCGCCTCTCGGAATAGAAGGTCATCTTCACAAGTTTTCCCGAATCGACAGCAGCAGCAGGTCGATCCACAGATTGAGAGAATACAGCCTCAGCTGGCCCAGTCAGATATACAGCTAGCCGACTACAGCACCTCGCAAGTGCAATATCACGAAGCTCCGGCTGATTGGGGCCTGCAAATCAGCCCGCAACCGAACCTGCGCGAAGCTGCAGAAGGGCAACCACAGACAACCACATACGACGTTGAGAAGGCACCGACACATACCGAGATGCAGATGTCAGCTCAATTGCCGACTCCAACGACGTTCGACCATGGTAAGAATGAAAACGTTGACCCCTACATATCTTGTTCTGACATCGTTGGTCAAAGATTCAGTCATTATGCCTCTAGGGTCGCCATTCTTCCAGAGCCAGCAATTCATGGGCTTCGACGAGTTCTCGTTTTTCGACGTCCTGAGGGACTCCATGACACCAATCACCGGAAATGCCCATTCCAACAATACCGCATCAGATGTGTTGCCAACGTTTCCTCGGGATGTTTTGGATTTCAACATTGATTCCTTCGTGGACATACCCAACACACAGCCTTTTCCAGGATTTTTTCCGAGCGAGCAGGAACACGATTCGGGCGGCATAGGACCGGATGGAGATCGGTTTGCCGGATGTAAAAGCGGCTACGTGACGCCAGCAGCTGTTCCAGGGAGCATAACACTTGGACAGAAAGCATTTAGGGAGTCCATGTGGCTGTGGACCCCAGCATTAGGGGACCACGGGGCAGCCGAACAGTTGAATCTGTCGCTGTCATACGACGATGCGACGTTGGAAGCTCAGCAGACAATCGACTCAGCTCCACTCTCCGATCAATTGACGCTGGCGACTCGCGATCGAATCTTGGCCATGGTCTTGAGCACCTGCGAACCGGACACATATTGCCATGTCGTCTCGTGCTTCCCTTCGCCCAAATTCTTGACCAACCTCCTCAACACATGTGTCGCTCACCATGTGCGCCAGGACACGACGTGCATCCATGTGTCTACTTTGAAAATCAACGAAGAGGGTCCTGAAATTCTGGGGTCTATGATCAGCTTTGGTGCCTCGGTTTCTCGTATCCCAGAAGTCCGCAAACTTGGTTTCGCACTGCAAGAGTCAGTACGAATGGCATTGCCAGCCAAGGTGAGATAGCACTCATGCTTTCTACACGGATCAGGTTACTCATCGAAGACCAGTTTGAAAGTGACAATAGGACAACTCGTGAACTGAGCTCCCTACAAGCCTATGTCTTACATTTGAATGTTGGGCTTTGGAGTGTAAGTTATCCCTGCCGTAACACTGGCAGCGCCCTATTAGAGCGCCGAAGGCCCCTCCATGCAGGCTTTCACCCAAGACCGCTTGCTCCATGAACTGGAACGAAGTCGGCATGGCTAATGTATGACTCTAGGGGAATCGACGAAAGATCGAGATTGCCGAAAGTTTTGCTTTGCCACTGATAACAGTGAGTATAGCCATATCCCCACTGAGAAAGTGTCTGTTAAGGTCCTGACGTCTTTCATTTTCTTTCAACTTTAGATGATTCGGAGAGCAGGCCATTTTCGGTGGCAGCGGCACCCAGATTGCGTTCCTGAAGCACACGACGATGAGAAGACCACAGAAGCAAAGTGGCACTCCTGGGTTCAAGCAGAATCTTGGAAAAGGTAAAAGTCGCGAATTGCCGTTCGACGGTTTCACTACTAACATAATTCTACAGGCTCGCGCTACACTTGTTCGTACGCGACACAGAGACCTCAATGTCTCTTCTCAACAGACCCATCATATCTTACGCCGAACTATCTCTTGAACTGCCGTTCTCGCGAGATATATGGCTCGCTAAGACGGCAAAAGAGTGGAGAGAAGTATATCTCGATCGTATGAGTAGATCGCAAGATCGGCTCCCGTCGCTGCGTACTTGCATTGAGGATGCCGGTCCCGTTTTCAAACTCGGGAACTTGATCGACATGCAGATGTCCCTCAAGGCCATCATTTCGTCGATTTGGTCATTGATTTGGCAATATCGGGAGATGAAAACGACATTCAGACGAAATGATAAGCTCGGTGGCGCTCGGGGCAGTGGAAGCATGACTTCCAGCTCTCTCTATCAAGAAATCACGCAAGCGATCCAGCATCTCCGTCTGAACACTGCGGAGGAATGGGGTAGCGTCATGAACCCACCGGCCACCCTCTTGCTCGAACTCGGTTCCATGCATCTGCATGTCTCTCTGGAAGACATTCAGACTCTGCTGGGTAAAGAAGGTGAGGAGGCAGCTCGAAAAGTGTTGCTCAGATTGAGTACCTGGGCCGAGTCTTCCGAGTCACGCCAGGCACTTTACCATGCTGGCCAGGTGTTGCGAATGGCCAAACAATTTCCGTCTGGAGGGTTGCGCGATGCTCCAGCTGTGGCGGTGTATCATGCCAGCCTTGTACTCTGGGCATACGCTGTTTTGTCCAAGGTATCATCGTTCGGTGGCAGTGGCGGTGTTGAGTCGGTCACCACTAACCGACCTTCGAAGACAACAACGGATGCGCCCAGCGAAAGAGCAGCCAGCATCGGAGGCAGAAACAGTTCAGTCGCGCTACTGGACGGCGAGGATACCCCTGCACTGCAGAGATTCTTGGTTTTGGGGAAGGGTATTCCTTCAATACGCCCTTCTGGCGGTGGCGACTACAATCAGGTGAACGACGCCAATCTCGACATTCCTCTCAGCGATCCATCTGCGGTTATGTCCACAATCACGAGTATCTTGCAAAGCAAAAATTGGGACGATGAAAGGGGTTATCCTCCTTTGGTTAGTAATCTGAGCAAGCTTATGAGAGCTCTGGGCAGTGCAGCGGCTGGAAAGAGACGCCGGTAGGGTTATCTGTTGTCTGGAAGGGAATCGGTCGGAGATGCTCTTCTCTGGCAAGGTTCTTGACAATCATCTCATATTATCCTCTTGCTAATAGGATCGGCTACACATTGTGAAAGCTTTCCTCCAGGCTTGATGCTTGGAGTCATTACCTAACCCCTGCTAGGACCCCCTCCGTTCGGGATGTGGAGGCAAAATGAGGCGGCAAGATCGTCAGGAGGGACAACTTCCCACTCCTTCTACCTCCACTTGTCAGCCGACTTGCGGACTGGAAGGGACTGCCCTGTTTGCTCTCACCTCTTTGTTAGCAACCTAGCTGGAAGAGAGGCGATCTTGGGACTGAAGTGCATCCCTAGATGAAGAGACCCCACACCTGTAAGGTCAGACTACACGCAGATGGTTCAGCAATATCCAATGTCCTCTTGTCAGTAACTATAATTGCAACGCAGCTATTGTATACGGTTTGATCTTAATGTGCCAATGTCTTCTTCCAAAAGTATGTTAGATTCACGAAATGATTTCCAGGTACACACTGACAGAGTCCCTCTTGTAGAGACCCTGACTCCGGTCCACTTCTTTTCACATGGATCTACCATGATGTTGGGCGAGGGTGAGTATTCTCCCGAAAGATTGTGCCATTGAAGCAGAAGTCTTTCTACATAGCCCCATTCATACCGGTACAGCTTTCTGACGACATCTCTAAGAGTGCGACTCTGCGGCATACTGGAAAAAGTGCGGTGATGAAGCTCTCGCTCATGGCATCAAAGGAGTAATTATTATGGTAAGACCATCCGTGTTTTCTCCTTGGGAATACCAGAAATGTGCGTGAGTTGAACATCAATTTCCTCCAGGGCGCTCACTGGGATGCGGTTGGCGACAAAATCAGAGTGGCAACGAATCCCAAACCCGACAAGAGCCCTGTCGCGTACGTTCATCCCTCGAAGTACGCGGACTATAAGCTCAATCCCGATCTACCCACCGCCAAACGTTGTATCGCGGCACTCCAAGCGGAAGGGTTCAACGTCGAACCAGATGCGTCGTTCAATTGGATTCACGACACATATCTCATCCTGATCAGGATGTTTCCTGGAGGTTGCCCCCCGACCACGATCATCTCGATGAATGCACGCTTCGATCCTCACTACCATGTGAAGGTCGGTGCCACCCTCCGGCCGTTTCGACAGGAGAACTACCTGCTTATCGGATCTGGGGGCGCTGTGCACAATCTGTACCGTAACAAATGGGGCCCCATGCTCACATATCGGGATAATTTCGCGCAAGAGACGCCGCCGGAGGCGTGGGCGCTAGAGTTCCGACAAGCCGTGGAGGATGTTATCACTACCAACAGTGGTCCTAAGTTGAGACGGGGGATGACAAGGCTAATGAAGCATCCGCTGTATCGGGATGCCCATGCCACTGACGACCACTTCATGAGTGCGATGTTCGTGGCAGGTGCAGCGGGTGATGTTGAGGATGAAGGCACTTATGGCAAGATGTATGCAGAGGATTGGGAACTGGTAAGACAGACGTCCTTGAGAAGTAATGAAATATGGTGAAGCTGACACTGAGATCTAGACCAATATGTGCAATTCACAATACACATTTGGGATTTGGGTGACTGCATGATGGGATGTCAATGTATGGACGACATTCGCGCCAAATTTGAGGTTTATTCATGTAGCGCGTTGCAAGATTTCCTTATAAGACTTCTAGTAGCCTGGACCAATGGCTTTGAGTGTTTATAACATGAGAAGAAGGGGACTGACGGATTCCATCCTACCACTACCCATGATGCCTTCCTCCTATAGACGCCACCAGCCTTCTTAGCCGCACAGATAATTGACACGAGTCAAGCTCTTTGTTCCAATTGTTACTTCCTCCTGATCGCTGGGACTCCGTAGCGAACCATTACGGTAACCGCAGTCAATATGGAAGCAAGTCCAAGCACTCCACCTGTCACCAACCCCTGCTCGAAAAAGCCCATAGCATTTCTCGAAGGCTCGTTCATTGGGGGTAGCGGCTGAGTTAGTTCATTCTCGGTCTGTGATTGACTCTCGCGACTGTTGGCTTCGAGAAATCTGACCAAGAGGTCATGTTGAGGAGATATTGACACCTGCTCTGGCGACGGTCGGGAGAACATGTCTTTGGTATACCGCGGTTGCATCGATGTTGCGAACCCTGCTGGTGCAGCGGGACCGACTGTGGGGCAAAACTTGGTTAGCCAGGACGAACAGGTTGATTGGTTTGGGATGCGCAACTCACTCAGCAGATCTGTTGGTACGTGATTCGCGAACGAAGTTCTCGACCTGATAAACTGGCTCAGATACTTGCTCGTTGGGAGGTCGGAGAAAAGATAAGCGGCGAGATGGGTTTCTCCTCTGGATCGGATAGGTTTAGTTAGCCAGTCAATCAACGTGTCTGTACTTCTTCAGGCTATGTGATACTTACCGAGAATTGGCAAGGTCTATTGCATCGTCGAGACTCCGAATTGCGTGTACCAGCAGTGTGGGTTCGGAGATCTTCTTCGTCAGAAGCGGAGATTTCCTTGTGCTTGAAGTCAGAACGAATGTGTCCGGTGAATGGCATAACGCAAGAACTTACCTGTCTTGCACGAGGACGACGCTACCGCGTGATCCGGAAACAAGGGTTGTGGCACCGTGCTGCTGGATCTCTTTCTGGAGCTGGCTGTTGGGCTGCTGTACCCTCGGCCTCTTGGGAGACTCGGAGGAAAGATCTGGATCCACGTTTCCGACCAATGCTGTAGTCGCATACTGGACGGCAGCGGTACAGAATTCCTTCAGCACAAACTCATTCACCAAGACAAGGTCGGGTGAATAAGGGGACTTCCCTTGGAAGTTCATCCGCGCCCTAACAACCTCCTTCGCAGCTTCCCCCACCCCTGCGGTGCGGTCAACAATTGCAACCGTCCTCGTAACCGATGCTGAGACGGTCTGAAGAGAAGTCGGCTCTGTCGCACCCAAGGTCCCGTCTACTACGACGCAGTGCTGAGCGAAAAAATCGGGGTCATCCGGTCTTGACTCTAACACCGCGAATGTGTCCTTATCCATCACGCTCTGAAGTACTTTACTCAGTAGCGAGTTGAGTCGAGACACTGTGAGACTCATCTGGACCCCATCGTTAGCCTTGTCGTTCTGGCTGACAAATTGCTCCGCCTTACTTCTACCACAACACAGTTCCCTGCCGCAATCGCTGCGGCTGCAGGATGGAGGGTTGAATATAGCCGGCTGTGCTGACATGGAATAATATAAACCGCACCTATAGCGACACGTCTGGAGAGATTGTCCTTCCGCCGAGCAAGGCTGTATTCTTCTTCGAGAAAGCCCGAGACATCCAGTGCTTCATATTCCTCCCGAATGGCTCTAGACGTCAAGTACAATTCGGAATCGATGTCAGCGGCGGAATATCCGGTATCTTGTAGCAGTGATTGACGGATTGCGGCCTGGTTCTCTCTGAGCGCATCGTGAAGTTGAAGGAGTTGTCTTTGAATGTATCGCGGTGCCTGTGCTCGACCATCAATGACGGCAGAACGTATCCTTTGGAAGTTGTTGTCGGCCATATTGTCAGTCGAACCCTACGTTGTGAAATCCTGCTGAATGTTGTGAAGGTGCAGCTGCCGTTACCAGAGTTTACTCCATAACCACAGTCTTGGGACTCTTGGTGTCAAAAGGGCATCACGATGTATGATTGTGTTCGCACTAGTGGAAGAAGTGGGCAAGGTGCTTCGTCGAAACCCGGTATGCCGATCCCTGATCCCCCATCCCCCATCGGATGCCCACTACCGGTAACGTGTGTCAGCCTCGGCCAATGCGCTAAGCCAATCATCGAAATGTGCCCTTGTTGGACACTGTCATCATCTTCTTGAATTACATTGATTTCCTTGTATCATCTAGATACATTTGAGGTACAATGTCTGTTGCAACAACGTCAAATCCAGTGACCCAGACACTGTTACATGCCTTGACGGACTATGATCTCCATCATTCAGGAGACCCTGAAAACCCTCAACGCCCAGCAGATCCCAACGCGTCTTCCAGTACAGCGCTGACACAACAAAATCCAGCCTGGTGGCCGTCTGATCATCGCCGTGTTCCGCCTCACAGACCCACCAACCGAGATCTTGATAGAGACTTGCGGCCAGGCGGCACCAACGTGGTAGAACAGGCGTTTATTTTCACTATGCTCAGAGGGGTTCAGGTCAAAGCCGTGAGTAATATGTTTTTCTTGGATGTTGCCGCGTTGCTAAAAGAGCCAGAATGTTTCCACAATATGGCGCACTACAGGAGGCCAATTGAACGATCAGATCTTTCGCACACCTATTGGGGGGGAGAGATAATATTGGGCATCTGCGTGTGATAGCGTCCTACATCCCAATATCATGTATCTCACCTCGTCGCTTATTCCATCCCAGCTGAACACTGTCAAAGAAGCTGTGTTGCCTTGGATGTACATGTTTCCGATCTTAGTATGTCTTGCAAGGTCTACTTCTAATGTCCTTGTCCCGCCCCGGAGGGTCGCACTCCAGGTATGCCACCGTAATCCTCTTCGAGCTTCTTTCCTCCGACCTCAAGTGGTTGAGCCTCCTGTAGAACGTAAAGCATTCGAGCCCAATTAGTCTTGCTGGCGTTCCTCCATGCATGGTTCGTCCCCCGCTGAATGGCAAGGTCCCCTCTCCGTAGCAGTCGAACCTCGCCCGAATCAAGCACAAGTTCGACTTCCCCTTCCAATACCACTCCATAATCCAAGCTGACGGTCCGATGCATTGGTGAAAGAGCGCCAGGCCTCATGTCGACCAGTCTTAGTACAGTACCGCCCGGAATCGTGATCCCTGGCTTGTTCTCCATATACTTTTGGTAAGTGCTAACATCCTTGTTGCCAGAAAGCTCGACAGGAAACTCCTCGGTCGCATAGCCTAGACAGAATCGAGCACCGTCGGCAAGCTCTTGCCATGGAAGCACCTCATCAACGCGATTGGAGTACACCGCAAGTCCTTCTTCGTTGTGATCAGTGAGGAACCGGTGAATCTTGGGAAGCCCATTATCGAGAGTTTGAGCCTCGGTCGGCATGTTTAAAATCAGTACTTTCGACTGTGAGAGGGTGAGGTGAAAAAGAGTCCGGAGATGTGAGTTCTCTTGAGCTGACTTCGTGACAGGCCAGATATAGAGTAGTCGGCGGTGAAAATGCGGGTTACTTTCAGCCTCGTTCTTTCAACACACACGAAAATGTCCGTTCTCTCGGGCTGATTTCATTCCATGTACGTGAGGTTTGACTGTCACACTACTGCTTGGCCCTTGAAGGGAGCCAGTGATCCAACGGTCATGGTGTTCCCGAAACATATCGGCTCCACAACATCTTGCCGCGCGTCAGACGCCACATCGATCCGGAGACTGACTCATTGGCTAATACACCGATCACAATACTTCTTCAGTGCTCAGATTCACGTGTACTGAGTAGTTCATATACGTCCAGGCCAGCAAAGACTAGACAGGTGATCAATTGCAATATGGTGGCCCAATATCCAGATATCTCCTCCGTGGACAAGGAGTTCTTCGATTATGTCTTCGAGCAAAACGTGACCATACCCTTAAAAAGCTCTGAGGGAATTGTACGTTGCAATGTCTACCGTCCGAAAGACGAGAGCAAGCGATATCCGTGCCTGGTGACGTATGGTCCTTATGGAAAAGACATCCCTTACTTAGATTTTCATGCACAATCCTATTCGGAGGTCAATCCAGAGCACAAATCGCAGCACTCAGCATGGGAGACACCGGATCCCAAATACTGGACATCTCATGGTTATGCTGTCGTTAGAGTGGACGAACGTGGCCTGGGCCAATCGCCCGGTGTTCTTGACACCATGTCTAAGGGTACAAGCGAAGCTTTCTTCGATTCAGTGGAATGGGCTGCCGATCAATCTTGGTCCAGTGGCAAAGTTGGACTACTTGGGATCAGCTACTACGCTGGCAGCCAGTGGAGAGTGGCAGCGCTCCAGCCAAAGGGACTTTCGGCAATCATTCCATGGGAAGGAATGAGTGATTACTACCGAGACCGGTGCCGTCATGGAGGTGTTCTATCCAACGAATTCATCCGGTTTTGGTGGAATCGCCAAGTTCTGAGCAATCAATACGGGCTGGGAGGTCGTCAAGCGAGAAATTGGGGTCCTGATACCATCGACGGCGATCTATCGCCAGAAGAACTGGAGAAGAATCGAAACGACCAGAACCTCGACAACCAGAACAATCATTTTCGAGACGATCCCTACTATGCTTCTAAGGAGTATAACATGGACGATATCAAAGTTCCCGTCTTGAGCGTTGGAAACTGGGGCGGCATTCTCCTACACCTCAGGGGAAATGTTGAAGGCTTCACTCATGCAGGTTCCAAATTCAAGTATCTCCGCTTCTGCGTCGGACGACATGATTTACCGTTTTACTATCATGAGCAGGTCGAATTGCAAAGGAGCTTCCTCGACGCCTTCCTACATGGTGAAGATAGAGTTGGATGGTCGACCGAGGGGAAAGTCTCCAAGATTGGTCTTGTTCTTCGAAAAGGAGACGTCGGACACAACAACCCTGAGGGGGAACAAACCTTTCCAACACGCTCCGAGAATGAATGGCCAATTGCCAGAACGAAATATACCCCATACTACCTGACTCATGCAGGTCAACTGACAACGGAACAACCAGAATATACTTCCACAAGCAAGTTGACTTACAAAGCCCTCGGAACACTGAAGGAGCCTCAATTGATCCAATTTACGACACCTCCAGTGAAGGAGGAGACCGAGATAACGGGACATATTGTGGCTCATTTGAACGTGTCGATGAGTCCGTACTTGGGCAAGACCGTCCCTACAGACATTGACCTCTTCTTGACATTGAGGCACATCTCACCTGCAGGGAAGGAAGTCTTTTACACAGGCACGGCAGGAGATGGGGTCCCTCTCTGCAAGGGCTGGTTGAGGGTCAGCAACAGAAAGGTGGACACAACACATCACAAGCATCGCCCTTGGTTGCCGTACAGAGATTATTTTTCAACCTCTGTCCTTCCAGTGCTCCCTGGCGAAGTCTACCCAGTTGATGTCGAGATTTGGCCAACCAACGTTGTGCTAGAGCCAGGTGCAAAGCTTGTCCTTGAAGTGGCTTCTGGTGACACACAGGGATGTGGCACATTTCAGCACACGAGTTCTGTGGACAGGTAAGTCGAAACTCTCGACACTCCCCTGTACGGCCCCTTGACCTGACATGATCGAACAGGTCTGAAGCCAAGTTTTCTGGCAAGAACAACATCCATTTCGGGCCGAAATTCGTCAATTATGTTACGCTTCCGATAATACCGGCGGCACAGTGATATGTCAGTAGAAGAGATATATAGTGGCCACTAGGTCTCATTCCACTAAGTTGTCAATGCAACTCACGGTTTCCTGAAGTGATCACCTAGTCGATGGACACAATATAGGAAGAACTCAAGAGATATACCGAGTAGATAGGCAGTATTATCTACCTAACATATCTTCCACCTCTCTGACCATCGCAGACCCATTGTCATGATCTTCTCTGTCAATACTCACAACTTAGCACTACTGCGTTTCTAGTCAGTGCTTCGTGTGACCTCGAGGTAAACACTGTTTACTATACTAGATTCGTGCCCGCATGTTTCCTGTAGCGTGGGACTACTGCAAGCACGCCATGCCTGGAATTTCTGAGTACAAGGTAACCGGAGCCGAGCCGAGGTTGTGGAGAACGTCTGGGTCATCGAGTTTCGAACGCCCTCCACATCCCGACACCCCCCATACACCATTCCTCCGCATGCCGGGGAGACGTGTTACCACGCGGATACAGAACGAAGTACACGTGAAGATGGCGACTTTACAGATGAAAAACAAACGTCATCCTACGTGAGTGGTGTTTGTGTGTAAACATCTTGACCGCACTGATATTCTATCCATTTCGCGCTTACCACAGCGGGCACGTCAGTACTTGCGAAGACGCTGGCAAGTCTAGATCATCGCGATGGCTGAAGTTCTTGGAGCGCTCGTCCCAGCAACCAATGGCTTTCACGAGGCAGAGTCAGGCCTCAAAGTCTTGGTAGTAGGTGCTGGAATCAGCGGACTGTCAGCTGCAATCGGGCTGCGACAGCAAGGCCATACAGTGGAGGTAAAGTGCCCAGTGTTCGTTCTCAGTAGAGGTCCTTTCTAACAGAAGCAATAAGATATATGAACAAAGTCGTTTCAGTACCGAGGCTGGTGCCGCAATCCATTTAGCCCCCAATGCGAATGGCGTACTGAAGAGACTGGGGATTGACGCAGCAGCAAGTGGTGCTAATCTCATGGAAAGGGTGTGTGAACAAAGCCCACAATGCTGACGATTTCTCGTACATGACTGACAGCTCCTGTTTAGTTGACAGAATACACTTCAACGGGTGAAATTACGCGAGAGATGGATTTGAAAGAATCGAACAGCATGTGGCAACATGTGAGTTGGACACTTCTACTACCCTCCTCGCAACGTGGTACTAGAAACCAAGCTGATACACATTACTATTAGGACTGGCTCCTGGCGCACCGCATCCATCTACATGATGCCTTGAAGAAAGCTGCGACAAGTACCACCAACGAAGGAACGCCGGTCAAACTCAACTTGTCAAGTCCTGTCGTCGAGGTCGATCCCGACTCGGCATCTATCACTCTTAAGGATGGAAGTGTCATCAAAGGCGATGTAGTCGTTGGTGCCGATGGCGTGCATTCATTAACAAGAACCCGAATCCCAGGTGGTGATACCGCGCAAGTTGTCCCTTCCGGTAAGAGTGCTTTTCGCTTCCTCATCGACCGCAAAGCGGCTCTGGACGATGCATCCACCAAGAAATTTGCGGAAAAGTCTGGGGAATTGATAATCTGGTACGACACTGATCGAAGAATCGTCATGTATCCGACTTCCGACAACAATCTGCTGAATTTTGTCTGCATCCACCCAGAGAGCGAGTCTGGAGCCAGTGGTGAGGACTGGAACACAGAGGCAAACAAAAGCACGCTTCTGAAGGTCTACGAGAGTTTCGACCCAGACTGCTTGGCCTTGATTGGCAAAGCTAATCCGGAGTCGCTGAAATCGTGGAAATTGCTCGACATGCCAGTCATCCCAACCTGGGTCAACTCACGACTGGTGCTCATCGGCGATGCCGCACATCCGTTTTTGCCTCACCAAGGTCAGGGTGCCGGTGTCGCGATGGAGGATGCCGCGGCACTGTCGGTGGTGCTGGAGAGAGATGTGGCCGCCGAAGAAGTCCCTGACCGACTCAAGCTTTGGGAAAGCATCCGATATGAGCGAGCAAACCGAATCCAGGAGTACTCCCGGCTCGCTGGCAGGGACGTCAAGGAAGGTGTAAAAGTCAACAGTACGTATAGCCCCCATCTCTCACAAGATTCAACGCTCGCAAATGACTGACCGCTCCACGCAAAACAGTGATCGAGTATACGAATTACAATTTTGGACACGACGAATTCGACAATTCCACCCAAAGACTCCGGGAGTGGAAATGGGCTCAAACACCACAGATCTACTGGCGAATGCCGATAGCCTTTGGACCCATGCCTGGCCCTCGTCAAAACCACCAAGGCGTTGGCCGACAATCAGAACATTCGACATTCACGACGGCATCGATCAAGTTCAAAACGTCCCGAACTGTTTTACAGAACCTTTTTCCACCCGGAAATACGAAGTATCGCTTCAAATCACCAGGCACTGTGGCGTACTGCTCCTTCTCCCAGACGCATCTCGACCAAATGGAATGGCTCGGTGGGTCCGGCTACAAGCATCTCGGCCTGTACATCCATGGCGTCGAGTACGTCAAGGACGACGGGGACGTGATCAGCGGCACGTACATGCCGATTCTATTCGAGTCACTAACAGATCCTATTGTCTCGGGCCGTGAAGAGCTGGGCATGCCGAAATTGTACTCGTTCATCGACGTGTACAGACATGGCACTGAGTCTTACCGGATCAACACGGGCTGGCAAGGCTCCATGTGGGGCAACTTTGTGCTTGAAGGTCTGAAGCCAGTCACTGATGTTAGCGCCATATCAGGCAACCTTAGTGGCGAGGCCGACGATGGTATCCTGGTGTATCGATATATGCCCAAGGTGGGACAGACGAATAAAGGTGTTTCCGCGGAGGAGCATGCCGTGTTTGTGCCGTTCAAGGAAGACATGCCTCAGCCGCAGTCGAAGCGGGTCTGGCAGGCATCGAAGGCGAGCTTCAAGATCGACGCCATGGATTGGAACGCCTTGCCTACGTTGCACCATGTCATTTCGAGGTTGCAAGAAATCCCGGTCTATGAAATAGTAGGTGCGAAAGTGGTCGAGGGAACTGGTGTCCCAGATGTCGGAGCGGCAAGGAGGATAGATTGAAATATATGTACTTTTGCAATGATTGTATCTCGCCCCCTTATATGACCGGGTCCATATGCCAGGATTGGAGAGACACAACGAGCTTGTTTTTCTGATAAATTGCAATGAATAAGTCTCAGTAAATCGACGATCCAACATGAATCAAGCGGTTCAAGACAGCAGATTTATGCTGACAGCACTGATGACCTTCTACACATCAGCAGAAAACAATGTCACGTTATGTGCAGAAAACTACGATTGACAACGACTACGGCGACCAGATAGTGATAATTTTCTGGCTGAAGACAGGCTCAACCCCTATGTGGTTCGTGCGAAACTTATCATAGTAACAACAATATACACTAATATTCATCACAGGACTACCACGTATGACTGTGCTCCGTATCTGCCGCACCCTACTCCCTTGTTCCTCGCGATCACCATGAATCATCCATTCTGATATCATCCCTCTGACTGGCTCCATGCTTCGAAGCCGCCATTGTCCAAGATGGAGACTGTTAGGTCGTCTTCCACCAACTACTCACCAACCTCACGATCCTCATCCCACCGCACCCACTTCATGATCCCCCAATTAAGGGTCGCAATGCGAATCTTCTTGCCCCAGATGTAGAGCGGTATCCACAAAAGAAGCACTCCCCCAGAAATGGCCGCCATCTCGCCATAGGCCGGAGCATAGCCGCTCTTAGCGACCCATGTATTGGTGTAAAATCCAAGGAGGAATCCAAAGCAGGATTTGAAGGCTAGCTGTGTGATGATGACCTCGCCAGCGATGGGCCTGTAGGCGTCGATGGTGTAGACGAGCGAAACATTGCAAGCTTGTGTGATGGAGAAGTTGAGCAAGCCAATTCCTACCGTGGGGCACATCCAGTGCAGCTTGTTCTGGATGCCCACGCCGTACAAGATCAGTGCCAGAGGAGAGGTGATGCAGGATATCATAATCGAAGGCAGACGCATCTCGGGTTCTCGAATGCCCCCATTTCTTCTAGTGAAGAAATCGGCAACACGATCGGAGGTCATGCCACCGAAAACGATGCCCAACAACGCTCCAATGATGGCAGCAATGAAACAAAGGCCCGATTGCCAGGCTTCAAAGTTGTAGGCGGTGGAGTAAGCGGAGGCGACGTTGGAGGTCACGGCCGTGATGAAGCCAATGGTCACAGACTGCACCAGAGTAGCCCACAGCACCGGCGGAAGGATGAGAAGGCCAAGCGGTCGCACGGTCATGGTGAGGAGAGATTCTTCTGTAAAAGTTCCACGAAAGAGTGGGAGTTCCTGGACCCAAGTCCTCTTGACCGGATGTGCTCTGACCTCTGCTGTCTCTCGATAATAGACGGAGCGGTCGGCAGCCTTGTCACCTGTCTCTGGCCCGTCCTCTCCCTTTTGTGGCCCCTCATCAGAATTGGTATGTCCATAGGCCGCAGAAGCATGATGTAGGGTGGTGCTGATGCCTTCCGGATGTGCACTTCGGTTATAAGCAGTCTCTGGAAAGGTAAGGACCACCATCACAACGGAAGCGCCAATCAAGGCCGAGGCAACGTAGTATATGACACGCCACGGATGCTTTATAGTAATTAGTCCATCAATGATCAATCCCAACCCGACGCCGAGGTTCAATGCTGCGGTATAGATGGACATGACGAAGCCTCGTTCGTGAAGGAAGAAGATGTCGGCGATGGTTAAAGGGGCCAAACATTCGCCTGCGCCTGCAGCGAAACCCATGACGATTCGAGCGACCAAGAAGTTGGCATACTGGTGAGCGAAGGCGCACCACAATGCCGTGATGAAGTAGATGGTAAAGGCAATGACATAGATTGGTCGACGGCCGTACTTGTTGATCAAGGGCATCCAGATCAAATTTCCAATTCCCTGGAATAGGGCGGTGGTGTTGAAGAAGTAGACGGTCTTCTGAATGGCGGGCACAAGGCCCATCTCCTTCCAGTTGGGGAAGAAGTCCATAGCAGTTTCGACCACAGCGATGGTCGGTCCCGCTGCAAGGAAATTGCACATGACCATGGCGAAGCAGACGGCAAAAGCTGTGTAGTATTTGAAGAAGGTGGTCCGGTTTAGAGGATCGTTGGGATCTGCCGACGGGGTTGGGATAAGAATCCTCTCGTTGGTTTCGACATTGCGCAGGCGAAGACTGCCTAACGTCTTTGTATGGCTGCCACTAGCGATGTCGTGCGTGAGATCGCGGGTGAGCGTGTCGTGCTCATGTTCCTTCATGGTGGGCCACTATCAGACTTGCTGCGTATGTGCTTCCTGACAAGACTTCTCGACGGAATCAGGGGGCCTCGTCCGGCAGTGGACGATGGTAATATCTCTCCCCCTGAGTCAATCTAGATTGTATGCTGCAGAAAGGTATCAGATTATTGAAGCTCGAGTCTGCGGTAGCATGTCTCGGCATCCCTGGATCAGCGAGCGTCCAGCTTGAAGTAGTTGGCATGCATCACCCCAGACACAGTTACTCAGTTGCTTCGCGACGTCTCTGCTTCGGAAGATGATGGGTTCCACAACCCGGCAGTACTTTTGAGAGAGTTCGGGACCACATCCCCACGCTGCTTGTGTCGTCAAGTCTTTGAGCGAAACCTCCTCCACGTCTCTTGGGGTCAACCGAAAAGCTTAATCTTGACCCCAGATCGACCCCAGACGAGGGGTGACGCGCGTTCAAGTAGTCTCAGTATCGCGAAACAGTTAGAACCTCGTCTCCAAGTCGCTTCCGACAGCTTGGCCTTCCTTGGCTTTGACAGTTGTCTCTTCAAAGGCTCCTTGAAAAGAGCGGTCTGAGTATTGCATATCCGATGTGAAGGGACCACTCGTCCCGAGAAATCTCGAAGCGAGATCACAGTCGCCGAGGACTATCGAGTCGACGAAGAGGGTAAGAATGCTGTCGGACAGTAGAGCAAGTCTAGTGTACGTACACCAAACTGTCAGGATATAAAAAGACCCTGCCAGGATGCCGTGGACGATTTTGAAGACCACTGACGGGCAAGTGGACGCTTGGGACTCTCTGACCTCTCTTCTGAGTCAACTTGATCAATCCAACAACGGAAATGTCTCCATCTTCGTTCGTAGCTTGGACATCATTGCTGGCATTGTGGCCGTTGGCTCAAGCCACCTTTACCATCACGGACCCCAGCGATGTGATCAACCCTGCTGACTGGGCTGCTGACAACGCCATTCTGGCGGATTACAATGTCACCCCTACTCTGTATCAGACTGAGGCGATCGTAGGGCCCTACACCTATAACGGTCAAGCAGCCAACATCAGCCACACGACACTGTCTGTAACCGGGAACGACACCAGTGTCCTGGTAGTCTCCAACGACTCGGACGTGGGTGTCGAGTATACTACCGTCGTCAAGTATGGGTACAGCTCCAACCTCTTCCAGGCTAGCTTTTACGGTCAGTGAACATGAACAAACAATCAGCCCGAGGACTTCCTGTAGCTCCGCCGTGCTGAGTTTTTTCAGTGCTTGGCTGACACATATCAAAAAGGTCTCAATGCTGCCGTAAACGTCGCTAATGGTTCGACTTTGTCCCTGTCCAATGTGAACATCACGACACATCACGGTGCTGCGAACCTGTACACCTATGGAACCGGGAGTACTACCTACGCCGACAATGTCTGGCTGTACAGTTCCGGTCCCACCTCCCACGGCTTGTACGCAGGAGGAAATGGCACGGTGTATGCACAAAATGTCGTGCACTACTCCGGCGGCAACAGGTGCTCGTCCTTCAGTGGCGACAACCCCGCCGGATACATCCACGTCCAAAATGCTGTGGCCCATACCGACGGCATTGGGTCGGCCATCTGCTATGCACTGGGCCTCTGCAACATGACTAACGTCATCGGACATGCCTCACACGCACCCGTGACCTTTTCAGATGGAGTGCAGACGACCATCTGGAAGAATTCGGACCTTACCGCTGGTCTGCTCGGAGGCGTGGTCCTGTTCTCCTCAGCGACCCGCGAAGCCGGCGCCAGTGTGACATTCGACCACTCGAAACTGACGGTCCTGGGTAATACGATGCCCGGACTCTGGTTTGGAAACACCATCGCAACGGCCAACATCATTTCGTCCCAGATCAACAACTCGGCATCTGGCATATTGGCCGTGGCAAACTATTCTCAAGTCACGCAGGACTTCGACTTCTACGCTGGCTATGCTGACAACAACGATCTGTCTCCAGCAGAGGTGACGATCAATGTCCAAGAGTCGACGTTGTCTGGCCTTCTCGTCGCTTACAATAGCTCAAGCATCAGTTTCAACTTGACTCAGTACTCAACCTGGAAAGGAGCCACCCAGACCGGCTTCGGTGCTGCTTACTTTGGCGTCTCCCTTGACGCAACCTCCAACTGGACCTTGACCGCGAATACCACGACACTCCAGAACTTCACCAACGCCGATTCCACGTTATCCAATATCGCGAGCAACGGGTTCGATATCAAGTACAACAGCACGTCATCGGCAAACAAGCAGTGGGCAGGCAAGACGATTTCCCTTCAAGGAGGTGGCAAGCTACTCCCAGTTTAACTAGCCATATGATTCAACAAAGTCTTCATGATCTCGGTGGGACATCTCCTCTCATGAGGATACTCGAAAAGAGACCATAGTTTAGTACCTAAAAGCAATAATCAGCATGAATTTGATTACTCATTCACCCTCGCCTTTGTTGACAGAGTAATTTGTATGTGTCCTCCTCAGGGTCAGAAGCTGCTGCAGCGTCGTTGCTGGTACAAATATGTGGAGGGTCATTGGTAGACGATGTATATGGTAGAGGAAGCAACTTGTAAGGGGAACTCTTAAGTAGAAGTCGGCTCTCTAGGCACTAATCATCGTTGATTTTAGGCGCTATCTTTAGGTTGTCTTTTCTAAACGCCAAGCACGAGTCATTCAAGTTGTTCTCCGCATTTCATCCTTTGGAGATCTTGATGCCTGTAAAGTTTCTGGCACTCAGTTGACCGACCACCACACCAAACGGATTTGGGCAATACCACCGTCCTTGGCCGTGTAGGTCCTCATATCACAATGGCGACCATCGCGGACGAGCTATTGAACGACTTCGAGGACAGTGGATCCGAGAACGAGGACAACACAAACGGATTTCAAAATGGCGACCATACCGACGGGCTGTATGCTAAGGGCGATGAAGATCCAGATGTCACGGTCTCTGGATCGCCTGACCGTGATGGAGGTCCAGATGATGAAAACATGGAAGATGCAGAAGAGGAGGTAGCAGCCAACGATGCTGCTCGAGGCGATATCGCGGACGATGAAGATGATGCAAAGGCAAAGGTTGAGAGAATGCGCCTGGGAGGTGAAAGCGACGTGCGGAATGTTGCACGCTTGATGAAGACCCTGCAACCTGTTCTGGAGGTAAGTCATCGCTGAACTTGTCTAAGCGCTATGGTTTACATCGTGGTAATGCAGTTCCTGACGGTTTATCCCTCTTGCAGAAAATCTCCCTCTATCAGAACATGCCTCCACACCTACGAACCACAACAGTAGGATCAGTCGAAGATAATCCAGAATACCATCTGTTGACGGAGTCGAACTCGCTCTCAACTCAAATCGACAACGAAATCATACTTGTCCACAAGTTCATTCGAGACCATTATTCTACCCGCTTCCCAGAACTCGAGACCCTCGTACAAAACCCGCTGGACTATGCAAAGACGGTTGCCATTATCAAGAATGGACCACTGGACAATATCAAGGCGTTGGCTGATTCTCCCCATAACATCGCTGGGGCTACTTTAAGATCTATCCTGGATGGTCCAACGCTTATGGTTGTGACCGTGGAAGGGACAACAACCAAAGGACAACCACTCAGTGATGCAGAGCTTGACACGACCCTGCGTGCGTGTCAGATGACGATGGAGTTGGACAGAGCAAAGAGGGTTCTCACGGAATACGTCCAGTCAAGAATGAACATCTTTGCACCGAATCTGACCGTGCTCATCGGATCGTTGACAGCTGCCCAACTGCTCAATTTTGCGGGTGGATTGAAAGGCCTTGCCAAAACTCCAGACCGCAACGTCCCAGCGATGGGTACCAGAAAACAGAAGCAGAGCGGTTTGGCCACCAATGTGGGCATACGACAACAGGGCTTTCTGTACCACTCACCGCTTATCCAAAGCATTCCCAGTGATCTGAAAGTCCAAGCGATGCGTATCGTCTCTGCAAAACTTGTCCTTGCCGCTCGAGTCGACAGTGTACATCAAGCACCAGATGGCTCGACCGGAGAACAACTACGTGATGACTGCCTACGACGACTAGACAAGCTCACAGAACCGCCTCCCAACCGAGGCCCTCGAGCTTTACCTGCTCCTGATGACAAGCCAAGCAGGAAGCGTGGTGGGAGGAGAGCACGGAAAGCGAAAGAAGCCACTGCTATGACAGATCTGAGAAAACAACAGAACAGAATGGCATTCGGTAAAGAAGAAAAAGAGGTTGGGTATGGAGCTGGCGACGAAACAGCAGGCTTAGGTATGATCGGCGCATCCAATGATGGCAGAATCCGAGCCACGCAGATCGATCGACGTACGATGGCGAAACTCAGCAAGAAGAACCCTGGCTGGGGTGGTTCTGGCACAGCTACCAGCATGAACAGCGGCATGAATACTTCGCTGAAAGGATTTGGCATGTCAGGCAACGCAACATCGCTGCGAGCTTCAGGACTCCGGACTTCAGGCGTGGGTGCAGGAACCGCTAGCTCCATCTCATTTACCCCTGTTCAGGGTCTCGAGCTGGTGGATCCAAAAGTGCAGGCTGAGCTCAAGAGGAAAAGAGAGGCCGAAAGTGCGGGTTATTTCTCCAGCGGTACGTTCACTCAAGTCAGTGCTGGAAAGACCAATGGCGGATTCAAAGTTCCTTCGTTACCCCAGGCGAAGAAAACAAACATGGGGCCTCCACCTCAACCTGCCAAGTGAACTTCAGTTACAGCAGAGAATTTGGGTCCAGAATTTTCCTGTCTGTTACCTGAGACTTACGATGTTGCGTCTTGCGACGGCGGGAAAGATGCTGCAACGGCTGCCATGGCTTCGGCTGCAAGCAGGGTTCACCACTGCCAATATGCTTGCTTCCAATCGTGGTATGATCTCCAGGTCTGATAGTCTCCTTTTCTTGGGAGACCACACGTAGGCCTATTGCGACTGTCTTGCAAGACACTCGAGCTTGCACGCACGCAAGATGAACATCGACTCCAACAGCGACATCGTTGTCGGCCGTCATGGCGCTACAGTGTCTCAGAACTTAAGCTCATATTCCCCAGTTGTCGCCAATCATATTGGAACGCCAGCATATGAGATACTGAGCTTAAATGTATGACTATCAAGGAGGATGCTCCTTTCGCATTGATCAGTCAACATTATGCGACACAACAAATCATTTTCTCGTGATTGAGAAGTGAGGATATCGTCACCGATGGCTAGTGTCAGTAGGCCTGACGCTGGTGGGCGAAAATCACCCGGAGCTTGACAGTCTCTAGCATTAGCGCATGGTTGTTGAGATTGTGAAAACCTGTGGTGTTGGATGATCTCATCAGGCCTGAGCACAAGACTCCAGCATTAATGTCCGCCTGCGGATGGGTCTTGCCGGCTGGACACTTCAAGTATCGACAAAGAATATCGCGTATTGACTGCTCCCTTCGTCTTTTTTTTCATCGTCTGACCTCGTATCATGGTATCATGTAGTCTCGGCTTCCTCTTCCCTATTGTCCTCTTCCACCACCCCTTCCCCGTCCTCGCTGCCCTCCTGCACCCTTCCCTCTCGGCAGTGGCCTACTCCTCAAATTTTCCGGCAACTCCTTAACCACCTTCCCATCTTCCCACAATTTGCCTATACCCTCCTTTATCTCATACGCCGCGGAGAAGTACTTGGTCGGGACGATCCTGTCTTTCTCGCCCACCCCTTCCGTCAGTATCACTCCATTTTCGCTACGCCACCATTTCATCTCTTTCTCCTCGATCAACGCCCGGCGAATGTCGATGTATATCAGAATCTGTGCGTCGCTCCTCATCCCGGAGATGACTTTGTTCTTGCCGAGGACTGATCCAAGGCCACCTTTTGTCGTTTCGCCTGGCACAGTATGCTGCTGGACCTCCTCCATGCTCGGCCCTGTCGCGAAATGCACATGATTCCGGCTCATCGGTTTGAGCCCGCCACTTTCCAAGATCGGCTCCCATGCGCCGTAGAATGTCCCGTGTACGACGGCGTCAGGTATACTCGCCTCATCATCCAGAGTGATCGGGGTTAATAGATTTTCCGCCTCGACGGTCTTCATGCTGTGACCCTGCATGGCGCGGATGACGAATTTCTTCGTATCGATGTCGTTGTCTGATCTGAGCGCTTCAAATTTTGAAATAGCTCGTTGAGTCTCGCTCTCAGTCTCTGCTTCGGTTTCCGCAGCTGCTTGTGCTCCCTCGGTGGTAGTGGTGGGGACATCTGCGTGCTCTGGGTTGATTTCCTCGGTTACATACTTTAATGCGAATCGCTTCTTCTCGTTGTCCTGGACGACATCGACTACCTCGTCGAACGTCACGGGAGGTTTCATACTGCGTAGACGTTGCCATCCTAAAAGGTGGTCTATGCGGACGTAGCCGTGGTTATCGATGGGAATGCGTTCCTGCACGGCAGCGTGGCGAAGAAGACGGGAAAGCGCTTTCGAGACCAGCACAGTACGAGGCTGTGAGTCGTGGCGATTGCCGCCGCGGCCGCCTCGACCACCCCGACCGGATGACATTATGAGTTGTTGATGGATAAGTCGTGCGGTTGAAAATCTGTGGCTCAGGTCTGCGATGAAGTAGCTGATGTGGCGAATGTGACTTGGAGCCAGCGGGTAGATAGCGATTTTCGTCGGGGTAATGCCGCGAAGACAATTCCGGAAAGACGATTGTCGCCTTGTTGAGAGATCGAAGTCCTTCCTCACATCAACTTTGGTCGTGACTTCCCAGACACTGAATGGCTCAATGAGTCACCGAAAACAAGGATCAGATATTCCTCTGAAATGCCTTAGGCCTTACTTGAGTTCTCAACTCTTTGCTCAATGGATCTCGTCGTTCGTTTTACCGTTTTGGACGCGGCAGAATTTATGATGGAAATATGAACGTGGACAGCCTTGCGAAGGAGCCCCGTCACAAATGTGGGAAGGAATTTTAAGTTTTATATTCACAGCGACGTCACATAACCATTCTTTTCCACTTGTACTACTCCTTCTCCTCGTCCATCGTGAATTCAAAGACATGCTCACTCAACGCTCGAGGCGTACAAGATCGTGATGATAACCACACTTCTCTCTGATGATGAATTCCAATGGAGTGGCTGGTTTAGTGTCTTATGGCTGATGATGGTGATTGACAACAACGACTAATGAAATATAGGTTCTGCAACTATCAACACGACTCTCAAGAGCTGACGTCCACTCCAAACTCCTAAAGATACCATTCATACTGACATCCAGCAAATATCAACAACACTCTAAAAGACGATGCACCTTGGCCTGCTCCCAAGCACACACAAACGATCCATTCATTCTATGGTACATAACTCAAATCCAGTTACATCCCATCCCTACCTGCGTTTGACCTCCTTCAGTCCCCGTTCACTGTTAACCAATTTATCCACAACCCACGTCGGAAACGCCCATGTCATGAATCGCACACTCGACGCCAACGCCCCATGCCAAATCGTGCCTCTGGCTCCTCCAAGGATGTCCTTAACCAACTTCTCAGCAAGAACATCGACTTTCATAGCCTGCTTCTGGTGCTCCATCCGCTCCTTGTACGCCACGTCCTCAACGCCATGATAATACGAGGTCTCAAACAGTCTCATCTGACCACCGGGCTTGCCGAACATAGGCGTATCAACCGATCCGGTCATCATTGTCACAACACGCACGCCCAGCGGCTCCAGCTCGAGGCGCAAGATTTCCGACATGCGTGCCCCTGCTGCTTTGGAACTAGAGAAAATGCCTGCCCTCCCTGTTAGCTTTTCATCGACAGCTTGAAGCGTCGACCGACTTACCAGCCCACACCATATTCAGCGCGGCGTCAATGGAGCTCTGATTGGCGACGATGCCCTTGGCCTCGATAAGAAGCGGCGCAAATGCCTGGACCACAGCGAGGGGGCCCCAGACGTTGACGTCGTACAGCCTCTTCGCCTCAGCGATGTCGACGTCCAGTAGTGGAGACTGAGACTCGATCCCAGCATTGTTGACCAGGAGATCCAGTTTCCCGCCTGTGCGTTTCGACACCGTGTCTCTACATTGTGCGATGGTCTGCGGAATGGTGACGTCCAACTGGAGGACCTCCACACTACTTAGTTCTGCGAGGTCTGCCGCTGTGGAAGAATCACGAGCTGTGGCAAAGACGTGGAATCCTCGCTCGAGGAAGACCCTGGCCATGGACGAGCCTATGCCGCCGGTACTACAGCCTGTGATCAGGACTGTCTTCTTCTGTACTGCTGCCATGTTGTTATTGTTGTTGTTAGCGGTTCACGCCTATGAGTAACGTCGTCGAAATTGATGCGGATTTGACACCGCTTAACATCGACTTCCATAGCAGCTATGGCCCCATGGGAATATATAGTATTATAGCACTACATTGATTTATCTTATTATACGATACGGAGAATTAATTATGTCTATGAAGCGTGTTTAGTAAGAAGAGAATGGAAACATTGGCGGTGGTCGCGCCATCATTTCATCCGACGGAGACATCATGGTGACCGGCCTGAAATTGCTCCGACCAAGCGCAAGGCCGAAAACAGTAACAACAACAGGATAGTTCCCTTGGACGGCTGCTTACAGGCACAACTGCCATAGCTGAGCACTAGTCAGGCTGTTGTTGTATTCACGTTCAGGATGTTCTTGTCATCGAACTATTGCAATGGTAAAACGAGCAACTGAAGGGCTACTTGAATCAGATTGTTTGGACATGCTCAATCACTCCCGAAGGAAGTTCTAAGGCCCGATGAAGCACGGAGTATTCTACACTCTCTACTAAATGAAGAACGCCGTGGGCGCGCTCTGAACACTCGCACCTGATGTTGCGACATTGCCGTTGGCATGCACATTGTACAAGATAGGTATGTGTACTCCCGTCTCGATCAGAAAAAGTCGTCTACACAAATACCTCCACCCTTTTCACCCCTTGGCCTCGCAGCATGTCTCCCTCTATCCACCTTTTGTTGTGCATATAGCGGGACCTTCGCTCTCAAAGGCAAAGATAACCTCGAAATTGCAGCTGATCCGGATTTCGACCTCGACCTCCACTTCGGTGCTGATTCAGAGGTTGCGCTCGCCAAGGTATGCGACGACAAGTTCGAGTCCGAGAGCTCCCTGACAAGATCCAGCTCGTTCCACTCCCTCTCGCCTTCATATCGGGAGTTCCAGGACCCAGTGCACATGGATTCGTCATCAAAATCGTCCTGCTCCTCCTCATGCCCGGTGCCGCCACCAGCCATCCTAGCTTTCTCCGTGATTCTGAGCAGCTCCGCCCAGCCGACGATTCCGCCGTTCGCGTCGTGGCCGGGAACATCTGGTTTCAAGTAGAAAATAGGCGGCTTTTGTTCTGGGACTGGAAGTGATGTCGCGCTTGATGACGATATCCGATCTGAAGTCCTTCTCTGGCTCTGATACAAATCGCTCGGAGGAATATGATCCCCAGGGAAGGGGGCGGACTGGGACAGCCTAAAACTGTGCCGCAGAGGGCTCTTCGGCGGGGTAGGTGGTCTAGTCATCGGCTTGTATTGCGCATCGCAAGCGCAAATGCTGTCTGCATCGAATTCACAGTGGCAGATGCTGTCGCGCTTCGAGGCTGAACTCGGAACACGAATATCCTGTTGTCGCTCTTTCGGAATCTCCTTACCTGAGTATGTTGGGATACGATACATCCATTGCTGTTCGGCATCTATAGGAGACACTGGACTCTGGATATTTGATTGATTCGTGGCAGTGGTGTTGGTGCTGCTGTGCGTCAAATTGGATTGAAGGGTGTTCAAAGTGCTGACTGAGGCTTCGCTGTCCGTCGGGTGAGTACCCACCCTGTCGTTTCCCGCACTGAGCTCGAAAGGCCCTGCTTCGGGGAATTTTCCCTTCTTTCGTCTCTCTTGAACAATTTTCAGGGCTCGTATTTTCGCTGCTCGTAAAGAGTTCGAATGTGGGCTGTCCTTCGATTGTGGAGACAGTACATCGTCTTCCGACAAAGTGATATCCTCTTCATACAATGGCTGACACACTGATTGTAGCACTCCACCAGGTGAGGTATCTCGAGGCGCTCTGAGATGAATTAATGCAGGAAAGCCATTATATGATATTGACTGTGCCAGGTGTTCGTTTGCTGTGAGTGCGACATCGTCGCAGATCTCGGTGTTGCCCGGTTGAGGGCATCCAACATGATCGGTACGTGCGTGGACATCTTCATTGTTGCAAAACACATCCCAATGCAGGAACTTTAGCCTTTTTGAAGCCAAAAGTGGTTGGAAAACCACGGCCCCGGAGTAGGTAGGTAGCGTAGGCACGGTGTCTGTTTGAACGAAGGTAAATTTTCTCAGTCGATCGAGAGATGCTAACATTTTCGAAAGCGTCAGTAAGCTTGTCACATACTGATGTATCAGGCTGAGCCGTTCGATCGCAGCTGCTCTCGGTCTGGCTGCCCATCGAGTCAGTCCAGCTTCCGTAATCCCGGAGCATTCCTCAAGTCGCAAAGACGCAACACGGGGAACACGGAGCAAGGTCTTGTCGTGAAAGTCATCAGCATCGAAAGAGGCTATACATAGGTTCTTCAGCGAGGGTAGAGAGCGTAAAACATATTTGAAGAGTCTGTACTCGATAACCCCAAGCCCACCAGGCGAGCAAAGCATAAGAGTCTCAAGGTATTTCCATTGTTGGTGATATAACTTGAATTGGAAATATTGCTGTTCGTCCAGAAGGCCCGGGGGCAGTTTTCTCTGACTTCGTTCTCGAATCTCGTCATTCTCTGCTATGACCCAGACGTGCTGGCGCAGTTTCGTTCTTGTAGACAAGGCATGCGTCAGCCGGTCGAATGTATGGTTGTAGAAAGGTGTGAAGCCTGAGAACGCCTCGAGATTGGGGCAAGCCATGACGACTGATGCCAGAGTGCAAAGATAAGCGTCGTATGCCGGGTTTGGATTGTCGTTCGAGAGATATAGAGGTATATTGAGATCGGGTACGTTGATAGTCTTAACAAGAGCGGCAAGCAAAGGCTTTGCCCGGAGGGTGGAACGCAACCTAACAAGTCGCGCAGCCCGAGATAGTCGCCACTTTCGTAACAAGGTAGGATCATCTTGTCCCAGGAGATCGATATGAGTATATCTGGCTCTGTCAGGAAAGCAGAGGTCGACAAAGCGTTGATGCTTACAGGATTTTCTGTGCATTTGAGAACCATGATCTGCATGTGCGCTGCACAGAACTCAAATCTCTCATATAGCATGTTGTACATGAAGAAGATTTTCGATCAAGGTGTGTCTTCTTGAGATGCAGTAGTACAAGTTCCAGTATTGGGGTCGGCAGTCGCTTCCAATACCGTCTGGATTTGCTCTCCGGACGCCACTCTACCTTATCTCCTGTACGCCCTAAACCTTTCGGTCCAGATAGGTGGCGGAGAAGGCTCGCCCTCTTAGCATGCTGTGCATCTTTGTCGAGTGGAGTGGACAGAGCCTGAGGCTGGGATATAAAGGCGCCTGCAAATGCTTGCTCAATGCGGTCGTGTAGTGGTAATGTCTGCTGACGTTCCATGGCTTCCACCATATGAGAACCTGGATCCTCAGTAGTAGCAGCAGTCGTCGAGAAGAAAAAGTATTTCGGCGGTTGAATTCATCGCATCGTGCTTGAACTTCTCAGACTGCTCAGTTGTGCATCCTGAGCGCCAAAGATAAGGTCCATCACACGTCCAGATGCCCACTCGCAAAATATGTAATGATTGAATTCAATAAAGGGATAACTTAAGGAATGCCATGTGATATTTCCACACGTTCTCATACAGTAGCAATATTAAATCAACAGGAAAGAAGATATGCGGGCAGCTGTGGAAAGTTGGAATGGATATCCGCCCAGGGACTTGGAACTGGGATTGTCGTTCGGTTGGCGTTTATTCTCCAACCAATGACAACAATCATATTGACGGCGATGGATTTCCTCTACCAACTTTGTTTTGCACATGGCAGATACCCATAACCAGCTGAGCAAGCTACAAAAACAAGACCCTTGTAGCGTTCGGAGCCGGCATTTACTGGGGAGAGCTCTTGCTGGCAGCAAGAAGAGCAGCAGGAAGGAACATGGCTCGCATGATATAAAAGTGGCAGGTCCAGGGTCAACAGCCAGAAAAGCGCAATTGCAAGCAGGCCATGGCAAGTTTTGTCTGCCTTATTATACAACAGTCATTAGTCGACTGATACCATAGCTAGCCATCCACGGATCCTTGAGCCATGCTATGCCATGCGAGACGCCCAGTCGCTACGGTGATCTATCCTTGCATTGCACCCATGATTTGCTACTCTGTACAGTCGACCTTAACCAACTCAGAACGCTTATTGCATGCTGAAGGTACGACAAGAATCATGCATAGAAGTTCACCCTGAAAATGTTAGCGTCTCGATAATTGATCCTGGGAAAGGGGTTGACTCACGTATCCTTCTTCTTGGCCATGACTTCCGCGATGGCATCCACATAATTCTCGTGTATGATCTTGCTCTGTCCTTTGCGAAGCGCGATCATGCCGGCTTCCACGCAAACAGCTTTTAGCTGAGCTCCATTCATCTCATCTGTAGACCTGGCAAGCTCATTCCAGTTCACGTTGCCTTCGTCCACGGTCATCTTTCTGGAATGGATACGAAGGATCTGTGCTCGTGATTCTTCGTTGGGTAGCGGGAACTCGATCTTTCGATCCAGACGCCCTGAACGGAGTAAGGCTGGATCAAGCACGTCAACTCTGTTCGTGGCAGCCAGGACTTTGATTCTTTCATCCGAGGCAAAACCGTCCAGCTGGTTGAGCAATTCCAACATGGTACGCTGTACTTCTCGATCACCGCTCTTCTCAGAATCAAAACGCTTAGTGCCCACAGCATCAAGTTCGTCAATGAAGATGATCGACGGAGCCTTCTCTTTTGCCAGGGCGAAGCAGTCTCGGACGAGTTTGGCACCATCACCAATAAACATCTGAACCAATTGGGGACCGGCGAGTTTGAGGAAAGTGGCGTTCGTCTGAGCGGCGCATGCACGAGCAAGTAGAGTCTTGCCGGTACCGGGAGGCCCATACATCAGAGCTCCTGCAAAGTGGTCAGCATCTAAAGCACCGACATTTGTTGTAGCAACATACCCTTGGGAGCCTTGATACCAATCTTCTTGAATCTTTCTGCCTCTTTCATAGGCCATACCACAGCTTCGATGAGCTCTTCTATCTGCTTGTCGAGACCACCAACATCCGTGTACTTCTCGGTCGGCTTCTCGTCAACCTCCATAGCCTTTACTCTTGAGTCGTACTCAGCAGGCAGAGTATCGAGAACGAGGTACGAATCCTTGTTGACACCGATAAGGTCGGCAGGTTTGAGCTTGTTGTGGTCGACCAGCCCGATGAGTGGTAGGAAAATAGTCTGTCGCGTACTGGTCTTGATCACTGCGGATTTGCCCACTCGAGTGGCGTCGAGATCGATGTTTGCTCCTTCTTCTGCTGCTTCGGCCTCAACATCTAGGTCAAGAAGTTCAACAACGTTGCCGACGAGATAGGGTAATTGCCTGCAGATGAATTAGCCACCTTCATGTTGCTACGTGTGGAGCCTGTAGCCGTGACCAGCACTCACCGGTTTTGCTCAATCTTGTCCAAGTTGTCCTTGATCTTGTCCTTCATGGTAGTTTCTTCGTGCTTCAGTCGTTGAAACTCGCTCTTAAGGATCTTCAATTCATTCTCAAGTAACCGCCGCCGGTTGATGATGTCTCTGGTACTTGACTGAAGGATTTCTGAATCAATGTATTCCTCTTCTTCGTCTTTCTTTTCAGCCTCTGCATCCTTCATCTCGGCATCTTTTGATTCTCCATCGCTAGGAGTCTTCTTCTTGTCATCGCCATCCTTCTTCTGTTCCTTCTCGTCGCGCTCAAGATCATCAAGGTCTTCTAGGGTGGACATATTGGCGGTCGTTGGTCAGGTATAACGAGTTCGGGAGGGCAGAGTCAACGTCGAGACTGCAAGGTGTAGGGAAAGTCGGACGCGAATGGATAGATGAACGACAGTCCTGAACTGCTATGGATTGCAATGGATGGTTTGGAGGTGATTACATGCTAGTACCCCAAACCACCGAGCCACCCTCATAATGACCCGGGCTTGGCAGCCTTCACCGAGTCGTCACGCTTGCAGCCTGGTTTGTTTTGACTATGCAAATCGCAGCTTGGTCATCACTCATACCTATTATCAAACATCAGTCAAGAATTCCAGCCTTTTGCAGAGTCATATGAAACATTGAAAGCAAATCTTTTGTATTCGTCTTTTTCGTGGTGGTCTTAAAAGCACCCAAACCGTTGCGATAAAATCTATAAGGGGTATAAGCCCAATCCATTGCACCAGCCCCAGGGACATGTAGAGGCGACAGAAGATCCATAAAACTGGCCGACATGTTCCATTCCTTCTCACCGACAGCGCCTTTGAGGATGTACCCATGTTCTCGTCTTGTTGCAG
This sequence comes from Exophiala sp. CCFEE 6388, assembly GCA_035928005.1. NCBI lineage: Eukaryota > Fungi > Ascomycota > Eurotiomycetes > Chaetothyriales > Herpotrichiellaceae > Exophiala > Exophiala sp. CCFEE 6388. The sequence continues at coordinate 218,488 of JAVRRU010000026.1, forward strand.
ATTCTGACCTCGACAGGCCCGCTCTTGAGCCAGTTCGAACTCTATTGCACGTTTGTAAACCTCGTGCATTGAAACCACCACCTCTCGTTTCACATAGCTAATTACAAGAACGACATGCCAGCTAGCAATGAGTAAAAGACCGTCCAGCAAATCACCTCCTTGTAGGAGAAAGCACCATGACACATCAGCTGTATAAAGGAAGCGCTGTGTTGCAAGAAAAAAAAGAACGAAAACCTGAGCGCGTGCGTAGAATTCGTGTTGTCGACAATCCCATAACGCCATTTACCACTCTCATCGCAGAGCCTGAAACTTTTTATGACTTTTAACCTCCCTGTGTTTGTCCCCTGAAACCACCGACCGTCGTGAATGTATGTGGAATAAACCCTGGTTCTATCATTGAAGGAAGTTGCTCAGTGCTTAAATGCCGAAGAACGAAAAAAAGAAGGCGCGATCGTAATAAGTCGTTAGATGCAAGCTCGATTAAAGAATTTTTTTGACTCGCCAAGAAGCGGTCACAGCCCGAAGTGATGAGCACGAGATTTGATGGTGGTCGAAAGTCGTTTCCGACGGTTGTGGCCAATATCGACAGTGATATAACAGAACCGAAGTGACAATGCGGTTCGATAACTTTTTGGCCGGATTCAACAAATCGCTGAACGCTGGAAGTCGGCGAAACAGTTTTAGCCGACAACAGTTTGCATAGGATATCCAGCATGGCTGAAGTAGTAGTCTGAGTGTTTAGCGTGCAGCGCACAGTTGCAGTTTGGTCCATGTGTCATCCAGTTGTTTGCTGTAAGGCTTGCAGGATAGGAAAACTGGCCGTATGCTGGAAGTTGATTGCGCTGGGCGTTGTATGCAGAAGCATTGCCGGAATGGTATGACTGACGACCGAAGCCTGGACCTGATGGGGTATATGACCAGGTCGGAGTGTAGTAGTCGGGCGTTGCTGGGCCACTATGCGGTGCAGATGGTGGTGAGTATTCCGAGATGTATGGTTGAACCCAACGTGTGTCGTACTGCGAGCCCTGTTGGTATTGAGGAGGAATTGGACCTTCTGGAGACATGAGTGGCTGCTGTTGGTGAAGAGAATGACTGCGACGAATGTTGGTCTCGATAGGAGCCAGCTTTTGCATCTCTTTGACTTTCTCGAGCTGAGCTTTCTCTTCATACGCATGCCAGTGTTCGACCCACATAAAGAAGCCTTCCTCTTCGTCGTACATCATACCATGGATTTCCCAATTGAAATCTGTCAACCACTGTAGCTCCATCATATTCAGCTCATGTACGGGAATGCTGCTGACTTCAGCCCAAGACCGGTTTTGGAAAGTGTTATCGTCAAGGAACTTGCTGCCGAGTAGGAGGCAGGTAGTGAGCATGCGATACACAGTACCCGACGACGAGGTCGATTGTCCACGCTCGCTCAGTTGTCTCATCCTGGATGCGAGATAGAACAGACCCAGCATGATTGTGGAGCTCGGTAGGCGAGTTGAGGACAGGATCTGCGAGACGTATTTCCGGAACTGAGAGGATGGCGAGGACTCGGGAGTCACAAGATTCTGAGACATCTCAGCGACGAAGTTGGACATCAAATCCATATCGTAATCCAAATGCTGTGCCACGCCCCCAGTAGGCTTCTCTTCTTTTGGTTTTGGTTCACTTGGCTGCTGTGTGTAATTTCCTGGAAAGTCCAAGGCATCGCTGACAAGAATCGGAGGCAACATGGGTGCGGCCACAGCATTGTATCCATACTGAGCAGTAGCCTGAGCATATGGCTGAGGGTATGGGTACTCTTGAGAAGGATGACCATGTCCGATTCGTGAGCCCTGACCGGCAAGAGGGTGTTGAGCAGTGTATGCGGGTGGAGCCTGGTATCTGTCGGAGTATTCTCTTGTCGACAGAGATCGTCGAGGACGAAAGCTCTGTGATGGATAAAAGCCGCGTTCTGACACAGCGCTCATTGGCGTAAGATAGGCAGTCTGGTACTCAGGAGGGGTGGGAGGAAGCCGAGCATGCTGCCCATTAGGGCCCCAGGAATGGTAGGAAGGCATGATTAGAGGATGGGATTGAGGAGAGCAGACAGCCGAAGCCCTAGTATTGTTAGAGACGGATGCTCTGGTGTCTGGAGTCAAATTCTCCTCACCTCTGCCTCCGCCGACTGCGGCAACGCACGAAGCGTTGGGAGTCGAAGCAGTTGTTTGCCGTAAACTCAGAAACCGAGCATGGAATGGATGTAGATTGATGCCGCGGTCAATTTCTGAGATTGATCGCGATATCGAGGATTAAGAGGCAGGTGTCTGCAAACGGTGCGATGTAAAGGTGTTGTGGTGTTGTGGTCGATAGATCGACAAACGACGAATAGTGTACAATCTCTTTTTTGAAGAGTCAAGGTTGATGAAATGATGGACAAGACTTAGTGAAAAGCTCGTCAAGTTCGTCAATTGAGTTTTGCGTAAGGTAAGAGGCGGTGTGAACCGGATCTTTGTTGAAGATGGGAGCCTGCAGCGTGATTGAGGTCAGAACGATACACCCAGATGGCGAGGTTCAATGAAAGCGCGGCCAAGTATTTGGAGTCGTCCAGTCAAAGCTGGGGTGGTTGACGGCAAGACGGCTGGATTAGAGGGAGAGAAACATACCAAGTGGTGTCACCTCAAACCGCACTGACTCTTAAGCAATTGACTGCGCCTTGTGGTGACTGAGACAGGCTGTTGCGCGTTTGTTGTTTGGGTTGAGAGGCAGCGAACAGGTGTTGTGAGGGAAATCTGAGGCCTCGGACCTGAAGAAGAAACCGGCGGAAATGGGGAAACACAGCCACTAGCGAGGCGAGAGTCGTGCGTAGCGAAAAGGCTTTGACCGGCTCGTGATGCGCAAGTGAGGAAAACCTCAAATTGGCCACCAAGTCTAATAGAAGGGTTCCTAGGCGACAGATGGAAGGAAGAGTTATGGCCAAAGTCGGTAGCCTGGCGACGGTGGTGCGGTGGGAAATTGTGGCAATCAAGCTGACCGTAAGGAGTCGTCACTCAAGAGGCAGGCGTGGGCCCGGGTCCGAAATTACCACCCTCTGAGGGCTGGAAAAATCCTTCAATTGTTGGCCAGGAATAGCAACGGTGGCTGAACCAACAACCGACCCAACAAGCAACCAACACAGGATGTGTTTAGAGGGGAGAGAGGTTTGTAGGGGAAAAGTGAGGAGAGGTTTAGATGGAAGAGAAGACGATTAAAAGGGTGGGTGAGGGAGATTTCGCGGGAAAAGATGATGAGGTTGAAAGAAACGGGTTTGGGAGGGGGAAAGGAGACCAGAACCAGAACGCAACGACGTGCAGCAGAATGTCTCTTAGCGGGTGGATTTTGGAGGGTCGTCGATGGCAAAACGAGCGAGGAGGGCGGAGGGCAAGGGCGACAACCACAGGACGGGTCCTTGGTGGCAGTCCAAGCGGAGGAGAAAGAGGATAAAGTGGCTGCAGGCGAAGAAGACGACTCGGAGGCCAATTGACCATTCAGCAAACAAGATCAGAGGAAAAGGGGAGCAAACGTGCAGGGTAAGTTTCCTAGCTAAACGCCTAAGGTAGGAGTGATAGCCCGATGGTGGTCTTACTGGCGTTAGAAGACCCTGAAGGACCGGCTGGGGGGGAAAGACTGGAAGGGATTTTGGGCCCAGTCACAATGCAGCCAAATGACTGACTTTTTAGGTCCTCGTCAAAACTTGTATGAATGAGGACTTTGGGCTGACTCTGAAGAGGCGATGATGAAGATTTATGAATGTGTCAAATTGTTTTACCTGGCCAGGGCACTTCACTTCATCTTCCTGGTTGCAAGTCCTCGTCTCTTGGAATTTGTCTTCACCTTCATCGGGCTTTTGTCGCATTATTGTGGTATGCCAGTCTAGATTGGCTTGTTGTAGAGTCAAACGATGAGCCAGTTTCAAAGCTCAGATCACATTGATTTCAACCACACCAAACGTGACCTCTGGAATTCATTAATAATGATCCAGCCTAACCGAAACGTGTCCGGTCCGCCCGAGTGCCGGCTTGGCTCAGGCCGTTGACGAACTCACATCGCTGTTGTCGTAGACCTCTCATTTGTGCTGCAATAATGACTCTTTATTCATCATCCTGAGGTGTTTATCTTCGCCCGTTGCATGTCATCAGCCTGCGCCCCTCGGGGCCTACGAAGACCTATACCTGAGTGTCCTATACAGGCATCCAAGGCCCGACAATTAAGATAACCCTTGGGAGCAGTAATGCAGAATTATTCTTGTCTGTACTCGTATGACATCAGTCTTCTCTGTCGGAATCGTATCCATATTTCTTTAAGACCTGCATCCTGTCTTCGTGCCGTTTGCCACCGATCGTTACTTGCCATCTGTCACTCGCGTGATGAACTGCTCCGTATATCGAGCCATTCAGGCGGTATCTAGGCTGTCTTTCCTAATGCCTGCGTGTTGCAGGTGTTCTCGTGAACTCCGCAGGCAAAAGCCACATCCATCACGATCATCCCAAAATGAGAGCCTACCCAGGCACGTCTGCCTTATGACCCATCACTGGGCAGCTATTTTGGATGCTCTCTCGAACTCGCCCCTGCTTCCATGGTGCTGCCTAATAACTAATGTGCTCATTGTTCATCGTCCAGCAGACCTTCAGCCCCAGGTCATACCATAGTAAGCAATAGGCTCATCTACATATGGCCACGTTTTTGGGAATAGGACGACACCGCCTTGCGCTGGGTATGCACAACGACATCATCGTGCGCCCTCACGTGCCATGACGGATTCCGACTTATGCTCACTGCCTCGGAATCGTTTCCTTGTAGATTTCATGCATGTAAGTCTCCAAACCGACAGCCCCCAAAAGCGCACAGACACTCTTGAGCTCGCTCGTGGGAGACCATCGCGGGAAAAGATGCAACTGCAAGTATGGGTGTGACAACCCCACAGCATGAAAAATTCGACGCGGTCACGAAACACGCCGCAGAGGAGTGTAACAAAGTAGGAATATTGCATTATTGGCGGCACGATGCTCAAGTGAAGAAGTGCATCCAACCAATCAATCTTTCCATAATGACTTCTACTCCACGAAATCCGGCGAGGATCGGTTTTATCTCTGCGGGTCTGTCCACATCTTCGTCGCAGAACACGCATTTGGGGGTCGGGTTCCGCCGGCAGCATGAGCGTCCCATGCCGAATCTGCAATATCGAATCCTGATCCTTGACTTCGGCTGCCACTCGTCGAAGGAAGATCTGCTCAAGCCTCGGGCTTGGATGGATCGTGTGTTCTGCCTCGGACCATTCGAACAGTGCAGTTTGATTCTTTGTCTCGGTATCCGAGACGGACCAATGACCCCTGTATTGATCGAAGCATGCTTCTTCACCTAGCAGAAGCCTCATGAGCTTTTGGTGAAGCCACAATAACCCTTGATACTGGCGGCAGCTCCCTGGAACCTCGGCCTGCGAATAATGTTTTCCTCAATGCCTAGAACATGTCCTAGGCTTGGGTGCTGAGTGCTCATCTTGGATACCAATCAACGGATGAGAGGAAGCGTGCACGCAGACCGTCCACATGTTCGGAATGCCACTTGCTACGCCAGTCTGACTCGCGTGACTTTGCTGCTTCCAAGGCGTCTACGCACTCCGGTGGTAGCTCTTCCAGTATCGTGGATGGAATGGACGAAAGCCCTTCGTCTTCGCCATCCTGACCTGGTTGTCCAAGCCATGACTCTGGTGCGGTTTCAAGGCAGATGTCGTGTATCCGGAAATTTCTGCCATAGACTGGATCAAGTTTTGGCAGCCTTGGTATTTGTTCCAATACCTCAGAATCGTCACCGTCGTGAACGACTTCCCATCGAGCATGAGTTGGCTGCATATTCTTCGGCCAGTGCATGGCGTTCGTGTGAATGTCGTATACACCATTCTTGTTGTCCGAACGAGCTGCTGTCAGCATAGAATTGAAACGACTGGGAGATAATTAGTCCGGCTCTGTTTCATTGGATTCTCATCCTCTTACCTGGCTTCCCTGGCATGTTCGTACATCCAGTTATCACTCGTCACCACAATCTTGCGTCTCTTGATTTCCTGTGCTTTAGCAACAGGACCTGGCACGCTAGGGGCGTTGGTGTGGTAGACCGCACTCGCACCATGCCATGCAACATACTGATTGCGGTTGTAGGGTTCTCCAGGTGCCGGTAGACGGTCGTCTGGGACAGCCAATTCACCTTCCACGTCTCCTCGTTCACGTGCCACTTGAGTCTGATAGTCGTCAACGACCTTCTTTCCTCCTATCACAATCTTTGCTCCAAACTCGCGGAACACTGAGCGAGCGGTCACTACACCAATAGCTCGGCCCTTGTAGGAATGAGGCAACACATCCCGTTCGATGAGATCTCGCTTTTCGTCATCGTCAATGATGATCTTGTACAGATTGGGATGTTTCTGGAAGAATAGGTATGAATCACGAAACCCGATGCATCGTGCTGGCTCGGTGGAGAGCATGTAGAGTCGCTCGTCTCTTCCCATAATGGTGAACGTCCGCACCCGATACTCCCTCCCATCTAATAGATGGCCTCTCTTATCCACTTTCATTTCTCCTTCTGGGTCTTCGGGCAGTTCAACCCCGTCGTTTACAATCTCCATTGGGTTTCCGTTAACATCGAGAGGAGCTGGTGTTCTTGTAACGCCGCCCCTGCCTCTCCATCTTCCACCCCGATGGCCGCGAAAGCCACCCCTCCTCTTTGGCGTGCTAACTTCTGAGGCAGCGTCATTATTCTCGTCGTCGGAGACAAGTGGCCGATTTTTGGGGGGTCGACCCAGTCGCTTCCGTCGTCCGAACTGTAGGGACGGTCGGCCGCGTCGAGGGGTGGCCGAACGAGAAGGTTGCGCCGAGTCTCTGGACGGTGTAGGGGCCTCTTCTGCCTCGTTCATGTCTTCCTCCTCTTCATTCTCTCCATTCTCCTCATCATCTTGTGGTGTCGCTGGATCTCCGGCACTAGCATCTGGCATCTCCTCATCTTCATTATCTGATATGTTTGGGATCGGGGTTCCTGCCACTTGTCAATCTTGACATTTAAGAATGCAAGGTTTAGGAAAACGTACTCATTGAAGCCTGCGCGGCTTGCGCCGCTAGACGGGGTCGCCGAGCCATTTGCGCAGGTTGGGGGGAAGCACAATGCTGTGCCGGGTCGGTACCTTTGTAGTGGACTCTTGGGCCTGAGAAAACAGTAACACCAGGATAGCAGCAAGACGCGCTTTTGACACGGTCACGTGCGTGGTCACGTCCCTCAAAACGCCCTATCTTGGCACTGATCTTCTACGGTGAGTTTCGAGGTCTCAAATGGCATATTCTACGGCGGAGCAAGCCTCTGCCTCTTAGGAGTCGACACCTCTAGGATAACTGGTACAGTATGGGTCAGACGAACCAGACGATATTCTCGTCCGCCTTGCAGCAAGCAGCCTGTGGCCTTACGTTGACTTCACTCACACTGAAGCGCGACGCGACCAAGCGAGACTAGGCGCAACTAGAGGGAATGCACATATGAGAGCACTTCGCGGCGCTTTTCATGAATCATCATTGTCGCACAAGCAAGGCAGGATACGAGCACTTCTCAGCCTTGTCATTGCAGTCATACGGACAGTTTCCTGTCTACATGCGGGTGACAAGCTCATCTCCTATACCGACTCCACGATTTTAGACTCATCATACCCAAACACCTTCATAGCCGCACGCTTGGCCTCGACGAAATCGATCTGATCCAGCCTGCCCTGTATGGCGTTGCGAGACTTCAAAAGCGGCTTGACCACGTCCGCCCACCTCAACGACGATCGTCCCGTGCCAGCATACGCTTGTGCCCCATGATCCACCGCCACTGGCTCCAGCTTGCCGTCCCTCTTGCGCACGACGCCATCCACTATCGTCATGAGGACGTCCGCCGGAGTTGAGTGCATGACGATCGCAATGACGGGATCCTGCTGCGCGCCGCAGATCATAGTCGGACTGAGTGCGTCCAGCACAATGATGTCTGCCAGTTTACCTACCGCGAGACTACCGATGTGGTCTTCGAATCCAATAGCCCTGGCACCCTGGATGGTTCCGAGGGCGTAGGCCTCCTGGACGGTCTTATAGGCGCGGGCGGGGATTTTGCCGGCACTCAAAAACTTCTGGTGCTCGGTGCCGCGGGCGTTGGCCAGAGCGGCGCGCATCTCGGCGGGAATGCTCGCCAGCGTGACGTTGTGGCAGTCGAGACCTAGCGATGAACAGGCCTGGACATCACGTTGGCTGTCGAAGCACGCCGGCGTACCCATGGCCATCTGCAGTTCGACCGAGGGCGTCGACGAGATGTGGGCTTTCCGCTTTTTGATCAGCGAGATGTCGTTGGGCGAGAGCATGTTGGCGTGTGATAGCAACACCGACGACGTCAAAAGTCCGTATGCCTCCATCGTTTCGACCGACGATGGTACGCCTGGGCAGAACGTCAGCGTTAGTCTCATCGACCACGGTCACCAAGCACAGTCATAGGTTGGGACTGAGACAGAGTAATGCTTACCGGGAGGCGGCGGCATGTGATGCGTAGTGATATGCTTGATGCCCATTTTGCTGATCTGGTCGAACAGCGGCACCAGGACTTCCTTGGGAAGGAACCAGCCGTCGAACGCCAGGCCCAGCGTCACCCGCCCATCGCCGAACGGGGCTTCTCGCGAGAGCTTCTCCAGGGTGTTGACGGCCCAGGGCGCGATAAAGCTGGGGTTGGCGGTCAACGGCGACCAGGAATCGACGCGAATGTTGAAGCAGTATCCGTACACCGACCGGAGGCCAGATGTCGCTGTTGCTGCGATGGCCGCTCGGGCTGTTTACCACAGATCAGATACTCTGCCGTGACCTTCTTCGCGGTCGCCGATTGAAGGAGCAAAACTTACGAGCTTCTTCAGAGTAATTCAGATGAGAGTGGTCGACGACGGTGGTGGTGCCAGCGTTGATGGCTTCCATGCATCCGGCCAACTGACCCCAGAAGATGTCGGTGGGCTCGTAGTTGGAGCTTTGCAGTATACCTGGTCATCCACGCGTTTCCGTCAGTGTGACACGCATGCTGCTTCTCACAAGTCTTACCTTGGACCATGTAGTCCGTGAGGAGATGGTCTCCGTGTCGTCCTCGCAGGCCGATGGTGTACATGTGTCGATGCGTGTCAACGAAGCCCGGTGCCACGATCTTGTCGGTGCAGTCGATGCATTCCACGTCCGATGATACTTCAATGTCGGGCTCGATCTTGGTGATTTTGTTACCTTGGACCAGAACGTCGGCTTTGATGGCTTTGGCATGGTCGTTTGCCTCATGCACGATCACTGTGCCGTTCTTGAGCAGCAACGAGGTCGGAGCCATTGCTGCTGCCGGGCCCTGCAAAGCACCAACAATGCTTCCAAGTCGCTCGAGGATGGTTCTCTTGCTGTCATTCGCCGTGGGGGAGCTTGGTTGTCGGCCCATTCACAATTGACAGCTTGCAGTTGTAATTGTTGCTGCTTCGTGCTCCTCTACTTGATGACTTACCAAATGGCTAATCAACGATCCAGGCTATCGGCTGTGGTCTTCGTGTTTTTCTCTGCTCGACGACCTGTCGAAGCACCGGCTGTCTCCGGAAATATTGCGTATGCTCAGCCTCTTCCGGCCATCGTGGACGAGGCAGTAACCCCGGAATATCATCTGAGAAATCTCCCAACCGTGGAGGTCGATTCCGAAGAGCCACAGAGTTACGGTCAGCTGATCGGTTTACCTGGAACCAAGTACTTAGGGACTGCCATGGCTAACTTTACGCCCCGGAAGTGATAGCCCATTTCTTGGCCAGTTGGTTAAAACGACCAATTAATGCCCATCCACAATGGAACAGCCGGAAGCCATGATACTCAAAACTGTACGGTAGTCCTGGACACAGGGAGGACTGGCTCGTTAGTTTCTTAGGCGATGCGTACGGAGTATTATGGGGAACCCTTTAACTAACCTTAGGTTCCTCGACTTCCATCAGTTATCGTCCTACTGTATCTTCGGTTCGGATGATGCCTAGCGGCCCCTAGGCCGTGTCAGGTGCCTAGCGTAACCCGAACAATAGGCATGGAAGGCCTGGAGCCATGGAAGCAGTAAGTTAGATCCTACTTTGAGTCTCGCCCTTCTAACTACAGCTTACAACTTTCCATCAACTCAGCCACCTTGGACCATCCACCCGGTTGACCCAACCCAGTCGGAACTCGCATGTTCTTGGGCCGACTGTACTCATGCAGCGTCTCGATGCAATGCTCCCTTCCATAACCGGAATGTTTGGCTCCTCCGAACGGCGTCCCCAGAGCCATCCGGTTGTAATTGTTCACAAACACCATCCCGGCGTCCACCTCCCGCGCCGCCCTCGTCGCTTTGGGCGTATCCTTGGAGAAAACGGCGCACACAAGACCATATTCCACGTCATTGGCGATGGAGATGGCCTCTTCGTACGTATCGAAGGCATTGACTGTCACCACTGGCCCAAAGATTTCTTCTTTGGCTATCCGCATGTCTCTCGTCACGCCAGTGAACAAGGTAGGCTGGACGAAATACCCCTTCTGCAGTTTGGGGCCCGTCGGCAAGGGTGCTTGTGCTTCAATATTGGCTCCTTCACTGACTCCGATGCGGATGTACTCTTGGACTTTCTCTTGATGAATCTTCGTCACCAGAGGACCAACGTGCGTCTCTTCGTGAGCCCCGTTTCCGACTTTCAGCCGCTTGACTGCCGCGGCTAGTCTCCTCACGAATTCATCGTGGATGCCCCGTTGAACAACCAACCTCGACGAAGCTGTGCATGCTTCTCCCTGGTTAAAGAAGGCCCCATCCACAGCGTTTTGCACTGCCAGCTCGAGATCAGCATCGTCGAAGATGATCATGGCATTCTTACCGCCAAGCTCAAGTGACAAGGGCGTGATATTGTCAGCGACGAGTTTGCTGACGATGGCTCCGGCTTTGGTTGAACCTGTGAATGAAACTTTCCGGACGTCCGGGTGCGTGACCAGAGCTTGTGGAACCTCCGTGCCAATTGCTGGGACGGCTTGAAACACACCAGGCGGTAGGACCTCTGAGGCGATCTCAACGATTCGGAGTGCTGTCAAGGGTGCTTGTTCGCCAGGTTTGATGATCATGGTGTTACCCATGGCTAGTGCCGGTGCACTCTTGCCTCCAACATGGATCGGTGGCCTGCCGTGTGCCGTCAGCATCCATCGCTATGAGGCATGAGGGAGCTGCAATCCGCAGTGTCCCCGTGTTAGGGTACTAAACATCACTCACCAGTTGAACGGTATAATGCCTGCAACGACACCATAAGGCTCCCGGAGAACCATGGCATAAATACTGCCCTGGTCGTACAACTCGTCTGGCAACTTGTCGATAAGAGAGGCGAAGTAATGGAAGATGCCGCACACAAACGGTACATCACCTTCGCGTGCTTGAGAGACGGGTTTGCCATTTTCCAAAGAGAGTAGTTGGGCCAGTTCCTCGAAATGCTCTGCGAGTCTATCGCCGACGCGGTGCAAGTACGTCGCGCGTTCTCGTCGACTCAGCCATCTCCAACTGTTGTATGCTTTCTGAGCCGCCTCGACTGCCTTCTGCACTTCAGCGACACCACCACCTTGCACCGTCGTAATGACTTCTCCCGTCGCGGGATTGTGCACGGCAAATCGATGTGCTAGGTCGTCTGAAGACCACGGGAACCGCGAAGTCTCGTCGTATTGGTGAGGACTGATGCTGCCCATCGTGAGATTGAGGTCTTGAGCGAACTGCAAGATGGATGTGGGAGGCCCGGACAAGCAAGAATATCAGAGTAAATCTTTCGACAATCTGAAGAATCCTATGGATTCCACATGTGCTCTGGCCCCATCGGTTTAGGGTTAATCCTTACTGCCGAAATGGTGGTGTCCCTGTACTCGACGTTCGAAGATCCACCCTGGTTAATGTTCCGGACCAAAGGACAACACGTGAACGGAGTACAACAAACACCTCAACATCGATCATGCATTGGACCGCTTGATTGGTTTTCACTTGTCCCGCAAGCCGGGGTTACCACTGGTCTCGTAGGAAGCGAGGGCGTGCAAGGTCACGAGTAAACATGTGCTGGATTTCTTTACAAGTTGTACGTACAGTGTACACCCATTTGCCCACGCCTGCTCGATAGCAAAGTCTAGTCAGCGACCACTCATTAAACATGCGTGGCAAGATCATCCTGGAAGAGCATGTATGCATGCCAGACGAGAACCCAGCCGAGCGTCTCAAGTTCTTCGCACGCGACCCTCAGGGCATCGCGGCGGCCCTACTGGACCTTCATGGCGACCGTTTGGACGAGATGAACGCCAACGGCGTCGAGTATGCCATCATGTCTCAGAACCCTCCTGGACCGCAAGGAATACAAGACCCCCAAGCCGCAGCCGAATATGCTGTACGCTCAAACGACTATGTCGCACGCCTGGTGAACCAAGCCCCTGAAAGATTCGCCGCCTTCGCCGCTGTATCCATGCACGACCCGGCCGCGGCAGTGGCAGAGTTGACCAGGTCCGTCAAGGATCTTGGGATGGTCGGCGTCATGCTGCACGACACGCAGGAATACGTGACGGCCGACGGTCGCATCGCCGAGTACCACTACGACGACAGGCGGTACGACGAGTTCTGGAAGGCCGTGGAAGCTCTGGATATTCCTGTCTATCTGCACCCCAAACCCCCTCTGCCTGAGGACTTGGCTCGCTTATATGCCAAAAGGCCGTGGCTGATGGGGCCGACGTACAGCTTCGCCAGAGACACCGGCTTTCATTTTCTCGCCTTGTTGACCAGCGGCATCTTTGATCGTTTTCCCGGACTGAAATTGATCGTCGGACATATGGGTGAGTTTGGCGACGTCCAGTTTTGCCGTTCTATTCAGACTCTGCTGTTCTCTCAGACTGGGCTGTGTTTCTTTCATACCTGTATCTTTGTCATGTTCTGCGCTAACCACGACGGCCACACAGGAGAAATGATCCCAGCTCACCTAGGCCGCATCGACCACTGGCTCGAAAAGAAGGACCGTGGAAGGACGCTGCCTGCCCAAAAGGCTCTACGAGAATACTTCGAGACCAACGTTTTCTTGACGACAGCAGGAAATTTCTCGACCACCGCACTCATCCACGGCATCTCCGAGGTGGGTTCGGGTCGCATCTTGTTCTCGGTCGATACACCGTACGAGAACATCACCGAGGGCGCGACGTGGTTCGATAATGTACCGATCAGTTACGGAGACTTGGCCAAGATCGGCCGGGGCAATGCTTTACGGTTGTTTCCCCAGCTGACATCAAGGCTACGCACGGGGGAGGTTGAGAAGTTGCAAAAGGACCGTAAATCTGCGCTGTTCATGTATCAAGCTGGGTTTCCTGGTAAGTTGTGAAGTGGTAGCCAGGTGAACAGAGACGATGTACACGTACCTACATATCCTGTTAGGAGATAGAGACCATGTATATATCTTGTCCAAACCGAAAGAAGTTAAGTGTCACCACTGTGTAATTGCAGCTCATATCGAGCGTCTGTCGTTCCCTAAGTTCCCTTTCGCCATATCTATCCAGCTCAGACCCTTACAAATACTTCTTAAGCAACCGTCTACCACTTTTATCCTGCCCAGTTGAACAAGGATCGAATGACCGCCACTGACCGAGTTCTATTGTCCTACATGCCACAATATCAATCAAGTCTTATTGACCCGCGAAGTGAACTTCAGCACCACGTCCTTCTGCATACAGAACCAATACGAATACGTCTTCCATCCCTTCGACGGACCCGCCCAGGAGACATCATACGACCGCAGGATCTGGGGTACAAGTTTTGTAAACTCCAGGAGCGCAATATTTCTGCCGATACAGACGCGCGAACCATGGCCGAACTACATTACCAAGAAAACGTTCGTCAGCACACATACAGGTCTTGAACCCACAAGGGCTGAGAGTTTCAACGAGGTCTTGACTTCAACACAGGGTGACGTTCGAAAAGAAGGCCTGCCTCCAACAAGAGGTGAGAGATCACTTACAGTAAAAAACGTACGGTCCATCAACTTGAGCCGGTCCGGATCCTGGCCGAGCCAGCGCTCCGGGCGGAACGACTCGGCGTCCTCACCAAACACGTCCTTGTTCAGGTTCATGAGCGGCGCCATGGTGCCGATGACAGTCCCCGGCGGGATGTAGTACCCACAGACCTCGGTGCCCTCGGCCGGCACGATGCGCTCGAAAGGGAAACACGTCGGAGCGTGCAGACGCAGGGCTTCTTTGATCACCGCTTGGCTGGAACATACATGTCAACAAGACGTGAAAGATGATGGACTTCGACACTCACAGGTACGGTAACCTTTGCGCTTCGTCGTAAGAGACGTAGGTGGACAATTTTTCTGCTCGCTCTGCGTCGAGGATCTCCGCCATGAGGGTGTCGTAGGTGTACGGCGTCTTGGCCAGAAAGTAAAATATGGAGCGCAGTGATATTGCCGTTGTCTCGCTGCCGGCGAGGCTGTACCTCCAAGTCAGTTTGTATTCAGTTTATTTACAAAGAAAACTTACATGTTGTTGGACAAGGCGTTGATCAAATCTCGTCGGTGGTTCTCTCGGTCTTGGTCATCCTTGGCCCGCAATTGAGACAAGAAATCCTTTCGATCCGAGCGCTTCTCTTCTCGATCGTACCGCTGGATCTCGCGTTCGATGTTCTGTCTTTCGTGTCAGTAGTGTTCCCGTTATTCTGTTCGCCATGCAGGACCACGACACTGACCGTGAACAAATCGCGCAGAGTATCCGGAGCATCCGGGGCGATCATCTTGAGCACCTTCGTGAACGTGAGACTTCCGAGTAGGTACCGGTGAAGCCAGGGCAATTGTCCGATCACACCAAAGTACAACGCAAAAAAGTGTCCGCCGTCGATCAATCCGTGCACGTCGCCCTTCTTCTCCAAGAATCCCAATCGCGTCTGGAACGTGATGCTGGATATCACGTCGAACGTGTACCACTGGAACCACTCGGTGAAGTCGACCGCTTGACCCTCGACTTCACCCAGCTTTTGCATCAGGATCTCGGTGCATTCGTTGACCGGCTGTTCGTAATTGCGCAGGTTGGTCATCGAGAAGACATGCACTGTAGGAGCTCTTAGGGCCCTGTGCAGTGCCGGGTCGACCGCGGTGAACATGTTGTCCAGCGGTTTGCCCTCATAGAATGGCACGCTCACACTGTAGAAGCCAGACTGTTGCTTGTCAACTGAGTCGCCCCGTCGACAAAAAGCAATCAACACGTACCTTCCTGAACTTGCTCGCGATGCCATAGACCAGCGGCACAACTGAAGGGTCTGATACGGAAACGTGGTACGGTCCAGTTCTCACGACCGGGCCATATTTCTCGTGCAGTGCACGATAGTTCTGTACTCCATCGCCTCGATAGACCATCCCGACCCTGTACAGGCTGCTGAGACGCGCCCAGAAGGGGCCTGGAATATTTCTAAGACCCCTCCGGAACATAACCTGCACATAGTGGAGGACTATGAGGAAGAGAGCTCCAGCAAAGAGCCAGAGAATCGTCTGAAACTCCATGGTTGAACGTTTGTACCGTGCTGTTGTCCGGGAGAAATACCAGCCATCCCTTTGTAAAATGTAACGGATAATAGGTTTAAAAGAAGCCTGCCATGCTTGCTCTGCTGAAGTGGATGTGGGGCGGCGTCTGGGCCACATGCCCAGCTGTCGGGAATCTCAGTAGCGTCGCCCAGAGTTCTGGGGAAGCCGGGGCAAGCTTGGGTCACCCGGAGAGGAGGCATAGATCAAGCAGGGTTTGGTCCGGTCACATGCGCGCAATTGGTCGTACTTCCTCTCGCACCCGGCTGACGGGTGCGTGGTCTGATCGTAATGAGCCGAGTTCCTTCGCGATAGTTAGAACGCCAAGGTGCCGTAAGTTCATGAGGAGAGCGAAGGTTGGTGGTTCTCCATCCTGATGTTGCCATCTCCGGGCACGTGCATCGCTAGTCTTCGGCATAAGGCCACAGACATACTTAGCACGGCCGTTGTGAACGCAAAACAGCGGATGTTCTCGACCGAGCACAGTCTGGACAACTGTCTAGCACAGAAGGCCGAACGATGTCATGACCCTGGGTAACAGGTAACGCGCCAGCGCAAAGATAGCCTCTCCATATAGTATTAAGCTGCATACTGCATTAAAAGCGCATCCTGGTAACATCAAGTAACGTAAGGAAGTGGTCGCATACTCAAGCACTCAATGTCGAACGTGGCGGCGTAACGGGCGTGATAATCGGCCCCAACCAGTCCGTCACATTGAGGTTGGCCTGAAAAGCCGAGGTGGATGCCTCCAACGCTGAGGAACAGCTCGCAAACAAGTCATTCACGTGGTTTGTCGGTTCTGAGAATGGAGTCGTGATCGGCTTCGATTTTTCGTATCGTTGAATAGTCTTGTCCAAACTCAGAGGATCCAGATTGGCTTGTATCTGTGTTTCTTGCAGGAAGTCGTCAATGAAACGTGAGTCGCACCTGCAAAGGAGTTGAATGTTGTGGGTGTTGGCAATGGGTCCCCTAGCCGAGCCTTGAGTGTCTCTTTTGACCCTGAGATTTTCCTTGGAGCTCAACTGTTCGAATGATGTCAAGACAAAGGATGCTGTGACTGATATCGTCGATAGTGCGCCCAGCGCGCTGAAGACCACCGACAGCATGATTTGAGCAGTATGTGGAGGAATCTTTTCATGTTTCAACAACGAAAAACCTGCCCTCCCTGTCCTGCAAAGTACCTCAAGCATGAGATCTGGCGTAGGATCCAACAGTAACCTGCTGCCGTATGGAGAATCATCATGCGAATAGCGATCATAGTTCATGGCTAGAGTGAGAGCATTGACGATTGCATTACACGCGTGTAACCGGGTGGAGGCTGGGTCGATCAGGTGCTCTGGAGTGCTGTCTAAGTACTCGAGAGTATCCGCAAGGATCAATGATCCCATATGGTAATGGGTCATCAGCAGCACTATTGGCATTAGCAGATGCACCAACGACCAGATCACGTACCACTCACGGTAGTTAGTTTGATTCTCCGGACTCATGGTCAGGTAGTCCCTTGAACACATGGCTAAGAGCCGGTCAAAAACATCGTGAAACCTGCGAGACTCCTCAGAGACCCGCTGTGCGACACCTTCGACCGGTTCGAGCTTCTGATGAAAGACGGCATCACAGAACTGGTTCAGCACTCCCAAATACATTGTCTTGCATGCAGAGGCATGCTGTAAGACGACGACAATGATGTCTGGGGCGAGAGGAAGTGGAGAGCCATGGAGGACGCGGAAGGACTGGTCGAAAATGACGGTGCGCTGACGAATAAAGTCCCAGACCTGTTTGTCTGCGGTCTTACCAGGCAAGATGACCGAGGGCGTCTGGTGGATCAGTGACGAACTGGTATCGCACAGGACGCCGAGCCAGAAAATCGAATCTTGTAAATGCTGGTGTTTCTGGTCCAAGACTTGCAATTTGGCCGGCATGGTGTAATCCACAGCCCCTTCTGCTCGAGGGACCGCCGTGGTACATTGACCCAGCGGGCGAGTTTCTGGATGCTCGAAGGGTGATCGTAGCGTAACAAAATGACTCAAAAGGGTTTGATGGCAGAGTCGGCTGATGCCTGGATCATTATGGTCGATAGGTCTCTCCGTGAGTGAGAACAATAACAGAGTCAGGATCGAGCGGTAGCTTGGCCGGGTTAATGCAGACAAGACACCCTTCAGCGCATTGCGCCATAGCTGCTCCCGAAAGTCTTGCTGATGTTTCTGAGCCTTGGTGTTACTGCCAGGATGTAAGGTCTCCAATGCACTTCGCACTGGGAGCCAGCGTGCCGCAAAAGCATATATGGCATGTCTGAGAGCATTATCCAGAACCGCCTGGCCGTCGGTTCTGCTTTTGGGGTCCTTTGGAGAGGTCTCACACGCGCTGTTGTGGTTGAGTAGGCCGTTAGCATCCTGGTGGCCGCCATCAAGCTGAAGCACTATCCTGGAAACAAATGATTTGGTGCCCTGCGGGGAGACAAGCCGAATGAGAAAGCGACAACCAACCTTGGAGCGCTCACGAAAGTACTCACCGTAGTAACGTCCAGGTACGGACAGCAACTATCACCCAGCCACAGTGCGAATCGGGACTCAAAAAGGGAAATGAAGATGTCCCAGAGCATGTCATGCAACATCATAGCCTGTGCCCGACGGGACGCCATTTCCTCCAGATCGAAGCCGGTCATCTCTGGTGACAGAAACGACAGTGGGGAAATGGGAGGTCTAGACTCTCCGCTAGACGCTTGCCTGAACCCTTGCACGAACGGTGGTGTCCGGCGAACATGGTGTTGCCCGTCTGGGGTATCCTATGGCAGTCCCGAATGTCAATGGCTGAATTGCGCGATCGATGTGGAACGCTCACCTGACCCTGCGGCACGCACGACTTCGCCCGTCGCACACAGTTCGTGCAGGGGTTTCCTTTGGTGAGTTGGGAATCACAGCCGACTTGCGTGTTCTCGTCAGAAGACTTTCTCCGTGATATCCTTCTCCTGGAGACGCGACTTACTCCTGGCCTTCCGACAGGGCTTGCAGCTGCTGCGCATTCGCCTTGAGCTCATGTTGCTTCGTCTCGTTAAGGCGTCCGACTGGGCGAGATCCGTTGAGCGAGGCCCCTCCGAGAGCTTTTCGCGGCGATAATATCTCTTTGGACGGGATACAAAGAAGGATGAAGTCGTTGGTACTTAAGTTGAAAAAGGACGCCGAGATAACCTTTCCGGTCAGGTGATTTAGGCCTTGGGTTTCCCGCGACCCTCCGCAAAAAGCACCTAAGGAGCCCCAAACAACCCCGCGTATTTTTCGTCCCCGGGTGTCAATGGCTTCCAAGCTCCGGGGGCTCTTAGCGTCTAGAATCACCCGCAACATTAGGACCGCTTGATCCGGACGACACAAACCCTGTGTTAGTCGTGCTGCGCGCTTGACTTTAGGTAACTCTCTTCTGTCACTCCGGACTAGGCATGTGTTATTGCCCTGGAGGAAGTCACCATGGTGGTCTATATAAGCATGGTAGGTGCAACTGTCCCTCTCTCAGCCGAAGGTGAGACTGTCTTTTCCCTTCAAACCTCCCAGACACATTCCAGTTGAACTCGTCCACCATGGAGGTCAAAGCCAGAGACCAATGGAACTGGAGGCACTTCCTGATATGCCTTGCTCTCGCTATGGGCATGCTGGGATTCTCCTACCCTGCGTCCATCATCGGCACCACCTTGGCACAGCCGTCCTTCTACATCTACATGAACCTCCTCACCCCTGAGGGGCTGCCCAAGTCCAACACGGCTTCCCTGATCGGTGCCATGTCTGGAGTGTTTCAAGCTGGCGGTGTCTTTGGAATCTTCATCACGACCTATATCATGGAAAAATGGGGCCGCAAGGTCGGTACCATATTCTGTGCGGTCACCGGTCTTGTCGGTGGTGCTCTCGTTGTTGCCGCCCAGAATCAGGCCATGTTCATTGTCTTCAAGTTCGTGGCAGGAATGAGCTCGTGGGGATATGTGGCCGTCAGTATGTGAGCTCTCTGTCGCTGACACCGCAAGAAGCTAACGTTTCGTCAGTTCCTGTCTACACCGCTGAGTTGGCGCCACCCGCCCTGCGAGGACTCTTCGTCGGAATGGCCGGCTTCGGCATAGCTATGGGTTATGCTCTGGCGACATATATGGGCCTGGCATTCTATCACTCGACGAACCCAACTACACAATGGCGAGGGCCCTACGGCGTCAGCCTTATCTTCAGTGGATTTCCATTGTTCGTGATGCTCTTTTGCCCAGAGTCACCCCGATGGCTTTTGATGGCCAATCGAGTGGACGACGCCAAAAAGGTCGTGAGGAACTTGCACCAATTGTCGCGACATGAGGAGCACCACTTCGCCATGGCAGAGTTCTACCAAATGCAGAAACAGATCGAGTATGACAGATCCTTGAATCCGAGCTACTGGCAGATGTTCAAGCGTCCATCATACCGCAAGCGTGTCCTCATGACCTTCGGCTACGCAGTCCTTGGTCAGAGCACGGCAGTTCTAGGTTGGCCTCTCTCACCCCCATGTAGGACTTTTATCATCTAACTTGTACACAGTCATAAACAACTATGGAACCATCATATTCAACACTCTGGGTTACGATACTGAACATCAGCTAATTTTCCAATGTGGTTGGATCACCTGCGGCGTCGCTGGGAACTTGACAGGTTTGTACGCACTTATATCTGTCGCAGCAGACTCTAATTGCGTGGTACAGGCGCGTTGGTATTGGACAAAATCGGCCGGAAGCCTTTGATGGTCGCGGGCGTTGCAGGTTGCTTGATCTGTTTGTGCGTGGAGGCTGCTCTAGTGGCTTCGTATGCCGATCCGGTGCCAGCCGTCCCGAATAAAGCTGCTTTGCGTGCTGCTGTGGCCGCAATGTGAGTTCAATTCTTGAAGCAATCTGGCGGTACTGTTCAGCTAATGGTGAGCACAGTTACATATTCATCTACATTTATGGATGCGGTGTCGATGTGGCTGGATTCACCTTCTTCAGCGAGATATATCCGAACCATCTTCGTGCCAAGGGCATGGCTATCACGGTCTCGGGCATGTGTCTCACCTCTCTCATCTACCTCCAAGTTGCAACGACGGCATTTGCAAACATTGGCTGGAAATTCTATCTGGTAAGTCTTTGTCTGGAGCTAACAAGAGCAAAGCTGACTGTTTGGTCAGGTCTTTATCTGTGTGTGTGCCGTTGGCCTTGTCTTGGTCTCCATTCTCTTGCCAGAGACCAAAGGTGTGCCGCTGGAAGAGATTGCCGCCATCTTCGGGGACCAGGATGAAGTTGTGGTGTTCTCGGAGGATATTCAGGTTGGTGCCAACGATGACGAGTTGGTGGTTAAGGAGCACCATGCGAAGGGTGTTGCAACGGAGTCT
Organism: Exophiala sp. CCFEE 6388; assembly: GCA_035928005.1. Classification (NCBI taxonomy): domain Eukaryota; kingdom Fungi; phylum Ascomycota; class Eurotiomycetes; order Chaetothyriales; family Herpotrichiellaceae; genus Exophiala; species Exophiala sp. CCFEE 6388. The sequence continues at coordinate 239,435 of JAVRRU010000026.1, forward strand.
CTCAAGGATGAAGGTGCACCTACTCATCGTGAGACCATTGTACTGTCGGCATAGGAATACCGCTCTTTCGGGGAAGACAGGAAATATGGAAGAAGGGGCTGTTTGCTGAAATCAATGCCGGGTCGTCTCAGGATGGTCGGTGCTGTGTTTATGTCATTATGGCTTATGTACGAGAAGAGAGGAAGATATCGTTACAATGCAAAATATTGGGTGCTTGTTACAGAAAGAGGAGTATTAATCCAACGACGAAGGTACAATGCGAGATGTCGATGCATGTTAGGAGGGAAAACATCTACAACGATGCACACAATTGGACAAGAAGTATGCCATCCACCCGGTATTCTCTATTTGAATCAACTGGTAGCCCTCTGGAGATCTACAGATGATGCTGCCTAGATGCCGTCCGAGGACTGCCTTTGGGGCTCTCCAGATTGTACTCGGCAGCCAATTGCTTCCACCCCATATGTCCCACCAAATAAGCCGTTGCCTGCGTGTGATTACTGTGTGCGACCAACGGTTAGCAGACTTTTCCCACACAGTGCAATTGGAAGTGATCGCAAGTACTTACTTCGTAATAGTCGGACAGACGCTCAAGTCAATTACCCTCAGTCCATCGACGCCCCGAACGCGGAAATTCGTGTCCGTCGGCGCGGTATTGTCATCCTTGGGCCCCATCATGACGGTCCCGACGCCGTGCAAGATGGACAAGAGTTCCTTCTTGACCCAGGTCCAGACAACTTCATCGTCCTCGGACTCGGGAGCGAGGACTTTACCTTTGACATGCGGCTGCAAGCCCTTGGAGCGGGCGAACATCATGGCCTCCTTGACGGCGTTGACCATGGTCTGGCGATCGTACGGATGGCCCATGTAATTCGGATCAATCAACGGCATGGCATTGGGGTCCTTGGACGCGAGTTTCACACTCCCACGCGATTGCGGGTTCATCAGCATGACGGCCATGCCAAGACATTGGGGTCCGTTGGCCGCGGTGTCCCAGTCCCCGGGGATGTAGCCCTGGGTGTAGAACTCGTACTGCGGAACGTCGGGCTTCTTGATGTACGCTTTTGTTTTGCTGTCAAGTTTGTCCAGCTCGTCGTAGGATACCCGACTTGAATCGAGCTTGAGGAAGCCGATGAGGTTGATCGTGTTCAGCTGGGCGTCCTGGCCGGTGCGATCACGCAGCCACTGTGCGCGCGCCGTTGAGACGAGCTCTTTGTTTTGTTGTAGCTCGACGCGGGTGCCGAGTTCAGTTTTGGATCCGTACAGCAATACCAAGTATGGGTGGTCGATCATGTCCTTCCCGATGCGTGGGCTATGGACGACGACTGGGATGCCTAGACGCCGCAGCTCGTCTCGTGGGCCGATGCCGCTGAGCATGAGGATCTTGGGGGTGTCGACGACGCCCAAGGACAGTATGACTTCCTTTCGCGCGCGTATCTCCCGGCCGTCGGCAAGTAGGACGCCAGTGGCTCTTGGTTTGTTGCCTGCGGTGTGGTCCAAGAGCACTTTGGTGGCCGCGATGTTGGTCCAGATGACGAGATTCGAGGGTGGATCGCTGAGATATGCCGACGCACTTGTTACTCGCCATCCTTTGTGAACTGTGGTGGTGACGGAGGCCATGCCGATGATGTTTCCCGAATTCTGGTCCGGGTTGAGAGGCCATCCGTGGTCCAGCGCGGCTTTCATGACAATGTCTAAACCCTTGGGCCATTGACTTCGGGACGGAAGTGTCAAGTCGACGGGGCCCTTGAACCCGTGGACACCCTCCTTGAGCTTGACGTATCCATCGGCGTCGTGGTCGTCGTCAAAATGAAGGTTCTCGATCTCCTTGTACCTCTCGACAACGTTCTCCCATTTCCACGAGTCGTCGCCAACGAGGTCGGCCCACCGGTCGTAGTCGGATGCGGTACCTCGAATGTACGCCAGAAAGTTGGCTATACTCGATCCTCCAAGCCCGGTGCCGCGCAAGTAGTCGAGTATGTGGTCGCCAAGATACTTTTGCGGAGTCGTCTTGTATCCTAGGACAATGTTGGGATTTACGTACGGATTGACGAACCGTTCCGATGGGATGCGAAGTTTCGCTTCAGCGTTGTCACCACCAAGTTCGATCAACAAGACTCTTGGTCTTGCTGGAGAGCGAGCCAAATTCCCAGCGACAACGGCTCCAGCATTGCCTGGTAGCAGAGCTTCAGCCTCGGCATCTCAGTTCATGGGGATGGCTGACCTCACCTGCGCCGACCACCACAAAGTCAAAATCCTGCTCCCTTGAATTGGTCATTGTCACTCAATTGGCTTTCTCGACCAATGGCTTTTTGTCGACTCCGAGCGGTGGCATGGAATGCTCTTCCATGTCGCTGGATATGCTATATACTGGAAAAGAAACATGGAAAAGGTATCCCATAACAAGAAACACCGGGCAGCTGGCACAGAGCTGCGTCCGCGTGACCGGGAGTCCAAGAAGGCCCCGGAAATTCGGGTGTTGGCGGCGGCTCAGCAATTGCCATCGTACTGGCAGCACCACTGGCCATCCGCAGTGTCGCAGGGGATCACGTTTTGATAGGTCGTGTTACCTAAAAAGTCCCAAGGGCATCAGCAAGGCGAGGCAGTGGCGGAGGAGCAAGACCAGAACGCACCCGAAGAGGTGACCAAGCATTGCTATAGACATGCTGAGCCCCGGTGGGAGTCGGTGCAGCTTTGTGTTGAAGTGTGGAGGTCATTCCTGCCACCCAGCCACGTGATCTGTGCATTGTGACTATGCTCCACCGTACTGACGCTATGCTCCACCGTGCTACGTGTATATAGTTTGTGCTCCTCCCTTGTACCCTTGATAGTCCAACAGAGAACTCCGTTAGTATCTCAACCAACTCTAAAGTACCTCTGCCGACAGTTCACCGTACCAAAGAACTGTTCCGGGCCAGACTGGCCTCGCGGGACGGCCGAAGCGATGTGACATGTGCTGTATTGTGCGAATTTTCCTTTGCTTTAGGAATTTTCTGCTGCGTGAAACCCAATGTCGAAACACTGCCGACTAGCACATGCAACAGCGGCTTTCGCCGTGTGCGTCAAGGAGCAGAATTACCCTATTATCGTATAGCCTGATCCAACTTTTGGGAAGTCCATCTGATGTACGAGTCCAGACGTCCTTGTTGTACAATCCCATGTTGCAAGCCAATCCTGATGCAAGGATCTCATGAGGACTGCAGCAAAAGTCCTCGAGCATACAGGTTTCATGATGAATGCATATGGATGACGTTGACGCGGACTCGCAATATTAAGAATCACTGTTTCGGTCTCAGTTCCGAGAGAGACACACGTACCAAATGAGCACGGTGACCGCTGTCTTTTCCTTCTCTTTGAGCAATAGTCGGTCGGAAGCACAGCCCACTGTCGAGCACGGTTGAGCTGAATCGAGTGGCTAAACCGATGAATTTGCATCCTTATTCGAGCTCATCAGGGTACAATAAGGTAATATTGTTATTCTCTTAGCGATCATAGGTAGCCACGTAGCCTATACGGTAGTCAGTCACCAGAGTCTTACCTGGTTCGCCCATATTATCCAGAATTTCGCCCTCTCCGGTTATGTCTGCGCCTATGACATGTCCCTTCAAGCTTTGATTCTTCTTGGTATGACTCGCCCTTCAACCGAAAGCTACGTCCTCTCGCCATCATCGAGCCACCATCCCACCCAAACTTAGGTGTTTAGATCCCGCTCATAGTAACTTGAGTCAATAAGCCCGCCAAAAATCTACAAGGTCCAATTTTCGCCTGCGACTCGATTATATCACCGTCATCCTCCGCCCCTTGATTGAAGTCGCTGTCGCTACCATCGATTTTACACCATTCATCTCCACCATATTCGCACATTTCGGGTCAACAACTTCACCTTGAATCAGACCTGAGTGTTTCCGAGAAAAGACTCTTGCTCGTAATCCCTGCAGACCAGCCTCCGAAAATCTCCAATTTCTGCACCACTTTCGTCACTCGCTCGAGCCTTCCTCCGGAAAACTCAGGGAACTCTCCCCTCCACAAGCGGAGCGACTGCGGTCGTCTTCAGCAAAACATTGGGAAGCTGCCGTTTTGCTGAGCATCTGAAGAGGAGGACTACTAAACGCCTGCCGCCAGTATGGCGCACAGTGGAATCAACCCACAGGCAGCAGCCGACCTTTTAAGACAAGCCATGGCACAAAAGTATGTGCAGTTTTTCCCTATAGCAAATCCTGTCCACGTCGAAATGATTGAGCTGTGATGGCGGGGCACTGTCATACCATCACTTCGAACTTGACGGACTATGCTATTAGTTTCCTTCGCTGACCTTCGAAGCAGCAGTGCCAGACATGAGTACCGGGACGATCTTCAGGACCACCTGGGATCGGGCTCGCCCACGCCCTCCGGTGTCGCGACACCACGACCAGACCTCCACGACAAACGACTACCGGGAATTAATCACGGCTACTTTGGCCAGGTGGGTGGAGATCCTTCTCAGAGCACACAGTCATGGTCATCCCAAGCTGCAATACACCCCGAAAACAGGGAAGAACCTGCACACTCCTCGTTGAAGGTCAGGAGGGATGATGAGGATCGACGAGCGTCATCTACCTCTCTGGGCTCCATGGTGATGGTTGAGCGGGAACAGTCGTCGGTCCCTACTCCACCACCAGAAGAAACTCATCAAGAGTCAGGGCAGACCGTGACGCAGACTGATCCCGCTCATCTACCACCAACACCTATCTCGTCCGCCGCATCAGTGGTGCACCGGGATGGCGAGGCTGCAGAGAATGGCTCATCCATGCTAGACGGTGGCATTGCTTCCATCACGCAGGCTTTGAGGAATTTTGTACTTCCCAAAACTGCCTTCGGAGTGAAGGAGCGCCGCCACCAGTCTCTGCCTGTTTCAAGCGTTACAAAAAGCAATGTTTCTGCGGCACATATTTCTAACCCTACATCGTCCACTCACTCTTCGCATCCGCACAGCCCTCAGCCTTCATCCCCAAGTTATGCTAAACCACCTTCTGAGATTCTGCAAGAAACACTTGAGCTAACTTCAGACGTGGCCGACGGGTCGCGTAAAAAGAGCACACCTCCTCTCACACCTCGAGCCTTATCCCAAGAAGACCGAAGACCAGAGACACGCTCAACACTCTCAAGCACTAGTGTCTCTGCTGGCGATGCCAGTGCTGAAGCGGAAAAACCTGTACCTCTGTCAAAGGAGTCAACACCCACGACCACTGCTCCTCGGGGCAAGCTATCAATCAAAATTGCCGAGGCTCGGAACCTGAAGCCTTCGCACGACCCTTATGTGGTCTGTCAATTCGAATGGAATGAATTCGTCTCCAAAGGTCCTAGACATGACAAAATGGACGTTGACGGTGATGACCGCAAAGGCCCGGTCTCTGCGTTACAATCAATTCCAATCCGGAGGACTGATAGTGATATGGGAAAGCCCATGGCTATCCCAATGCGCAGTCGTCAGAGTAGCACTAATGGTCAGTCTGGGGATGAAAGGGGACTTGGCAAGGTCTCTGATCCCCAGTGGAACCACGAAGCCACCTTGTAAGTTGACAACCCATAAACGACCCGTTTGGCATTATGGCTAATATTTCTGCAAGTGATGTTGTCAGTCATCAATCCGAATTGGATGTAACAGTCTATGATCGCCAGACCGAGGCCTTCCTTGGCCACGTTCGTCTATGTTTATATCTGTCCGAGAAACAACCCGATCTTGAGGGATTCTTCCGACTCGAACCCAGAAGTGCAGAAGACCAGGACATCACGGGAGAGATCCACATCAGCATGCATTTCGCCAAAGTGGACAAGAAGCATTTCGGCCCCAACGATTTCCATATTCTTAAGCTGATCGGCAAAGGCACATTTGGTCAGGTCTACCAAGTACGTAAGAAGGATACACAGCGTATCTATGCCATGAAAGTACTCTCCAAGAAGGTCATTATCCAGAAGAAGGAGATTCAGCACACTATTGGAGAGCGAAATATCCTAGTACGGACTGCCACAACCGAGTCGCCTTTCATCGTGGGCCTCAAATTCTCGTTCCAAACACCCACGGACCTCTATTTAGTGACGGACTTCATGTCCGGAGGAGAATTGTTTTGGCATCTTCAGAAGGAAGGTCGATTTAAGGAAGACCGTGCGAAATTCTACATTGCCGAGCTCATCCTTGCACTCAAGCACCTGCACGAGCATAACATCGTGTATCGGGATCTTAAGCCGGAGAACATCCTCTTGGACGCCAATGGCCACATTGCGTTGTGCGACTTCGGATTATCCAAGGCCAACCTTACGCAGGATGATACCACAAACACGTTCTGCGGAACCACCGAGTACTTGGCGCCGGAAGTCCTGCTCGACGAGCAAGGATACACAAAGATGGTCGATTTCTGGTCCCTCGGCGTTCTGGTCTTCGAGATGTGCTGTGGCTGGAGTCCGTTCTATGCCGAAGATACCCAACAGATGTATAAGAACATTGCGTTCGGCAAAGTGCGCTTCCCCCGAGATGCATTGAGCACCGAAGGTCGGAACTTCGTCAAAGGCCTCTTGAACCGGAACCCCAAGCACAGACTGGGTGCAAATGGGGATGCCGAGGAGCTGATGCAACATCCTTTCTTCACCGATGTTGAATGGGATGCTCTGGGCAAGAAGAACCTTATTCCTCCATTCAAGCCTAAATTGTCCTCGGTCGCTGACACCTCCAACTTCGATCCCGAATTCACCAACGCTCTTAACACCTCGTCTTCACTGAACGCCCGAGCTGCCGCCATAGCTGCGGGAAACAACCCTGCCTCCACGCCTCTGTCGCCCACCATGCAGAACGCTTTCCGGGGATTCACATTTGTAGACGAGAGTACCATGGAAGAGCGCTTTGGCGGATCCGGAGAGCCGGAAGATGAAAGACATGACGAGCCCAGCCTGTCGCGCTCTAGGACACAAGAGCACAGGATGAGCGGGGTTCAACGCACGGGAGATGAAGGATTCTTCTTTGAGGAATGAAAATGTAATGTTATCGGCTCTTGGACACGAAGCCCCCCACCGAGCGCAGAGCTGAGGGCAGAATCTGTTGATTTGTCGCTCATGGAGCCACACGGAGGAAAACAGCATCATGCATCATATCGTAATCGTCATCTTGTCCATACCCCAATCGTCGTCTTTCAGAAAAGCAAGTACCAGAGGGGAATGTAAAAAAATGCTATGCTGCCTTTCAGAGGTCAAAGTCCAAGTTCAGTCTCATCGTCTTTAAGCTCACAGTCCCTGTATAAATTTGCGCACCAACCGTCCAACCTCGTCTGGCTTTTCAACACAATGCCAATGGCCCACCCCTTGCAACACTTCAAGCTTCTTCTTGTCATGTGGCGTACCTAGACTTTCGAAAATCAATTCACAGCCTTCTAACGGCGCGGATTTGTCGACTTCGCCAGCGATAATCAGAGTCGGACAAGTCACTTTTTTGTAGGACGGAGGAGTAGCGTTCTCAATAGCGCGGCAGTTCGCGATGTATCCTTCGGTAGATTGAGAGAGGAGTTGTTCTCTGATGAAGGCCTTTTGCAACGCTGACGCACTGGGGCCGGTAGCGGCATTTGGAATCGTATTGGCCATGGCTTCCATTCCTTCGGCTTGGACTTTAGGCACGCGCTGATTAAATACCTCTGCGACTTGAGGGCTTGGGTGGACTGGACCGATGAGAACGGCTGCAACCACGCGGTCGGGATGCGTTGATGCTAGGTAAGTAGGAACCATCCCGCCCATCGAGTAGCCTAGTATGATCGCTTTCTCGACGTTGAGGCTGTCCAGCAGCCCTAGGACATCGTTGCCGATTGCGGGGATCGATGTTTCGGTGCCGGACGCGAAAGAGGAGCGGCCGGCGCCGTAATTGTCAAAGATTATGCACCGGTTTGCGGTTAGGTGTGGGAAGATTGGGAAGAAGTAGTTTTGGGTGGAGCCTAGGCCGTGGATGAAAATAAAGGTTTGGGTTTGCTTGGTATTAGGAGAGGTGGCACTGGAGGAGGGGGCGATGTCTGTGTAGTGCAGGGTGTGGTTGTTGACTGTTAGGTAGGGCATTGTGCTTGTAAGAATGTTTCTGTGATTTGATGCTCAAATGCTAGAAGCATTCTGGAAGATACCGTCGTTTTACTTTGAGGTGAAGGGGTCGTGGTGATCGGGAGAAGAAAGCCAGAATCCGTCGGAGCGGCAGAAGGGGACCGGCCCGAACACTCAAAGATATTACCAGGTACGGAGTTACAGCCGGGTTCGTCGTGAGATATACTTCGTACGCTCACTATAACTGTGGATACCAAGACATAGTATCATAACCCAACTTCCTCTGTCAACAACACCAATCCAATCATTCAGACGGCTTTACAATTTGGAGCTCGATACCAATTCAGTCTTGTTTCATCTTGTCTTGGAAAGGCTCAGAGCGTATATCGGAATTGAGGATTCTGTAGTAAAAGAGACAATGTTAGTGTGGTTGCCTCGCTTGCGGATGGCTGCTTTTTCTCTGGCAAGCAATGCGCCTTGATAAAGTATTTACGCACCTCTGTGTCTGTCAAATCGTCGTCGTAAGCATGATCGTACCCTTCCATAGTTCCAGCCTTGTCGCGCTTCTTGTTCTCCCTTACACAAATGAGTCTATAGACAAGCGCTAAAACTCCGGCAACGGCCGAGGTGACGACCACCACGGCGAAGGCGGGCGTGTACGATGGTGCGTCCTTGGAATTGAAAAGGAGGGGCCCAACGAAATTGCCTATCCAGTTCAGAATCAGCAGGGAAGTGGACAGGTTTTGGTAACTCGATATCAAAGAGAAATGGATCTGGAAAGTTGAAAGGTTCGAATAGCTGTTCTTTTTTAAAGTGCGTATTGCGAACGCCGGCGTTATTGACCCGCAGGCGTGCGACGGCGATATACCGCTCGCGCTCGTCAAAGCAGCGAGCTCGGATTTGGTCGGGTGGCAGGTAGAACAGGATCACCGCGGACCAGAGGATCGTGACTGATCCAGCCAGGAGATACATATAGCGCCAGGGGGAAAGGGTTCCCTTGGTATGTCCCAATCCGTAGTTGATAAGCGGTGAGAGTACTGAGATGTAACCTATGGAACAGTACTATACGCTATGGACATGAAAGGTTAGTTGCCGTAAATGAACTACTAAAGGGTATACTTAGGGATTATTGAGACTCACCCCATGCGTAAGGCCTGTTCATTCTTTTTGTAGAACTGTCCCACAACCAGTATAAACATCGGACTAATGCCGGACTCGAGAAAACCTAGGAAGAACCTCTGGGCATAGATTGACTGCCAGTTATTGCATGCGGCCGTGCATGTAAGGCAGATGCCCCACAGAAGACGATTATGAAAGCGACACGTTCGATAGGAAATCGCTGGGCCATGACGATAGCTGGGTACGCTCCAGCAACGAATCCGAGGTAGAAGATGGCTGCGGTAAAGGAGTAGCGATTGCCCGTCTCGAGGTGAAGGTCTGTACGGAGACCAAATATCGCGGCTTGGGAAAGCATGCTTTTGTCATAGTACTGTACAGCATAGGTGAGACACAGAATTGGAAGCAGCTTTCTGTCGATCTTCCTCCTGAGTCTCTTCTCCTCTTCCTCTTCCCAGCTTTGATCTCCATCGTAGTTAGCTAGGACTTTGACAGCCTCGTCATTGTGAAGCGTGTCAACCGTGACTGATTTGTGGAGCTCGATCGAATTGGTGTCCATGTCGACTTTGGGCTGCTCAGCATTGATTCCATGCTGCTTCTCGTCGTTTGAAACAGTGTCAGTCGCAACCTGTGGCTCCTCAGCGTGCAGTTCATGTTGCTTCCCGTCACCTAAAATAGTATCATTCTCGACTTGGGGTTCTTCAGGATGAAGTGTGTCGTTGTCTGCCATGTTGGGTGCCTGCGTTGGACGAACTTCTTTCTGGAATCTGGATAGGCTATGAAATGAGGGTCTCACAAGAGAAAAAGAATCTCTCCCTACCTTTCTGGGAGACAACCGAGGTTTTGACCCCTGGGCTCAGCCAAGTCGGAGGAGGTGACGACTCCTCCACATCTCCTGAGCAGGGAAGTCGTTCGCTTCGAGGGAAAGGATATCTTCCCGACTCGGGACGAAAGCTGAATCGCCATCAATAACCCACATAGTATAGAGGCGTTGGCCGATATGGTAAAGCGTACTCTATACCATGTCACTACCCCACAAGTCCATAGACACTAGGCCAGAGGATGTGGAGGTGATGTTAAGCGGGGAATACGTTGGACTCGACAAGGAGAGGAGAGGAGCAGGAGGAGCACGAGTCGTTAATTGTTCACCCCACAACCTCAGAGAGAGTCAAGACGCCACAGGCTGGGCGCGCTAACATGCATCGTGAGTGTTGCGAATATCGCAAGCACGGATAAGCCAGGCCCGTCGTGCCAGTAGTGAGAGGACGTCAACATAGAAGATGGTGAATGACAGAATGAAGGACGTCGGGAGGATACGCTGTACACATCGAGCGTGCACTATCTCGACCAACACAAGTCATACTTACACGCTGGCGGTTACCAGAAGAACACACAAGGATATTCGAGGGCGATACCACGGCTGGAACTGATAAAGTGTAAAATCCAGGCTTTACACCGTCCTTTTGTATGTTCGCTTCTGCATCACTCCCGATTTGTGTTAGTGAACCGTCACACCGAGTCAAACCAACAAGCTTGCATTTTCTTGGAATCCAAGGACTGCAAGATAGAGAAGGCCAAAAGAGGATGCTGGTCTGTTCTCCATAGTGATTGAGACAACAAGTCGTACTTGGGTAGCAGCTTGGAGAATTTGGTTGCTTACCTTCAAATCAATGGCATGTCACCAACGATTGAGCGAGCAAAGGAAACACGTTGAGTAACTTTTGTTACGCTATCTGCCTACCTAATGTGGGGGAGGCCAAAATAATACATGCTGAGTGGTATCATGACCTGCACAAGAACTGAACGGTGGACGTGTTCGAGTGCCTCAGGCCTTAGTGTCGATAGGAAAAAGGTCTATGCTGTGGTATCAACAGGAGCCATCATGGTATCATTCTTCTGTTCCGTTCGAAGTCTCAGCTCATCTGCTCTCCCTTGTTCGTGTTCACCATCTTGTTTGTGTGGTTGTTGCAACTGGTGGTTCACTTGTGTGAGAGTTCAGTCGTAGTTCTGCCAGTACCGTACGACGCCGCTTCAGCGCTGTCACCACTAACGGTGGTAGTGCCGACAGGTGGTTTGCCGCTCTTCGCTGCGAGTCGTTGGTCCTCTTCGCTCATCTTCTCGAAGCCCTTTTCTTGCATGTTCTTGTTGCGGAGCATCGTGCCGGTGGCGGCTTGAAGACTGCCGGTCACGCCTTGAGCCATGCCCTTGAGGTCTCCGACGACTTTGTTAGACGACTTGGCGTGTGGGTCGGTTGTTGGGTCAGAGGACGCGAAGGTTTGGGTGTTGCTTGCGGTGTTTGGGTGGATTGCAGCGTTGGGGTTGGTGTGTTTACCAGCATGCTGCTGGCTCTGGTGCGAGGGTGCAGTGGGATCGACGGCGTGAGGTTGGACAACTTGGTCGCCGGTTGTGGCAGCTGGGTATTCGGGGTTGTGGCCGTGAGTGTGATGAGTACCTTGAGTACCGTGAGTATCGTGTGTACCGTGTGTACCGTGTGTACCGTGAGTGCCGTGAGTGCCGTGAGTACCGTGAGTACCGTGAGAAGACATTTTGACTGTGGATCGAAGGTTTCTTTGAGAGTGGTAGTGATTTGGGTATTGGGGTTGGATGGTCTGCGGATGCGAGTTGTAGATGTGGAAGAGGGATCTTATGCTGTTTGATGAATGCGTTTGTCAAGTGAAGGTGACACGAATGTAAGAGAGAGTGAAGTCTGGTTTCACTTGGGCTTCAAAATGCCAACACAGAAAGTGAAGATGCAGCCTTTCGTACTTGCCTCACGTCCGGCTCGTCCGTTCCTGCGCGTGCTCATCTCTAACACAATTAAATCGACGTAAGAATGACATCACTGTGCATTTTGGAAAGAGAGAGGCTCACGTGCTTACCACGGGAAACATATCCGGGCGATTTTTCGATATCATCGTCAACGATCTGGAGGGTACCTTAATAGTTGTTCTCCTAGAGCCATCAGCACCATTGAACCTCGAATTAGACATATCGTCGATTGGCTTGTTGGGTGTGGTCTACAATAGACCTTTGATGATGTTGGCCTCATAACATCTACCAATTCTCGTCCTCTTCTTCCTGAATAGCACCAGTGGCTCGTGAGCCGTCCATTGACCGGCCACAACTTGGTTGCTTGAATATGCCTACGATGTCAGGCCGTGCGCGGCCGATTGAGAAACTTGCAGAAGCAGCGGCAAAGTGCTCCGTTGAGGTACGTTCAATCTCTGTCTCGCTGTGATATTCTTGTAAATATGAGAGACGGCTAACGTTCACATGTCCAGGCTTCTGCTTACGGAAAGTGTATACTAGCAGACTACCAATCGACGTATCAAGATATGTGTGCGAAGGAGTTCATGAAACTGAAGGATTGCTATCTGGTAAGACCGCCTGATCTATAATACTTCTTGATTTGTGCAACGGTCAAACTCTATGCGGCCATCAAGAGAGCTCGACTGGTCTTTGGCATAGGCTTTGTTCACACTGTTTGGTTCATTCCTGGTCAGACCAGAGCTGACTTGTTCCCGTAGAAACATGCGAAGAAGTCCTAAGATTTCCCATCGGCTCGAAACGAGTCATGAACGCGTGTCCTCATCCTTCAATTCTATCCACATAATCATACCATTTTTCATCATTCGATCAGTTCTACCGGCACACTTCGCTTGTCTATCAGAGCTTCAGTAGCCTCAATAAGAAGGTGGCTTTCTGAACCTCCTGTAGTTCCTCAACGATCAAGCTGTCCCCTTTGACACCGTTCACGACCGGTCCTCCCACCTCCGTGACAACATGCTTGTCTACAGGCCGTCTGAGCGCCTTCTCGATGTAAGAGCTCTGCTGTTCGAAGACCTCTTCCAAGCCGAGGTTTTCTGGATCTTCTTGAACCTTGTACTCCATTTTGACGTCGTCAGTCGGCTTCAGGTTCGCTTTCTTTCGAAGTTGCTGTATTCTGTTGATGATTTCGCGAGCTAGACCTTCCTGCGCCAGTTCCGGATATGAGGCAACGTCCAGGATGGTGAGAACATCATTGTCCGTGTTCGTTTCCTGGTCCTTGGAGGCCTCATCTTCCTTCAATGCTCTTCTGACCACGAGATCACCTTCCACGAGTTCAATGCCGGCGACCGTGATCTTGCCTTCGGAAAGATAGTCCTTACACTGCTTGCTCGTGACATCTGGCAGTGCCTTCTTCACCTTTTGCACATCTTTCTTCAGCTTCTTACCGAGAACGGGCCAATCTGCCGTTACACTGTACTGGACATTGTATTTCTCCTCATCTGAGGATAATACCAGATCTCGTACGTTGAGTTCTTCGGTGATGTAGCCTTCCAGCGACTTGACATCTTCGAGATACTGCTGGTCTTTGTGGATGACTACCAGAGTCTTCAACGGTGTCTTCAAGCCCATTGCTCTCCGTTCTCTCGATTGTCGAGCGAGTTCAATGACCTTCTGCATGCGACCAACTCGTCTTTCAACATCTGGGTCGAATAGTTCTTCCCGAACTTCCGGGAAGGCAAGGAAATGTACGCTTCGCATATCTTCGCTGTTCAAGGATTTTGGAATGTAAGGGAGGAGTTTGGAATAAATGAGATCGGCAATGAACGGTGTAAATGGTGCCAATCCGCGCACTAGGGTGAACAAGACGTCGAAAAGCGTGTTGAGAGCATGAAGAGTGTCCTCCACGCCTAGTTCACCCTTCAGACGCTTACGATTGAATCGGATGTACCAATTTGTGGTTTCATCGATCAGATCTAGCAAGCCCGGGACGACAGTGTACAGTCGATACGCCGCCATCTCCTCGTTAATGTACTTGAGCAGACTTTGGGTCTTGGCTAGGATCCATTTGTCCATGACGTTTGTGTTTGTCGACTCGGCTTTGGGGTCGAAGGCGTACTCGATGCTCTCTACTTTCTTGAGGAGCTCGACTTGACCCTCGAAGAACTTGTAGCTGTTCCAGAATGGCAGCAGCACTTTAGCGACAATCTCCTTGACACCTGCTTCCTTGAACCGCAGTGGCTCAGCTCGCACCACAGGTGAATTGATCATGTAGAGACGAAGAGCGTCTGCACCATATTTGTCAATGACAGTGGTAGGATCTGGATAGTTTTTGAGACGTTTTGACATCTTCTTGCCGTCTTCGGCAAGCACAATGCCGTTCACCACGCAGTTTTTGAAAGGCAGCATCTTCTTCAAATGTATGCCCAAGACGACCAGCGTGTAGAACCAGCCTCGAGTCTGATCCAGACCTTCGGCAATAAAGTCGCCGGGGAAGGTCTGTTCGAAGCGTTCTGAGTTCTCGAATGGGTAATGTGAAGAGGCGTAAGGCATGCTTCCTGACTCGAACCAGCAGTCAAAAACTTCTTCTACACGCCGCAGGACGCCGTTGCCCTTTTGACTCGGGATGGTGATGTCGTCGATGGTGTCACGGTGGAGATCAGTGATCTCACCTTCATAACCGCTTAGCTTCTTCAGCTCTTCGATGCTTCCAACAGCAATGACTTCGGAGTAGTCCTCGTTCGCCCAGAGCGGGATAGGGGTGCCCCAATAACGGTTTCTGGATATATTCCAGTCACGAGCATTTTTGATCCATTCGGCGAACCGCTTCTCTTTTACGAAATTGGGAACCCAATGTGATTTGGAGATGCCGTCGAGCATGTCTGGGATGATGCTCGGGACCTTATTGTTCCCGGCAATATTGACAAACCAGCCAGATACAGCCCGGTAGATGAGTGGTGTGTCGGACCGCCAGCAGAAGGGGTATTGATGGGTTAATTGGCTTTCTCGGATGAGTCTACCACTCGCCTTTAGGTGCTTGATAATGTGCTTGTCGGCTTCCTTGACATGCTGGCCCACAAAGTCTGTGATCTCTTTGGTGAAACGACCAGTCTCGTCAACCGGGTTTGGTGGTAGTCTCTCGTGGCTTACAATGCCGTTGGCCATGCCAACCTGGAAATCATCCTCACCGAAGGCAGGAGCCTGGTGGACGACACCTGTACCATCGTCGTCTGTGACATAGTCTGCCAGCAGGACCTTAAAGGCTGTGTCTTTGAACTCTTCGTAAAAGTACTCGAATGGTGGCGTGTATCGGAGTCCTTTCAGGTCGGTGCCCTTTATCTTCTCGAGGATGGTGAACTTGGCCTTCTTCGGGTCTTTGTATAGTGTTCGAAGTAATTTCTCGAGCATGATGAATGTCTGCCCAGTCTCTTTGTCCTCGAACTTGATGTACTCGAATTTGGGGTTGACGGCCAAGGCAAGATTGGATGGCAGGGTCCATTGCGTGGTTGTCCAAGCCAGGAGACTTGTCTTGGGGTCCTCCACAAGGGGAAATGCGATGACCACAGCAGGGTCTTGGGCTTCTTTGTAATTCGATTGTGCTTCGTGCTGGCTTAGAGGGGTGCTGAGAGCAGTGGAGAAAGGCATCACCCTGTAACTGCGGTATACCTGGTTCTGATCATAGAGCTGTTTAAACACCCACCACACAGACTCCATGAAGGTAGCGTTCATGGTTTTGTAGTCGTTGTCAAAGTCAATCCACCGCCCTAGCCGGTCAATGGTCTCTCTCCATTCTGTTGCATATCTCATGACAATAGCCTTGCACTCAGCATTGTATTTCGCAATTCCCATCTCTTTGACCGCAGCAGGACCCGAGATGCTGAATTTCTTGTCAATCTCGTACTCAATTGGCAAGCCGTGGGTGTCCCAGCCGAATCTGCGCTCCACATAGTAACCCTTCATAGACCAGTACCTGGGGATGATGTCTTTGATCGTGGAAGCCAGCAAGTGGCCGTAGTGAGGAAGACCGGTAGCGAACGGCGGTCCATCGTAGAAAGTGTAAGGCTTGTTCCCTTGCGACAGCCGCAGCTGGGTTTGAAATGCGTTAATTTCACGCCAGCGCTTGAGGGTTGCGGCCTCCTCTGCAGGGAAATCGACAGACATCCTTCAGTTCTCCGGATTCTGGAGCCCGCAGTGTATGGAGTAGCGATACTATATTTTCGAGAAATGAGTCAGGCGCAGAATATCGAAACGAACCTCGAAAACTTGGCGGTCAACTCGACTTGTACTCCGATTCGTCTGACTCACAAGGCTGTAGCAGCCTCGCCAGAATACGGTGATTATATAATATACAGGGTATCTTTTTGGGCATCAGTCCTTTTCCCATGACTTCTGCGATTAATCGACATCTTCGTCTTCATCTTCGTCTTCACCTTCGTCTCCATCACCAGCCTCATCTTCATCCTCAGAGACCTCCTCTCCCAAGTCTTTTAGTCTCTTCTTATCAGCTGATCTCTTCGCCTCGAGATCTCCAAATACCACTAGGAGATCGTCCAGCTCAGTCTGAACATCCTTGCGTTCACTCTTCTCCTTTTCCAGCTCGTCGCTCAGATACTTTGACCGACTTTCTGCATCTTGAGCACGGCTCTCTGAACGCTTCAGTCGCGCTTCAAGTTCATCAGTCTTTGACTTATACTCGTCGTGTGCGGTCTTCAGGTCTTCGACGTGCTCCTTTTGTGTTTTTTGCAATCTGCTTTCCAGATCCGCGATGGTACGTCTCAAGTCTGCTATTTCGGCAGCCTCCCTTTCCCGGGCCTGTTGTGCCTTCGAGTTCGCCTCGTTAATTTCCCGTCGATGCTGGTCGAGCAAAGCAGCCTTTTCACTAGCTGCATCTTTCTCGAGCAATTTCAAACGATGTTCAGAGCGTTGTACATCTGCCTCATGCTGCTTTCGGGCGCTTTCAATCGTGGTCACATGCTCATTTCGCCGACGGTTGAGCTCATCCTCATGGCTTTTCATAAGCAGGCTCCGCTCGCGGGTGAACTCTTGCTGCAGCTTCTTCAGTTCGACCTCGTGATTGTCCTGCAGACTCTGGTTGATCTGCTTAATCCTAGAGACCTCCACTGTGGACGATTCCCGTGTACGCCGGTGGTCAAGTTCTTCTTGCTCCAGTTTTCTTCTTAGCTGTAGCAACTCGGTATTGGCAGCCTCTAAGGCTTGTTTTTGTTCTTGTACTTCAGCCCTCAAGCTGTCCACCAGGTCTCGTGACACCCCTTTCTGTACACCATTACTCACTATCGACACTTCGAAATTCGGGTCTCGGTCGATAGCGCGGAGGAACCTGCTGAAGTTGTCCTTTAGGAAGTCGATGAAAGTCTTGTCGAAAAAGACTTCAGGAAGTCCGCCATTTCCGCCCTGGGGGAGGACTTCAAAATCACGAACAAAAACGTTCTCTCGGAGTTTGTTCAGTCTATCGACGTAAGTCTCCCTGCCTAGACTCGACAAGAGGAGACTGTGGAGAGTGGGGCGTGGTATCGGAGAATCTTTGGTCGAGAATTCGTAAATGATTCCCAATAGAAACGCAGAAAGACCCGCCACAAGTGGCATGGAGGTGTTTGCGATCTTCACAGCAGCTGCAAGGCCCTGAATAGTGCTGCCCTCTGCCAGAAGATCGTTGACAGCTTCAGGGCTTTCGAACAGCCATAAGGCTAGAAGCATCAGATATCCAAGCAAAGCGCGCTCATCTTCAGCGTGCTGCACGCCCGCAACAACATTACTTGTGATGGTCTGGACAAACGTGACAAGCTCCTCGCCACTTTCAGCATCGCCTTCTGTCACCTTCAGAGCGAGATCCTTGGTTTCGGGGTCATCATTCAGAAGATGCATGATGAGAACTGCAGCAAACCATTGTTGGTAGGGGTCAGAGTTGCCACGTGATGCAGGAGGTTCAAGTAATACTGTCAGCATGTTGGGAATAGCATCGTTACCGCTTTTATGCCCTTCTATCGCCCTGTTCAGCACGTGAGACTTGATTCCAGGATGTCCCTCGACAAATGCTTGCAGACAAGAAGTCGCTGCTAATCGCACGTCGAATAGAGCAAGTGGTGCAGTCACTAGAGCGAGCTCCAGAAGCGATTCGATCACATTTTGTTTTCGATATACCGCTTTGGGAGCCTTGGGCTGCTTTTCAGGCGATGCCGGAGAGGCGTGCCCGTTGGTCGTGGCATTATCTGCTTGTCTGATTGGCACGGGAAGATCGCCGAAACGTTCTTGAAGGCCATGATTTCCTCGAATGATATCTCCACAGGCTTGCAGCGACTTGGCACGGGTTCCGGTACTGTAAGCTGGGTGGAAGGCGATGCGCAGAATGACTTCCAAGACCCCTGTCTTCCAGAATGCCTGTTGATTAACGACAGTGCCTTGAGAACCAGTTGCCAGGAACAGTTGTACAACGCCCAATAAGCCCCAGACGTTCATATCTCTTTGAGGCTTCATCCACTCTGAGACTCCATCTCCAGAATCCTCTTGTTCAACAACTGCCGAAAGCAGCTTCTTGAGCTTCGGGATACCCCCAACCTCTCTGAAATATGATTGATTTGACGTGTTGAGATTTAGCAGGTTAGCCAATAAAGACAAACAGTCCTGAACCGTGGTAGACCCATGAGTCAAGCCGCCATCGCCTTCGATGAGTGCGAAAATACGGTCAAACGCATTCTCGAAAGCGACGACCTTCTGCAATTCAGCCGAAGTAGGAGTCAGAGCAACCAGAAGCACCAATGCCTCATTTCGTACTGCTTCTCGTCTGTCGTCCAGCACATTGGTAATCCGTGAAACACCCAAGGGGGCTGCAAATATAGCCTCCTGAGTTCGCTGCGGCCGAGCGGTTGATATATGTGACAATATCTGTAGGACGTAAAGGCGTAGATAAAACTCGCCAGACTCAAGTAAGTCTAAAAGCGCTGTGATGTTGTCTTGACGTTGGGTGAATTCATCGGCAAGCCATAAAGTAATCTCTTCTGAGGCTTCGGTAGATTTCTCGTCTGGCTCAAAGAGCATCAACAATGTCTCCAGCACCGACTTGATTGTTTCTGAGTCTTCTCCATCTCTTCTCAGTCCGGCAATAAGATCTCTGAGGGCCCCAGACGCGACAGAGGCCGGGTATAGCTTAGCGAAACTGCGCAGACCAAGGATCGCAGCACGTCTGTCTTCTAGCAACGTTGCACTCGACAAACGGCTGCTCAAGGTCTGGATGGTATCGGTGGCATTCTGCCGCGCAGGGGCCTGGGCTTCCAATATTCGCATCATCGTGGATAGGTGGACATTGTCGTGCTCATTGAGAGATATTGCCGATCAAGCCACTTTGTAAACAGAGCATTTTGAGGTACGAGTACTCTAGTCTTAGTGGTCGACACGACGGAGGACGAGACAGCGAGTCCTCAATTGCAGAGGTGGAAGCTGCGTCTGGGAGGAGACGACCCCGAGTAGAGTGAGCACGGCGTCGAGTGGGCAGGTGACAGTGTTTGGATCAGAACCACAGCACAGTGAGGACACGCCTAGATTAATTCCGGAGCTACTGGCATGTGACAAGGCTGAAGCGCCTTTTGCTATGGGATGCTACGGGCCTGCTGCAGGGGAGCCAGCAAACATGAGGCAACATAATTCTGGCCTCATGAAGTTTTGAGGACTTCCCGGTCTGCTGAGCACGAAAAGTTGCTCTTTGTTTATCTGGTATGTATGTAGATTTCGATATGAAGGATGATGAAGGCAAGGCTGCGCTTAGACCTCAGGCTGGCCATTTGTTACTAGGACCGATCCGCCAAGCCTGCGCTTCGAAGAACTCGATTCCCTCATTGCCTGTCTCTCCAGATTCTCCATCCATCACTTTCGAGGGGACACTATTTATCACTTGCCTCAGGAGTCGTCATGCATTGTTGAAGTGTATCTGATTCGCACGTGAGGACCGAGCCATTGTGCGCCTCAGTATTCCTGCTCTCAAAGGGGTCTCCGGCCCGAACTATTTACACATCACAGTAGGACTGGGTCGGTGCATTTCCTCCGTCGAATTCGAGATCTTACCTTTCCAGTCGCCCATCCAATCTCTTTGAGATCGGCACGATGGGTGTCCCAGCCCTTTTCCGATGGCTTACCAAAAAGTATCCCAAAATCATCACGCCTGTGATTGAGGAGCAGCCCTATGAGATCGATGGCGTGCAATATCCCGTTGACACTACGAAGCCTAACCCGAATGGCGAGGAGATGCACAATCTTTATCTCGACTTCAATGGTATCGTACATCCTTGCTCTCATCCGGAGGACGGACCTCCTCCGGCAAATGAGAGCGAGATGATGATGGCAATTTTCAAGTATACTGATCGCGTGGTCAATATGGTGCGCCCGCGCAGATTACTCGTGATTGCTATTGGTGAGTGCAAAGCTATACCTTACGAATGGGGCTAACAAAAGGCAGACGGAGTCGCTCCACGAGCAAAGATGAACCAGCAACGTGCGCGTCGTTTTCGATCAGCTCGAGATGCGAAAGAGGCGGATGAAAAGAAAGCAGAATTCCAAACACTCCTTCGTCAACAAAAGCAGAGCAGAGGCGAGGATGATGACGAAGATTCGACAGAAGAAGACATAATCAAGAAAACATGGGATAGTAATGTCATTACACCTGGCACGCCTTTCATGTTCATTCTTGCCAAATCCATTCGATATTGGGTTCAGTGGAAACTCAACACTGATGCGGCCTGGGCGAATTTGAAGGTCATAATCTCAGACGCCAGCGTACCAGGTGAAGGTGAGCACAAGATCATGCAGTTCATACGTTCTCAGCGATCCGACCCTGAGTATGATCCCAACACAAGGCACGTCATGTACGGTCTTGACGCGGACTTGATTATGCTTGCTCTTGCTACTCATGAACCACATTTCCGTGTCCTCCGAGAGGATGTCAATGTCAGAGACGCCAAAGCAAAAACCTGCAAACTCTGTGGCCAACAAGGGCATTATGCAGAGAATTGCAGGGGCAGTACTAAGGCCAAGTCCGGCGAGTACGACGAAAAGGGGACCACTGAATCACTGAAGCCCTTTATCTGGCTGAATGTTCCTATTCTACGTGAGTATCTGGCCGCCGAGATGTTTGTACCTGGTCAGGCTTTCCGTTTCGATCTTGAACGCGCCCTGGATGATTGGGTTTTCATGTGTTTCTTCGTCGGCAATGACTTTCTGCCCCATCTTCCCAGTCTGGACATTCATGAGGATGGTATTGATAAACTCATTGCCATTTGGAGGGACAACATTCCCATCATGGGAGGCTATCTGACTTGCGATGGAAACGTTGATCTTGCTCGTGCCCAGATCATTCTGCAGGGACTTGCCAAACAAGAGGATGCCATTTTCAAGCGCAGAAAGCAGAACGAGGATAGGAGAGAGGCAAATCAGCGCCGCCGAGATGAACAAAACCAGGCTCGAGATGCTCGAGATGCTCAACGCGCTCCCAAAAGAGGTCGCAGCTCCCCTGATTATTCGGTGGGTGGTCGAGGTGATGGACGTGCTCCAACTGGACCAGTCGAGACATTCGAAGCCACAAGCTATCCACAACTGGACTACAATGCCATTGTCAACAGAAGTACCGTGGATAGAGCATCTACTACCAACAAAAGTGCAGCAGCTGCCCTTAAGGAGGCAATGCTTGCAAAGAAGGCGGCAGCTGAAACCGCAGGGAAGGATGGCGCCAATGGCACTACGCAAAGCGCAGGTGCAGGTGGTACAACACCTTTATCCGCGCTGGGCAAACGTAAAGCCGACATGATGCAGGATGAGCCTGAGGACAATGGCACACCTGGGAGGAACACGCCCGTAGAGAAACCGGTCAACAACGCGGATCCCAATGATCCTCCACCGGATACTGTGCGGTTATGGGAAACAGGCTACGCCGAACGTTACTATGAGCAGAAATTTCATGTCGCGCCAGACGATATGGAGTTTCGTCACAAGGTTGCCAGGGCTTATGTGGAGGGGTTATGTTGGGTTCTCCTTTACTACTTTCAAGGCTGCCCGTCGTGGACTTGGTACTACCCGTATCATTACGCTCCATTCGCGGCAGACTTTGCCGACATTGACAAAATGACTGTCAAGTTCGAGAAAGGAACGCCTTTCAAGCCCTATGAGCAACTCATGGGAGTACTGCCAGCTTCATCAAACCATGCAATTCCGCCAGCGTTCCATCCATTGATGACAGACGAAGACTCCGATATCGTGGACTTTTATCCAGAGGTGTTCGAACTTGACGCTAATGGTAAAAAGCAGACTTGGAAGGCGATTGTTCTACTTCCATTTATTGATGAGAAGAGACTTCTGGCAGCAATGGCAACCAAATATCCCCTTCTTACAGCAGATGAGAATGCTCGAAACGAGCTCGGAAAGGATGCACTGATAGTATCGGACAAACATCCGTTATATGACGACCTCGCGGTGCAATTCTATTCGAAGAAAGCGAAGGATGGCAAGGATAACAAGAAGCTATCAATGCGCAAGGGTCGTCTGGCAGGGACTGTCACGAAAGATAAAGACTTTTTGCCTAACATGGATTTGGTCGGACCAGAGGAAGAGATCAAGCTGGAGCCTGTTGTTGACATTGACCGGTCCCTGAGAGTCGATTTCACGATGCCACCACCCACGCATGTGCACAAGTCGATGTTATTTCCTGGTGTTGTACTTCCTCCGGCTGTACTCGACAAGGGCGATTTGGCAATACTACGGTCAAAAGCCAGAAACTCAGGTCGAGACTTTGGCGGCGCTCCACTCTACGATAATACAAGACGCGATCATCAAGATCAGCAGAACCGTGGAGGACGTATCAACTATGCTGCCGATCGTCCGCCTCATAACGCCGGACCTCCCAGTAACAGTAACAACCCTTTTGCTGCCTTGCTGGATCCCCGCTTCGTGCCACCACCATCAGGTCGAGGACCGCCACCACCTCCGCCGGCAGGATATGGAGGCCAGAATGGTTATGACCGCCAGCATCAAGCGCCTGCCAATGGATCTGGCTATGGCGGATACACTAATGGACGGGGTGGATACGACAATTACCAGAATCAGGGCCGGGGTGGCCAGGACCAGTACCAATACGGAGATCAAGGTCAGAGTCAGCATCAGGGCAACAATCGACAGTATCAGCAGAATGGTGGTCGTAGTGTCAGTGATAGCTATTACCAGGGTCAAGGTCAAGGTCAAGGCTATGGCTATGGGCAGAGAGGTGGTAACAACAACCAAGGGTATGGTCGCCGCTAGTTACTTGTGGTCAATTCAAGCTCCAAAAGGCGAGTTCTATGGGCGTTTGAGCTGGTTGGAGGGCGAAGATCGTAGCAAAAGGGCATTGGCGACCAGGACATCCTAATACGTCACCAGGCGTGTGTGCGCTGTAAGATATGTCAAAAGTACTGCAAAGCCGTTGGCTCCCTGGGCAATACAAAAAAGAATCCGCTCATCTGTCATTTTTATACTGCTGTGACTCTTACTCCTCGCGTATGACAGAGCTGAGAGCATACTTTGTTCCAGCACTAGGGCACAATTTCTACGTTGACATCCACCAGTGACAGTCCAACACCGTTTTTGTGGTGCAACATTCTCAACTCACCTCAGACGGGAGACATAGGTCCACCCACCTCAAAAAAAAAGACATTCTCAGCGTAGCTCAAAACGAAAGCCAAAACCCTCAGACAGTTCGATGGCGATGGGACTCGAACCCACAGTCTTTGCCAGAGTCCGTATCCGGAAAGCAACGCCTTACCATTAGGCCACGCCACCGTTTTAACGGCGTTTGGGAATCGCATTTGTCTGTGTGCGATTCGTGGACCATATTAGGTAAATTTTGGACAACTATAACCTATGAAACTAGAAAGCCGAGGACTCTCCGCACATGGTGGATCCTCATGCGGAGAACACTTTTCTGGTCGCGTTTTCAATCGTTCGCTGGTCGTTCTGCGTTCTTCGTTGACCGACCTGCAAAACCTTGAAACCAGCCTCACATGTCGAAAGGGAGGCTTGATCCAAGAACGTTCCTGCTACGTTGCAGAAGAGCCTATGCTACCGCACCTGCCCCCAAAAGAGAACGTCCTGCAACCGCTCCAAACCAGACTCCTCCACTTAGACAGATTCGAGACAATGTCGAGCTCTACGGAGAGAATACGGTGGTGCGAAACTATCGCAACCACCGGGACGTGCCGCGGAAAATCGCAGACAACCTCAGAAAGATGAATGAATTGAACGAGCGCCTGAAAGGACCTCGGGAAGAGTACAATAATCTGCAAGCATTATTATACCGGAAAGAGAGTGACCAAGACGACATCATTCCTCGAATGAAGACGCTCAAGCTGGGGATTGACGAATTGCAGTTTGAACATGGAGTATTGGACGCGCATGCTCGAGCAATGGCCCTGTCCTTGCCCAATTTGACATCTTCGCAAACTCCAACAAACAACGAACCCAGGTTGCAATCCTATATCAACTACAACCCTGAGAATCCTCCCTCTTATGACAGCTCAGCCGATCATGCACTTATTGGCGAAAAGCTCAAACTGATTGATTTCGCATCTGCCTCGACAGCTACTGGATGGGGGTTCTATTACCTGCTCAACGAAGCAGCGCTCCTAGAGCAAGCACTGGTCCAGTATGCTTTGTCAGTTGCCTTGAAACACGGTTGGTCCGTCGCAACCCCACCATCTCTCGTCTATTCGCACATGGCCGACGCGTGTGGGTTCCAGCCACGAGACCAGAACGACGAGCAGCAAATCTGGCAGGTTGCCCAGACGGGAAAGGACGTTGTAAAGCCGCCTAGAAGTCTGGCCGCGACCGCCGAGATTCCTTTAGCTGGCATGTACGCGGGGAAGGCTATTCGCGAGGAAGATCTCCCGGTCAAGCTGGTTGGTCCAAGTCGATGTTTCCGCGCCGAAGCTGGTGCTCGGGGGGTCGACACGAAAGGTTTGTACCGGGTGCACGAGTTTACCAAAGTCGAGATGTTTGCGTGGACAAATTCTCCTCCCGCCCGCGACGGTATACCAGAAGAGGAGGTGTGGACGAAGTATGCCACAGAGGTATTTGATGAGATGGTCGGCATTCAGACAGAGATACTAGAATCACTTGGCCTCCCGTGTCGGGTCCTTGAGATGCCATCTTCAGATCTCGGTGCCAGTGCCTACCGCAAGATCGACATCGAAGCCATGTTCCCCTCGCGAAAGGCGAAGGATGGCGGCTGGGGCGAGGTCACCTCCGTCTCAATCTGCACAGACTACCAGAGTCGAAGACTGGACACGAGGATTCTGGAGGCCAATGCAACGAGGAAGAAGTTCCCTCACACCGTGAACGGTACGGCCATAGCTGTTCCAAGAGTCCTGGCTGCCATCTTGGAGAACGGATGGCGGGAGAAGGAGGGATGTGTGGTTATACCTGAAGTTCTGAGAAGGTATATGAGTGGCATGGAGACGATTTCGTCGCGGGGAAAAGATTGGTCCGCATTGACCAAGATCTAATATGATCTGCGTGGACCATGTATTTTCTCTTTAACTTTCGGTGTAGAAGCCAAACAACCTGAGCTTTCCCCCATACGGATTTCATGCGACGTGACGCCCTCCGGTCGTCATCGAGGTCAGCGTCATCATCGAGGGCGTCATCAACACGCCACCAAGGGCGTCATCGTGCTGCGCACCGTATTGTACTCAGACAAACGAAAGATATAAGGAACCCACAAGCCGTACGTTCACCACGACTCTACCATCCAGGCAGCATCTTTGCACCGTACAACGACTATATGTCCTAATTGCCTGCGAAAATGTCAACCGCAAATCCAATCCCATCACCAATTCTAGGCAACATCACCGAAATCTGCATCGTCACACCCAACATCTACACGACCATCGACGGCCTAAGCAAGACCGGCATCGGACCTTTTCAGGTCTTCGACTTTAACGCGGCGACGGTGTGCGAGCAAGAACTTCACGGTGAACAAGGGACAGATTTGTTCCGGCTCAACGTTGCGTTCGCCAAGCAGGGTTCGCTCGTCGTGGAGATCATGCAGCCCTTACCAGGCGGATCAGGGACGAAACCTTCTTTGATGCAAGCTTACTTGGACGAGAATGGAGGTAAGGCGGGCGTGCAGCAACATCGCGTGGGATATGGGCGATGTGAAGTCTTCCATGGAGGAGAGGGTATCTCGGATGAAGGAACGAGGCTTCGAGCCCGTGATGCAGGGTGTTTGGATGGGGCAGAAGGGAACGTGTCGGTTTGTCTTCTTTGATACATTGGGGACGGTTGGGACGGTGTTCGAGACGATTCAGTTTAGTGAGGATTGGGAGGATCCGGAGGGGGAATGGTATCCTTGTGAGCATAGAGAGAAGGAGATATAGGGAATCAAGCGACATTGGCGTGGTTAGATAATGACGAAAAATCACGGGATGGAACGAAAGTTCAAAGTTCGATAGATGTACAAGGAACACCTCTCCGCACAGCATTTGATTGCAGGGATTCAAGCCTATGGCTCAGGATCCTTGCGCGTCGATAGCTGGGCATTGCACCCGGTAGTACGGAATCTCACTTTCTATCGAAATAGTCCTTTTTCAGTACCCAACGCATGCAAGGACGTACACTTTGCGAGTTATGGGATGGTCAGACCCACAAAAGAAGTCGACTTTTCTGGGACCATTGATTTCGGTCGTACGTGGTCGTCATTTTGAATGTCAAGTGTATGAGGTACTATCATCAAGGAAGAGCCCTCCCAGTCCATCGCCTCGACCATCGCACACATCATTGAGCATGTTATCATTATGCTTGGCGAGCACCCAATTGCTGACAAGCAGTATTTGTATGATCACTACCGGGCGACAGCCACTTAACCTCCAGGCGCATTCCGGTACCAATCAGCAACAGCACCATTGCCAACTTGCATGTCGGTCCCCATCATCAAGCTATCAAAGAAGGCAGTGTCAATGCCCTGGAAGACCCAATCATTGATACCAGCAGCGGCGCCGGTATACAGGTCTTGCTGCATCACAAAATCATCGGTGAAGGCGGCACTAGGCAGGTCTGCACCATCCGTCGCAGTATGTAGCTCGTCAAGTTGTGGCTGTGTCTGCTGCTGAGACTCAGCCAAGTGTGACTGAGGTGGTCGCGCATGGACATCGGTTGTCGGTGGATACGAACCGCTTGCCACCACACTGTCACGAAAATGGACTGATCCAATGCCTCCAATCGTGATATCGGCCTCGGGATTCTGTTGAGGTTCCAGCGATGACTTACCTGCCGGCTTGATGCCATCGCGACCAATTTGGACAGTGCCGAAGTACGGGACGGTGATGAACAGCACGTCGTCCTGCTGGCTCTCGTCACCTTGCGATCTGTAACGTTGGGCAGCTGCTTCGATTCGTAGTAAGTTTTGCAGCAGACAAGCGCACTTGGCCGACAGCATGTCTTCATGGACCTCGGAGTTTAGCTTCATGATCTTGAGGGCTTGCTCCACCGTGGCACGATCCGCAAGCCGCTGATGTGCCAAGAGATTGTCCTCGCCTTTGTATCGATGACTGTCGAGGTGTGAGATCATCAAAGTCATGCCGGCCACGAGAGCCAGATAGTCGGCCAGTCTGCAACATGACCAGCTGTTGTTCATCGACCGAAAAGCGATAAACCTGGTCAAAACCTCGCGGCTGGCGTACATGCAGGACGTCCGGCAGTATTCGATCTCGCATCTGTTGGGGCACATCAGGAACGGCAAATGTAGCTGGTTGAGCAATGTGTAGTGGGTCACTTGATCTCTGATTCGCATTGTCTCTCTGAACGCTTCGTCTGAGTTCAAGTCAATGCCAGTGAAGTCCGGCGGTCTCCAGAAGTCGGCAGGCAAGCTTTCGGCCGTCGTCCGCAGTTCCTTATCAATGTCCATAGTCATGTCCCGAACATGTTTCGACACTCCGAGTTGATTTCGTTCAAGGATCCGTCCAGTGATCCTGGCATGACAACGCTCCAGCCGATCGGTTGATGTGACGGGCGTCGAAGTCATGTCCAAATCAAGCCTGACATCGGGCTGACCTGAAGGGAGACCAAGAATCAACGAGAGGAAGCGGTCCATGTAAACAATCTGAGACCAAATGTATTGTGGGTCAATATTTGCGTCGATGCTGATTGTTTTCACCGTAGGGCATCGTGAGCGATGGATTCCAGTCAGCTGAGCGGCGACCAAGGCTCTCCTGTGTGCGAGCCAACCTCGTCGGATATTTCCGCAATTCAAGTGGTAGAGTCCCTCGAGCAAGATACATTCGAGGCTTTCCATGCTCCCTAACAGTTCTTCATTCGTTGTTACCAGGCTGATGGCTGTATTTGCAAGTCTTTCCATGATGACGCGGTGATGCTCAGATAGGCCGCTGATATGCTGCTGTGGTGGAAAGTGTGCAATCATGGAAGAAAGCATGAGCATGTAGTTGGCAACGAGCACTGGGTGAGTGGCAGGGCCAACAGTCTCTGCTAGTTTTGCTATGACTTCGGACTTCTCACGTGATCTCTCAGTGTGTGGTATGTCGTTAACTCGGTGACAAAATTGCGAAATTCCGGTGCATCTTTGGAGTAAGATATCGATGTCTTGCTGGATCGGAAAGGCTGCGAGGAGGGCGGGCGATATCTGTTCAAATTTGTTTGTATTCAAGGGTACAACCTTGTATACTGGAGCTGCTTCAGCGCGAGACGTACGCAATGATGACTCTATTGCTCTGTGAGGGTTGTTTCCCTAGGAAATAATTAGTGGCTGTTGGAACAGCAAGCTGGTTTCCAGAAAAGGTGGCACTATCAGACAGCGAGCACATCCTGAAATTCCGGAGGAGATCAATAGCGGCGACCTAGGCTTCAATCTGGTATCTCTATGCTGTTGAACTCGATGGCCTCCTGAACGTGAAGCGCTGTTTACCCGCCCTTGAACATGACGGACGTCGTAGAGATATTGAGCAGGTGCGTCCATTTGAGCCCGACATGCTCCTAGGGCAGACAATGCCACTTTTCCTGGAAACAAGCAAGAATTTGGAGTAGTCGCAGTCAGACTCACCGATGACAAAGACATGAATGGAGTTGTTTCCGAGCCACTGCAGGGCGTGGAGGCAACAGCATCGTAGGTGGCATCGGGGCCTGTCCGAGAAGCATCACTTGCTGCGCTGTTCTGGTTGATCAGCTGGTGGAGTAGTGCTTCGACGCGCTGTATGCGATCCGCGTTGTCAAGGTGCTGTTCGTCAGGTAACTCCTGTGAGACGCACTTTGTGCCACGCCGGCGACAGGTGATACAAATAGCATCAGTCGGCGCCGCAAAGTTGCACCGTACCTTTCTCCGTTTACACTCCCAGCAGCTGTGAGTGCCCTTGCGAAGTCTTCTCCGCTTGGCATCAGGCTCGGATTCCTCGTAACCGCCGGTACTCATTTTCACCCTGATAGTCTTCTAAATGTGGCCAAAGGATTATCCGACGCGTTGTGTCAAAGACTCCGAAGAGAGAATGAGCAAATAAGTCCATTTGAGCCAGAAGGACTTCCAAGGTCAGATGTGCCACTTTTTAGGCAATAGGTTTGCTGGCCATTGGGTAACACTCCAGTGGTTCCCAGCTATTCATCCGCCTTTCGGCCGGAGTGGAAAAGGAAAAGGGAGATTTAGGGACATAAGTGGACACAGAAACACGAGTCAATGCTCCCACGGTCGTTGAGTGTCGGGTATCTCGGCGGACACAAGTCACGCCACATGTCGCCTCATCTGCGTCTTCGATAGTAGCTTCGGTCTCTTCTGCTGGCTGGCTTACCGTAGATCGTTTGACGCTGGCAGCTTGAAGCGGACTGCGAAGGGTCTTGCTCGAGCCTCCAACATTTAAATGGAAATGACTGGCAAACCAGGGAGTCAGGAACGCCGCTCTAGGCAGCCAAGCCTAAGTTCCCGCCACTTTAAGGAGAAATTACTCATCCATAAGTCACGATCTCAGATGGTAGAAATATCATTTTGGCCAGCACTTATCCAAACTAGTCACCATGTACCAGACTGAGATTCCGTACTACCGGGTGTAATGCCCAGCTATCGACGCACAAGGATCCTGAGCCATACACACGTCGCCTGTATCAGCTATTCTACTCCATTTAAACGTCGCCAGGGTAGCCGAAGACAGCAACGTCGACCGTACCACACCTTGTCGAGGGAGCACTTCCGTCTCGATCACGTTCTCCTCATGCAGCTCCACCGACATTCTTCAAACCCTCAGCATGGAGCTTTTTCTTTCCTGC
Organism: Exophiala sp. CCFEE 6388; assembly: GCA_035928005.1. Lineage (NCBI taxonomy): Eukaryota > Fungi > Ascomycota > Eurotiomycetes > Chaetothyriales > Herpotrichiellaceae > Exophiala > Exophiala sp. CCFEE 6388. The sequence goes on from JAVRRU010000026.1 coordinate 269,648, forward strand.
GCCACAGGCAAACAGAAATGCCATGCCAAAAGTAGCGATTCCAATGGCGAAGACGACTTTGAGACCGGTCATATACGCCTCTACCACCAATGGGACCTGGGCGGCCGTGAAAGCCGTGCGGATCTGAGAAGCACCCGTCGCCAAAACTGTCGCAGGATCGATGTCCGGAGCCGTGGACGCCAACTTGGCTATCATCTTGTTGTTGAAGGCTGACTGTGCTGCTGTGATAGTGAAGCTCCCGCCCACCATTTGAAAGACTATTTACGCTTAGGATTGCAAGTCTGAGGGGCTTTAGGGGTACTCACAAAAGATCATGGCGGTTGCAGCAGACATGTCTTCGTGTCTGGAGTTGATCTGAACGACCATGATGGCGACCTGGAAGGCTCCTCCGACGGCAATACCGGAAAGTGTCTGATAGCCAACCCATTTTCCGGTAGAAGTGTCAGTGCCAAGTGTGTAGAACAGGCCACAGCTGACAGTTGAGAATGCCGCGCCGACAAGCATAAAAGGCGTCGGGTATTCCAATTTCGCCAGCAAGAATCCTTGGCTTATGGTCCCCACGATAAGCATGATAACGAGAGGAAGGTTGCGAACGCCCGATCCGATCGCGCTGACACCGTAGACGCTTTGGAAATAGATCGGTAGGTAGTAGAGGATCAGGAAGTACGAGCCAGCGAAGAAGAACTGATAACAGCAGCTGACCCATACAAACCGCTGCTTGAACTGTTGCTCGGTAGTCAGTAATGTCGTTGAGGCGGAAGAGTGACACGTACCAAGCGTGGTATTATCATAGCGCGCTCTCCCTGGTATATCTCCCAGATGACCCAGACTATGGTGATGACCACGGAGCCAACGAGGAGACCGATCACAGTGCTGCTCTTCCACGCCATGGTTTGCCCTCCATATTGAAGTGCCAGGATATATGAGGTGATCAAACCGATGACAAGTGCCGCACCTAATAAGTCCAGTTGCAATACCTTTTCTTTCCATGAGGCTTTAGCGGGCTGTGCATGAGTCGGGGTGTGGAAGAAGAAGAGAAGCACTGCACAAGCCACACCACCGATAGGAAGATTGATGTAGAAACACCACCGCCAGGAGACCTTGTCGGCGAAGGCCCCCCCAAGGAGAGGGCCAAGCACGGCTGCGATACCGTAGGTTGCCCCGTTGACGCCAATGACCTGTGGCCGTATACGGGGCTCGACAATGAAACCGATCATGGTGAATGCGCCTGTTGCGACACCGGCACCGCCAAATCCAGCGATGGCTCGGCCAACGATCAATGTGGTCGGGTTCTGAGCGACACCGCAGATCAGACTGCCAAGCTCGAAGATGACAATGGAGGCTATGAAGAAGGCTTTCAAAGGAAAGTACTTGAAAGCTTTTCCCCAGGTCGACTGGAAGCCACCGAAGGTCATGAAGTATGCTGAGCCGTACCATGATACCTTACTAAGGCCGTGAAATTCGTCGGTGATTTTGGGGATTGCCGTTGCAACAATGGTCTGGAAGCGTTAGCACGATTGTGGCTTTCATGGGCCCGGTGCAGTCACTGACATTGTCCAGAGCTACCAAGAAGATAGCGAGCATAAGGGAGAACACAATGACGGCGAGGCGCTTCCCGTGGTAATACTCGTCTGTAGGCTGGTCTGGAGAGTTGGCTGGATCACGGCCTTCGACATCTTTCTCAAGCCTAACGCTCTCTGATGGACTCGAATCTCCTCGGAGGGAATAGCTATCCCCAGCCTCGGTTTTGAGTTCGCCCATATCGCGAATCGAGAAGTATGCGAGCGATGATATCCAGAGAGTAAGTTGTACTACTGCAGGAGCTGTATCGTAGGGCTTCTTCCAATGGAATGCTCTCTTCTTTATACTCGCCTTGGCTGATGTTGGAGATCGACAAGCGAAGTCAATATCGGAGATTGACAGTTAACTGCGTTGGAACAAGAGCTTGAGCCTTACCAATCAAGAGCCCTTGATCCGAGTGCTCGGGGGTGTTAGCTTGAGGCTGATAGATGGTCGTTGTCTTCATGATGCCATCTTCATTGTCCGACCGAACCTCCGAAACCTACCGTGACAGGACGCCATTGCGAAAAGGAGTCTCCCAATCATGAGTCGGGAACCAGTGTCTAGGATCTGAAGCCTGAAGCATGAAAAACTCGTGAAGACGACCGAGAAGACGGAAAACCGAACGAGCCTTCGTGCTCGGTGATTCACGGTCATCCTGCTCTCCTTTTTCTCAGTGGTCGAGCAGGTGCCGGACTTCGGGAACTAGGACAATACCTCTGGAATAGTGGTCAGGAAGATGTCTTTACTCACCTTTGCCCCTATCATCACCCTGGAACGGAATACGGATAGACTGAAGCAGCGTTACGGATGCCCTATGTTGGGCATTTCCAATGAAGCCAAAGTCATTCACTTAGAAAATTGGTTAGGTGCTTGTCAAGTCAAGCCCAACTATATTTCCTTCCAAGTGTGAGGTCATAGTATGTGACTTCCAATTACTACATTACTTGCACCCAACTGTGTCTTCATCATTTCCTCTCCTTATATTTCATTAATGCAAGCATTCTACCATTCTGGTACTTCTTGCTCACCAGGTACAGATCCTTCGTCATCAAATTTCCCAACATCCGTGCTTGTTAGTCGACGTCATACCGCTCATGCCGAAGTACAATTTTCTCCATGAACACCTCCTGTAGCAACATATTGACAAGTTGTGGTCCCAACAGTCGAGCTGTTAATGGCAGTGGTGATTGTGAAATTGTTGAAATCAATGTTATAGCACGGATTCCGGTTGGAGCAAGAAATGTCGATGGTTCTTGAAGTCTTCGCCGTCGAGGTGTTGGTCCAGCCTGTGAAATTAACGAATGCAATATTCGACACCTCACATTTTGTCAGCAGCACATATCTTGCTTAGCACAACATACTCACCAGCATCTTCGAAGTGCCCGCAAAGCTACCGTTGTCGCCACTATCCTGCGTGATGGCCGCTGCTAGGTTTGCTCCCCCAACGTCAAAATTGCTGAACAGGATGTTACGCACGTTACCCCATCCTCCTCCGTTGGGAAGCCCGGCGCTCTCATAACTCGACTGTGGTGCCTGCCCACCTATCCAGGTCTTGATGTATGCACCATTCTCCATGTCTTCGTTATATCGTACGATTTTCACATCGTCGACCATGACGTTTTCGACAGAAGAGTCTTCAAGGTATTGTCCAAGACTGCCAATGGCGATACCATTACCACCTCTGCAGGTCACATTCGATATAGTGACACCATAACTCCTTGGCTTTATGGCTACACAATCCTGCCAGTGTCAGCCCACGATCCGAAGACCAGAGAGAGGAGAAAACCAGTACATCTCCACCTTGATATACGAAATTGGTCAGATATACGTTCTTGACATCCATCGTGTCGAATCCGTCGGTGTTCTGCACCCAGTTGGATCCCCAAGGTGCTTTTGTCGCTGTTGCATTGCAATAAAGTTGATCAATCGCAATGTCGGTGCCATTCATGATGTTGAATGACCACAGTTGAGGTTGCTTGATGAAGAATTGACTGATGGTCACATCAGAGACATTCCAAAGGACGAATGGCATGGGCCTTCCTGGCCGGGTAACGTTCTTCTCCTCGGAGTACCACACATCACCATTCCCATCTATCATTATTGCACGCTTGTCAGCCCATAAAGTCACGCACCAAAAGCGCATTTGGGAGAGGCAAGTCATGCTCTTTCACTATTGCACATTTACGAGACTTGATAAACTTACTCACTCCTCCAGTGCCATATCCATTGATGTGGATTCCGTCACCCGTCAAGATGAATCCGGCGTGGTGATTTTGAAAGGTGATCGGATACGAGTTATTCCTCCAGTAAGTCAGATTGTCGGAATACTGCCATAATCCACGCCACTCGATCATGACATCGTTGACAACAGGGTTCAATCGACTTGCAATCCAGTACGTCTGGTTCTCAGGAAAGACAATCAAGCCTCCATTGCCGCAACTCTCAAATGCTTGAAGGATCTGTGGGGTATCGTCCTGTTGACCACCTTTCGCAATGACGGTGCATGTGGCTCGCCCTGCCGCGGAGGGCGCTCGTGGTTTTATAGCTTCTGCTACGAAAGGCAGGATGCAAACGACGAGTTTCAGGAGCTTCAACATGCTTTCGACCTGATCGAGAGAGATTTTTCCTAGAGCAATGAGCCATTCTTGCGCAACACAGGACCTTTTATCTGTGTCGCTTCCGACCCAGATGCTTGTGAAGCATCGGGGAAGCTTCACCCCGACCTTCCTGATGGACTGTATCCATTTCCCTGCCGATTACCTGCAAGGAGGCCCCCGCACGAAGATCAGGTAGGATTTCGTCTCCGCAAGAACCGACCCCATGTTTCCTCATATTTTCCTGCATTGTGACGCAAGTGATTAACGATATCAAGCAAGTGAGTCTCGGACGAAGATGCACCGACCCTCGATATGGACGATGCCGCGCGGAGGTGAACCACGCTCAATATGGTGAAATTGCGGTGATGGCAAATATGCATAAATGTGGTTACGCTGAGCTTTAAGGTCAATCTGGATATGGGAGGTATGGTCCTTTACGCCTGTTAGGAAAGGCAACAACCTCCCTTCCAACAATGTCGCCACTGTCGATATTCATGCTTCTATGCCTGGCAGTTTCTGTCACTGGCCAATGCTGGAGGAATCTCGCATGGATGGCCCTGCTGAGGCATCCTTTCCAGGTATATGGGACAAAAACAACTACGCGCCGACAACACGAACTGTGTCTCCCGTCTCTGTCTTGATATGGCCAGACCTAAGTTCAGTAGCCTACTCCCGAACGCAAACAATCAGGGGTAACGGGTCACTCGTCACCTACGACTTTGGTAAAGAAGTTGGGGGCATTGTTCGCTTCAACTACAACAGCACCGGCACCGGCACATTGAGTGTTGCGTTCACCGAAGCGAAAAACTTCGTGGGATACAGGTCCGACTCGTCCAACGGGCTGTTTACCGGTGCCGACCTGTGGCTCAACGATACGCTGACTGGAAGTCCTGGCCAGTATGTGATGCCAGATGAGCGCCTCCGAGGAGGTTTCCGTTACATGACCCTTTGGCTTGCCACGAACTCCAGCACAACTGCCTTTTCCGCCTACAACATCACGGTTGAACTCGATTTCCAGCCTACTTGGTCCAACCTTCGTGCTTACCAGGGCTACTTCCACAGCAGTGACGAGTTACTCAACCGCGTATGGTATGCAGGGGCTTATACCTTGCAGAGCAATTCAGTTCCCACGAATACTGGTCGTCAAGTGCCCATGCTCGTGTATGGCTGGGCGAATAATGCCACTCTGTCACCTGGAAACACCGTCATCGTGGACGGCGCCAAAAGAGATCGAGCTGTGTGGCCTGGAGATATGGGCATCGCAGTGCCCTCCGCATTTACATCGACCGGCGATCTCGAGTCGGTCCGCAACGCCCTCCAGGTCATGTACAACTATCAGAATATGACAACGGGCGCCTTCGCCGAATCAGGCCCGCCGCTCAGCCAGACTGGCAGCGATACATACCACATGTGGACCATGATTGGCACGTACAATTACGTGCTCTACACGAATGATACGGCTTGGGTAACGCCTCTGTGGGAGCAGTACAAACACGCCATGCAATTTGTGGTCGACAAGATCGACAATTCAGGGCTCATGAACGTTACCGGAACGCGAGACTGGGCGCGTTGGCAGCAAGGCTTCCACAACACCGAGGCGAATATGATCCTGTACCAGACTCTGACAACAGGTAGCAAACTCGCGACTTGGCTTGATGACCCGGAGCTGTCGGCGAACTGGACAAGTATCGCGACCGCCCTTTCCAATGCCATCAATAATCTCACGTACGACGCCTCAGCCAACGCTTACCGGGACAACGATACATCTACAACCCTCCACCCTCAAGACGCGAACAGCATGTCCCTCCTCTTCGGCGTCGCACCCACGTCGGACGTTCCTGGCATTGCAACATCCCTGACACAAAACTGGACACCCATCGGGCCTGTTACTCCTGAGCTGCCATACAACGTTTCTCCATTCATTTCCAGTTTCGAGCTGCTTGGTCGTCTTACAGTCCGCGATACTGCTCGTGCTCTCCAACTCCTGCGAACGACATGGGGTTGGATCATCAACAACCCCAATTCCACCGAGTCGACATTGCTCGAAGGCTATCTGTACAATGGCAGCTTCAGTTACCGCTCGGACCGTGGGTATGACTATGACGAGAGCTATGTGAGTCACTCGCACGGATGGAGCTCAGGTCCGACGTCTGCCCTTACGCATTACGTCCTGGGCCTGGACGTGCTGAGCCCAGTAGGCGGTGGGTGGAGTCTGGCGCCACAGCTGGGGGATTTGACATTCGTGGAGGGAGGGTTCACGACGACCTTGGGCAAATTTAGCGCGAAGTGGGTGCTAGAGAACCAGGGAGTCACTGTGACATGGGACACGCCGGTAGGCACCTCCGGAAGTGTTGTCGTGCCGCTACCCGCTGGGGCTGGTAGCATGGTTGTCGAGATTGAGAGTGCTGGGGAGCAGAGGAACCAGACACTGGGAGTAGCTGCGACTAGTGCATTTGGAGAGAAGACCGCCGAGCTTGACGTTCTGGGTGGACAAGGGAGCATCTGGTTTCCTCTTTAACATGAACCATAGATGAGGTTCGATAGAGAGGACATCTAGCCCGATATCAAATGCACCCACAACTCCTCCATGGACATAATATACTGTTTCGTTGGCTCATGTGCTTTCTGCTTGAATTGAATTCGGCATGCATCCACACATCTAACATCCACCGTCCACATCCTCACTCTCTGGGTATTTCACCCTGAACATGCATCGGAAATTCCCCATTTGATGCTCTTACCACATCTTCGAACCTATTGCTGTCCGTCAGTACATGCAACAAGCAAAAATCTGCACAGCATGCGCTGGGGTGGACTCACGCAGACTGAAACATGATATAAACCATCTCATCGTTATACGTGTTCCGCGTATACTCCGCCTCCTCATGCGCAATCTTGATTGTTGATGTTCCGCGTCCCGCGCACGCTGCGTCCGCGAGTAATTGAGCCTGTCACACCATATCAATCAGCACCTATATCGTGTCTTCAAGTTCGAAGGTCCAGGGTGGATGCCAACCTGAATACACCTATCCATCGCGCCGAACAAGAACGCCGCGCCATCCACGGTCTTCGCGACAGTCAAGTGTCCATGGTTCTGGAGGATCACGCCCTTCGTATTGCCAAGTGCTTGCGCGATGTGCACTCCTTCATCGGCTTTGAATGCTATCCCGCCGAATCCTTCGTAGATGCTGTGGTCGTTGTAAAATCTACCATACAAGTGTTAGCGAGTGTCCATCACACCTGTACCCCCGGAAATATGTGGGAGTGTTTGAGACGAGGCTTGCCTGCACGCATCCTGATTAATCGGCTCGAGCTTACACCCCATCGCACTAAACGCCTTACTTGGTACACTGTGACAATGCACCGCCGCCACGACGTCTGGTCTCGCCTCATGCACCGCAGAATGAATGATGTGCCCCGCGGGGTTGATCGAGTGCATATTTCCTCCTTCCTTGACTTCACCTCCCTTGCTGACAAGGACCAGGTCCTCTGGACGCATGTGGCTGAAGGATTTGCCGTGCGGATTGATCCAGTAGTGGTCGGTCAAAATGGGGTCACGGACCGTGACATGCCCTCCTGCGCCTTCGTTGTTGTATCCGTTGTACCCGAGCCACCTTAGAGCGGCGGCGTGGTGGAGTTTGCGGAATGCGCGTTCAGCTTCGAGAGATTCGAACTTCGGAATGCGGATTGTGTGTACGGGTTTGGCGGAGGGACCGCCGACTTTTTGATAGGCGCCGTATGTGAATTCCTGGGGTGGTGGAGGTGGTTTGTCGGTAATGGTGTTGGAAGTGATGGATGCTGATGTTACGCTGGATGAGGATATTGGTCTCACTTGCCTCAGGGAAGGTGTCACATTGATGTGGCGGAGAAGCCGTGTGCTCGCTCTGGACATGATGGCGGAATGAACTTGAGTTGGAGGCATGTTGAACTTCGTGCGCAATGGCTGATGGTAGACGATTCGGTACGATGCAATGGAAACTTTACTCTTGTGTATAACTGTGGGTATGTAAGGTTGGATGTGGAAATAGTTCCACAGGACGCTTTGTTGGAGACTGTTTAGTACTTTGCGGAGTATTGGAGTCCGTACTGCGGGCGTGAGGGTGTGAAGTATTGTGCCGGGAGGACAGCAAGGATCATCGGCTATCATGCAACTACCCCGCCCACCATGCTTGAAGACGAAACCTGCAGGACAGAGGACGAAACGCATGTACGAGCAGATACTGGGCGACATGCCGTCATCAAAGCATTTTGGTGCTGGGCGAGGCTGAAGACTCAGGAGGCGGCACTAGGGCCACCCAGCCACATCTGGGACATAGTCAGCATCAGATAGCACGATCGTGATACCAGAGGTCGCCTCCATGGTATCATACTGACATTTCTCATCAGCAGAACCGTTGGGCGCGTGTAAGTATATGGATGTTTGGCAACAAGGGAGGGAATAAACATGACATCGTGAAGTAACTCATTAAGGTATTGACAGTGGTATGTCCACTCAGCTAGAACAACAATTTTCGACACATCGCTTCGTAACAAAATGCAACAAATCCGTAAGAGAGCAGAAAAAAAGTTCTGGTCAACCAAAAGCCTTCAAAAACAGCCAAAGCCCGGCACTGCTCAACACCGGTATCGTCAGGTTATCATCCAAACCCCATACATCGATCAGCTCGGACAAGCTGGCAATGAGACCGGTGCAGACACTCATAACGGCCAGCGCCGTGTTGCCGGTGATCACACCATTGCTGGGTCGCCAGCCGAGGAGGTCCTTCACCTGACCCGGCAAAGAAAGGCGGTGATGATACATGTAAGCATTGGGTGGATCATCCGGAAACGGCCCAGTCCGGGGTGCAAGGTAGCCCCAGAAAAAGAGTCCAACAAGTGCTCCTGTAATGAAAGCAGCCAAGGAGCCAGCCAAAGATTTTCCTCGGCGAAGTCGAATCGTATAACGTCCATAAAGCCGACCGAAAGTGCTTGCCGCAGTATCGCACCAGGACAATAATAGAATGGATATCGTGCCAATATCCTTGGGAAAGAATTGTAATGCGATGTAGGTGCCCACCAAATAGAAAATGACACCATTGTAGCCATCTACTTCCGTCTCACGCATCAAAGCACCCAGCACTCTGATGTAGAATCGGTTGAAGCGTTCGTAATGGTGTCGGAGGATGTCAGTAGGACCAATGATAGCAAGAGCACCAAGCAACCATGGAGTGATCGAGGTCGCTTGAAGGCCAGCGTGGTAATATTTGAGTGTGAAGAAGCCGATTGAGACATGGAGTACCTTTCTCGGAATTTCGTGCTTGTTTATCAGAGTTCGATAATGGCGGTGTAGAGGGATGAGGCCTAATGGTGATGGTGACCGGGAGAATTCGCGCCAGGACTTCTTCACCCTGTCATAAGGTGAGAGATGGCCATTCGACTCTATGGAAACATCGCCGTTCGATAATGCCTCTGATTTTGTGACGGGTGTTTTTGGTGTGAGCCCACTTATACGGCGCTTCTTTGAGCCTGCACCGGCCGTACCGTTCATATAAGTCGCAGCAGAGAGAATAGGACTTCTTGATCGTGTCCTGGCACGTTTCTCCAAGCTGGAGTCTGAACTAGATCCATCCTTCTCTTCATGAATGGGTTCTGGTGGAGGAGATTTGTGTCGCTGATCTCTGGCAGCAGATCGTGTGACCGGCGCGAAATAGGAGTCTTGACGCTCGGAGGTCTCGGATGGAGTGGGAGAGGGCGAAATCACCCTCGGTGTCCCAGGAACGGGGCCTTGATAAGACATCTGAAGGACGTCAAGGCGACCGAGAAGCCGACGACGGGGAAGAGATCCTTGTAGCGCTCAAGGAGAAGGGGGAGTAATTTGTCCCCAGACTAGGCCGCAACCTGCGGTTCAGGGAAGGACGCGTGCTTGATTTAATTCAGCAGCATGATGAGTCGTATTGTGGAAGACGTTCTCCTACTTGATTCTGAGCCTGCTCAAGCACGCCGGATGATTCCAGAGAAATGGACGGACAATATGACGCGTGATGGAAGATGATGTATCGTCGGTGTGACTTGTGCCTTGGTAAAAGAACTTTGACAGTTGACGCGGATTGGCACATGCAACAAGGATTATTTCATCCAATGCCGCCCGTTTCCGGCTTCATAACTTCCCAGTGTAGCGTGGCTCGCTTATCAAACCCGAGATATCACAAAGCGGCCAGAGTCATAAGTACAGAAGATTAAAGCAGCGTCGTGGGCTCTCTTATCTTATCACCAGTTTAGCCGAGAAAGCACCGACAACTTTTTTTTGCCTGCGACACTTGCACAGAGTCTTCTACACATCAAGATCCTGCCATTGCCGCAGAACAATGGCTCCAGACAGAGGAGGCCGTCCCTCCAAGGCGACGTCGTCGTCCCGTGCGTGGGAATCACTGAACCCACCTCTCTCACCATGGATCTTGGACGCCGCTTCGTCCATGAACTTCCCCCACATGACACCCGTTCAAGCCTCTACCATTCCTCTATTCATGGGCCATAAAGATGTCGTGGTTGAGGCGGTCACAGGAAGCGGAAAGACGTTGGCATTTCTCATACCAGTCATCGAACGGTTATTGCGTTTGGAGGAGCCTGTCAAGAAGCATCATGTTGGTGCCATCATCATCTCCCCTACAAGAGAATTGGCGTCGCAGATTTTCAACGTGTTAATCTCGTTACTGAACTTTCACCCACCCTCTGCGGCAGCGCGCAAGGCCATGCTTGCACCGGACGACACGAATGTTGACGCCGAAGCCGAAGTCTTCCCTCCCTCCACCCCAAAGATCGTTCCTCAACTCCTTCTCGGCGGCAGCACAACCCCGGCGCAGGACTTGAGTACATTCCTCAAGACTTTTCCGAACCTACTAGTTTCGACGCCCGGCCGCCTGCTTGAGATACTGTCCTCACCATATGTCCATTGTCCCCAGTCTTCCTTCGAAGTCCTCGTTCTCGACGAAGCAGATCGCTTGCTGGACTTGGGCTTCAAAGACGACCTTACCAAGATCCTGAACCATCTGCCCAAGCAACGTCGGACAGGACTATTCAGCGCCAGTGTCAGCGAGGCTGTCGACCAGATCATTCGAGTTGGACTACGAAACCCTGTCAAGATAGCCGTCAAAGTGAAAGGTGCAAATGGCGTCGAGGATAAGCGAACACCTGCCAGCCTAAGAATGACCTACGCCGTTACTCCAGCTTCTCAGAGATTTCCAGCACTGGTGGCATTACTAAGAGGACTGGACACTTTGCCTCTACGCACCATTGTTTATCTGTCTACGTGTGCGGCGGTGGACTATTTCCAGGCTTTACTTCCGACCATACTGCCATCCGAAGCTGTCCTCGTGCCTCTGCATGGCAAGCACCCAGCAAATGTCCGACAGAAGAATTTCATTCGCTTTACAAACTCAGCGTCTCCAGCGATTCTGCTAACAACAGATGTCGCAGCGAGAGGATTGGATATTCCGTCCGTGGACTTAGTGGTGCAGGTCGACCCACCGTCCGACCCGAAGGTCTTTCTCCATCGCTGTGGAAGAGCAGGTCGAGCAGGCCGGAAAGGCCTGAGCGTCGTGTTCCTTCTCCCAGGTCGCGAGGAAGACTACGTCTCATTTCTCAATGTCAGGCAAACACCAATCGAGCTATTGACCAACCCGGACATATCTGTCGGCCAAGAGGATGCAACTGCCACCGAAGAAGCGTTCCAAAATATTGTCCTAAAGGACCGATTACTGCACGAAAAGGCTCAAAAAGCATTCGTCAGCTGGGTTCGAAGCTACTCCAAGCACCAAGCATCGTCGATCTTTCGGGTAGCAGACATCGATTGGGCCGACCATGCTTCGGCCTGGGGACTGCTAAAAATGCCCAAGATGCCCGAACTTAAAAACTGGGATCGAAGCACTTACAAGGCCCCAGCGGTAGACTGGGATAGTTACAGCTACAAGGACAAGCAGCGAGAAAAGCAACGCAAACAGGAACTCAGAGAAGGTCCGAAGGATATTCAGCCCCTTCGAAAGAAGCGAGAAGCCACCGTAGCGTGGTCCGACAAGATCGAGCACAAGGCCAACAGAGAGGTCAAGCGCTCAAAGAAAGCGGCTAAGCGGGACTATGAGCGTGTTGCGCAAATGACTGAGTCTGAAAAGGAGCGCGAGGCAGAGACCGCCCGAATGGTGGAAGCGATTCGGCAAGAACAACTAAGCGCCAAAAATAACGACGATGTATTTGAAGGATTTGGATGATATGAGGCCGCTTTTGTGCATCTTTGACGACGTGACGACCACTTTGACGAGGAGGAAGCGCACGAGCAGATACCCAGAGAAGACGGGAAGTTACTAGGTGATTATCTTCGTGCCGGTAGTTCTGGCAAGCGGAGTTGGTCAGTAGACACGTTGCTATTGCTCTGATCTTGAAGGCATGCAGGGATGAGCAAAGCTGGATGGGTAAACCAGGAGTTACATCTTAGGCCATGGCACATATGATTTTGTCATCTGGTGGCTCTTGCACTATCTCCACTGAACCTCATGATGCTATATCTTCAGTAGCGTCATTTTTCTTCTCCTTCTCAACCGCGTTGACCATCCTCGTTACCTCCTTTCGAGGCAAGGCCATCCCAGGTGATGAAGTCAACAAAAGCGTTCCAACAGGGTATCTTCAGAGAACGCCACCACCAATATTCCCATTCCCATTCCCATTGCCATTGCCGCTTCCATTACCGTTCCCATTCCCACCAATGCCATTACCAAAGAAGAAGCCATCAAACAGATCATACTGTTGCCCGTCGCTCCAGTCGTGCTTGTAATCCAGACCCATCCCGAAGCCCAGATCCAGGCCTCCGGCATCGAACTTGAAATCATCCTCATCGGAGGCGGCATTGTTCAAGAAGTCCATGCCGGGCAAAGATGACATGAAATCCGGATTATATGTGTTCTGCATATAATATGGTTGTTGAGGATTGGGGGGACTCTGGTTATAAAGAAGCGAGTTGTTGTCCATGGTCTGTTGCTGACCCATGCCTAGACCCGTATTGATCTGGGTGTTGATACTTGACGCGGGAGAAATATGTGTTTGGAGGGGTGATTGTTGCGTCGAATGCGTCTGCATGGACTGCTGTTGGTAGGTAGATTGTGGTTGCTGCTGCTGTCGCTGTAGACCTTGTAAAGGTCGAGGAAAGGACTGAGACGGACGGGAACTCGGTTCGAAATCTTCTGGGAAGAGCTCTCTAAGGTCCATGTCGAACTTTGGAGGTGGACGTTTCATGATTGGTTTGGGTGCGATGCGTTGTTGCGTGTATGAGTCGATTTGCATCGGGACAGGGTTACTCTGCCTGCTTGATTGTCGGGAAAGCTGGTGTCGAGGTTCTTCGCGTTCCGCGGAAAATCCGAATCCTGGCGTAGACATGCACATTTGAACGGTGGCCTTGCTCATCCGTTCGAAAGCGTCGTGGCATGCTTCTGCTGGAGGACACTTCTCCATGAGATCACCTAGGACGGATGTTGCAGCTAGGACAGTGAAATCGAAGTCGTCGAGAGTCTGCAATATGTTAGGGAAAGATTACGTGAGAGAGTCGCTGCGCTTACCAGCCTGGCTCGGACCGCCGGCGAATGCCATACGGCGTATAGAAAAGAGATGCCGGCCATGAATAAATGGTGCGTCGCGAGATAAGTGTAATTTACGAGCCGTAGCCTGTGGAGCTGCCGATACAGCTTCAGCGTCTTTTGACCAGCCTCTGCACATTTCAGGAAGACAAGGTCTTCGTCCTCCTTCTCTTCTATTCTCAGACTCGATGGACTGGACACATCTTCCGTTGGGCTGAACTCATTCGCAAGTGGTGCAGGAACGCTGAGACTTTGCCGATATAGCATGATCACCGCTTGCCAGTAGTTCAGCTCCAGAAATTGGATTGAGAAGCCCACACCGGTTTCCGAGGGGGCGGGAGCTGACTCTTTCCATTCATACAAGCGCTGGTCGATATCTCGTCTCCAGGAACGGAATGAATCGAATTTGCTCATGAAGGGTGAGGGCAACTTGGTATGCATGAACTGATTGTTCCGGTTAGTACCATTGAGCCGCGCCTGCTGTGCTTGTTGATACTGAAGCACCTGGAGAACTTCCGACTGTAACAATCTCAGCCGGAAATAGTGGTAGGCGACACGTTTGTAGGTCGGTTCATGTGATGATTGTGGTCGTAGAAACCCGCCCGGCGTGATGTACTTGTCATCTAGCAAAGATGGGAACTCGGTCGTGACGACCTGATCTGTAATGCCGACCGGACGCCCCACGCACGTACTGACCAAGCGATCGAAACTGTAGGTGCACCACCATAGTCGCCTCCGCAAGTCGCGAACCCATGCTCTTCGGCCTTTTTCCGTTGCGTCAACCGATTTCTTGCCGTCAGTCCCAAGACCTTCTATGCCCTCGTCCAGATCAGATCCATCTTCGTAGTGCAGACCAAGATCTACGGCCAGTCTCATGGCTACACCCACAATATACCACAGGCCCGGGGCTACTGGTCTGAGCAGAGCAAATCCACATAACAGCAGAACGGCCTGAAGCTCTTCGAGGTCGCCGTTTGAGCGTTCCGTTGCTTCTGCCGACGAGCTGGCGCCTAGGACTGATCCGAGATTGACTATGGCTGAAGCGTGATATTCCTCGGGCTGGGCTTGCTGACTTGCCAGTCGAGGTCTCTTCGAGGTATAATCGCTTTGCGAGTTCGGCTGTGCATCAGAGGACCCCCAGATGATGCCAGCGCCAATAGCGAAGACTATGTACAATAAGTACAGTTCGCGGCTCGTTCGTTTCGAAGGTTCGATAGAGTACGCGCGGTCGAAGAGTTCCATGAACAAACCTCGGTGGAGAATGGGGATTTGAGGGTTGGCATGTTCAAAGTACAAATTTACCAGCCTCGCGCCGAGTTCGCGGTCAGGGAAGGGAGCCTCTTTGAAGGTAGGCTTGCTCTGTAAGCCAAAATACGAATCTCTCATTGAGCCGTCACCTGGCCCTGCAACATTGGAGATTGGTCGACTTGGCTTCGTCCCAGCACGCTCTGAGTTATTGCTCGACACTGAACTTTTCACCGCCGCCAGCACGACTCGAGCAAATGATATGCCAGAAGTTGAACCTAAGTATCGGGCGTCTGAAGCGCCTTGTACTGAGACCATGCCAATATTGGAGACCAGCTTGTTGAGCTTATCGGCATCTTCCTGCTTCTTCTCCCAATCATCCTGTTTGCTGCCTTGAGGCGTTCCACTTCCAGGCGATTGTGGCACTAGCCATGATGTTTTCGTGCTGGCGGGCGACTGTCCGCCGTCACCCAACTCTTTGGACTCTGCACCGTAAACATCCGCGGTGTTGAAAGATATGCCATTTGACTTGAGGAGTTGCTCGAAGTAAGCCAGGCGCGTCTCGAGGTAGTAAACATAGCTTCGGGGGATTTCCCGCTTGATGATGGGATCATAGCCCACGCATCGCACGTTGGCTTTTTCGCAAGTACTACACGCAGGTAGCCTTTGATCGCATTTGTTTTTGCGCACCCGGCAACGGTTGCAAGCAGAAACGTTTCTGAAGGCCGAAGTCGCCGAGGAAGAATTGTGAGGAGGCGAGTTGGTAGAAGAAGGAGCGTCCGGTTGATTGGAGAATTCGTCAGGTTGATATGCTCGCTTCAGGCCTGCGCTCTGAGGAGAGGAGGTGGTGGAGGTCATGGATCAGACAAGGATGACACTGACATCTTTTGCCAGTGTGCGGGAATGGAAGCGCGATCACTGTCGGGATTGCATTTGGGAACGGAACAGCAACTCAGCCTTGCTCTACCTTTCACTGGTCGCCATGCACCTTTTGCTACAGTGCGCAGCCGAGTCCGTGAACAGACCCGTCTATCACTGCCCACCCGATCTCTCACTGGCGGCCAAAGAAAACGCGTAGATACAGGCGATAAGAGATGCGAGGATACCCAATCAGTGCACGCAGATACCAACAGCTCCGAGCCTCGGCGTAGATAAACCCGACACGGTTACATTTCTGCATTAGTCGTGCGTGGGGTTCTTCCTCAACACTGGGAGCAGGACTTCTACGGGCAAAGAGCACCTTTTATATATATACTTCCGGCATAAGTCTGGAGTAGTGGTTCGGCTGAGGCTTCAAGACAGGTGGCATCAGTCCCTATCGGATAAGACTGCAAGATGATGCACTTGCATTCAATAATGCCAGTAGCATCATAAACGAAAAGCTCCTGCGAACACTTGCCAGTGCTTGGAGCTGCCAGAAGAGGTAAGAGAGAAGTTAGCAGGACGCGGAAGCGGGATGCAGCAGTCGAAGATGGATACTGTACAAAGCTAGCTTTTGTCACAGTCCCCAAGCTTGTGCAAGTAGGGAAAGTCGCGAAGATATTCTCCTTGTTGAAGACTTCATTGACCGTTGAATCCGGCAAGCCTTCTGCATGGACACATCGCTTGCTGAGTTGGCTTGTAGCTGGTGTGCCAGAATACTTTGCATGCTCCAATGGTCTAGCAGCTTCATTGCCGACAATAAGACGATATGTCTCGTCCAAACAGTGTCGTTATTCTTGGTGGGCTGAAAATAGACTTACCTCGTCGAACACAGGCATGTTAGAGAAAGCACGCAGGCCATGCTACTGTTGCTCTGCCTTAGCCTATGCTCTTCTAGTGCCCTTTGCATGCTGCTAATGCGAACCCATCTCGCTTCTTCGCAGAAGGATCGGTCGTGCATGAACACGCAGCCACCTGAGATGATGTGCGTTAGGAGCCAATAGACTCTCACCGGAGGCGATCACGCTTGGTTGCAGGACACTTAATCAACATGCGCCTCGCTCGAACTTCAAGGCCTCGATGTACGATGCGTTTCCGTGTCGCACAGGGCAGTCCGAATTCCATCGTCAGCACACAAATGAACTCACCTATGATGGTGCGGTGAGCAAGATGCTGTGGTCAAACACGTCACGATGCTAAAATGGGAATGAACACTGTCATGCTCTTGGCAACATGGCAAGGACAACGACTTGGCCTGGATACCGCGGCTGCGACCTGGCTGTGGGCGGCATCAACAAAGGACGAGATCTTCTTCCGATGATGAAACCGTCCTTGAGGAAGAGTTGAGGACCGTCCTGACTCCGTTACACCTTCCGCTGGTGAAAACGTCGTCGGTTGCGTCAGGGTCAATTGCGGTCGTAAGCAGACGCCGTAGTTGCTTATCACTATCCAATTCGAGGTTTATCTGGAACATCAGCGGCTCGCGATGATGACAGTTGCCTTTCGACGGAGGCAAGATTGAACAATCGCCTCGATGACGCATGCTATCTGGCCATGATCCTCACCACGACAGTGAATGGACCAGGCAGTCTTTTCGGAGCGCGACCTTTCGCCTCCAGTTCGAAGTTGCTGGCCCGATTTGCTGCCCGATCCGCCAACCCGGCCAGGCTCAACAGCACAGACTATCTAAAATTGCCTCTTGCGGCCAAGGAGCAACAAGATATTGAGGCAAAGCCACTTACTCGTAACGCAGAGCTCCGAAGACCAAGCCACCCGTGGTTGGAAAATGCAGGCATGGAGATGCAGAGCAGAGGTCAGTTGACATTCCAACCAGACCGATCTAGCGCAATGTCCGTTGTCCGTCATGCATTTCGAAACCGGCCAGAACTGGGACTAAGTTGTTATGAGATGTGAGGGTGCTATAGGTCGTATGCATTCGAGGAAATGACTCGGGAAAAATACCCATTCAAGGATGGAGACGGGATGTATGCCAAGACGGCCCAGGTATTGCTGCAACAGCTGCTGAAAATGTGGTGAGTGTCCGAGTAGTATCTTAAGTCTAGGATAGACTTATTGTTTGGGTATACCAAACTTCCCCAAGGCATGCGAGTTTTCGTCATCAACATCCGAAAAATGCCCCATGTTGCGTGGACTTCGGATGGCCATATTTGTAATAGTCTGACAGGTGTGCTGTCAATGCAAGACACTATCCAACTTAATCTGACCGCCAGTTCAATTTGACAACCAAATCGTTGAACATAACGCTCGGTCCTAGCGGAGAACATCGAGGCTCTCCAGCTTGACAGGTGCTAGCCAGCAATGGAAGCGGATCATGGACCCGGACCGAGATGCAAATTCACGTCAACTTCAGAGTATCTCTCTTGGTGTGACAGGTTGCCTTCTGCGCAGGAAGTCTGGCTCATCTGACGACAGCGTCTAGAACAGAAACTGGTGCCGCCAGTCAAAGGGGTTGGCAAAGGCAGGTTACCGTCGGCTGTGCTTGGGCGAACATGTGCTGGCTGCAAGGAGGCGCCTTTGTATGCTGTGTAACATAGTAAAGAGCACGACTGACCACCTTTAGCAGCGAATATTGCTGCCTACTCACCGGCATACCAATGGTCAGCTGCTGGATGTTGTGTGACCGAGTAGTAATCGATGCCCTTAAAGGCTCTCAGCGCGGCGTGAGCGAGCTTTTGAGAGGACGGCATCTTGCATATTTAGGACGATTGATATGCACGGCTGCGAAACACTCTGATGACGTCCTTGGTGGTTTTCAGCTGCAAGTAAAAGCAAGAGGCGCCGAGGCGCGTAAGTCGGAGGATATTGGGCGTCTAAGCTGAATCCAAACATGGAAACTATTCCTGCATGCAGGGTGCGTCGAGTCAATCTGACAAGTCAACACTGGCATGAACCAAGATGCAAGTACGGTAGATCCAACTGCCATGATGATTAGAAGTGGGCTGACGTTGATTTGGGTACGTCTGCAGGCGAAGCTTTGCGGATTGCATGGTGCCGTCTTGCGGTGGTCTGGAACATCAACGTTGGTGAGGAAAGAAGTAACGAGGACTGTGTGAAGGGTAATGATTGCGCCTCTTTCATTGCATTATTGCGGCTCAGTCTACCAACGGCTTGCCAACCATAAGTGGCATCACATGGTGTGACAACCCTTCACAAACGCTGCTAGTGACCCTAGTCAATTGCTGTCCGTATCAAAATCCTGTGCCGAAGCCTGCGAAGGTTCCTCAATCCCTGTCAAGGCGCCTTTTGAAATGAGGCTACTGACTTGCCGAAAGCCCGTGTGCCCCCTAGCATTATGTTCGGACCCATGTGTACCATGTTCAGGGACTTCAGTCACCGCTTCGCTGGAACAGCCACAGATTCGAGTCCATAGGATTATTGTCCCTCTGCGGACGAAGGCAACTGTATATCGCAGGCCTAGTCATGATGCCCATTTGTTGCAGACCTGCATCATCATCACACGCGCCCAAGAAGTGATACGTAACCCTCGGGTGCGTAGAGAAAAGGTCTCCATACGACTCCCATCCCGCTGTCCCCCCGTAATTGATTCTGCTCCAAAGTCAATCAGACGCCAGGCCCTGGGTCTTTTCCTGGTCTGCTAGGCTGGAATTCCTGCCTGGCGAGCCTTATCCGCGGTGCCCCGTTGGAGTCAATGCTCCATCAACATGAAACTCCGGAGCTCGCATCCTAGAATTCTTTAGACTTTAACTGACACCTGCAAGTCAATTTGTATCGAGGTACTACTGTATTTCCAGCCGTTCTAGTTGTCGCATTTTTCGATATCATTATTGCGCAGGAAATGATATTTCCATGACCAGCAAGGAATATTATTCAGGCCGTTACATAGAGGATCTCGCCCCAGCATTCTCCATCATGGCAAGGACGAAGGACCGCTAGACTGTTCCAAAGCGATCCCCGGTAAGCTGCCGGTTTGTTCATTCTCCTTGACCCCTGCCTGTCAATCGCTTGCGAACCCACGATCCAAACTTGCATTGTGCACTTCTGACTGAGTCATTTTACGGAGTATGTTGTCCCCTCCTCCGCGACACACCGTCTTGCTGCAGGTCGCTCATCTCGCTGCTCCAGCTGCCGAGACTAATCATACCATGACCCATATCTCCGCGATCCCCTACCCAAGAAGTCCAGATCAACGACCTTCAATCGTCCTGCAAGATGAGAGAGTATCTATTCCGGTGAGAGAGTGAGATATCAGCCGACCTGATTGATGCCCAATCTCATCACCGCTGTTCTCACCGCCTCCCTTTGTCTTCGTGCCATGCGATTTTCTATTGGCCGCGCCAGGAAAAGGCGGCGGCGGTGATCAATAACGGCAACCGCTACGAGTACTCATATGTGCGACATGGGCATGCAGCACTGTAAGCAGGTCACGAGACGCAAAGCAACCCAAGAGCCAGAAAGGCGCCTCCGTTTCAGACTGGCCTGTTGGATCCTGCGACTTCGCCTCTCAGGGCGAAAAAGCAAAAATGTCTCTAGGGCCGTGTCAGGGGTGATAGATTGGAACACTAAAGTGAACATACTTTTCGGTAAGCAAAGACCCCGGTGTTCGGAAGACCAGGATCATCTTCCTAGTCTATTCACTACTGGTCTTGGTCAGGGGCAAACCGAACCTTCGGACGAATAACAACGGTGAAAGCGGCTTGCCCTTCGTGTCATTTTCAAGCCTATCGATCTTCCGAGTCACGCGCACCAACGGCGGCCCCAAGGTACCGCTGTCGTGGTTCCTTGACTCGTTGATGACGATGATGATGCCCCTTGTCTAGCACTTCGTATTTCAGGCGAGAATTTCTCACTCGATCGCAGGCTCACGAAATGCGGAATTCTTTGTTCTATTGGAAGGCACATACAGACCAGGTCTTTCCCCTGCCCTTGCCATGGTCATGTCCGTCGTTTTCCTTCTTCATTATTTCCAGGAGAATCCTTTTTAGGTTGCTTGCGCGTGAGAGCTGTTGGCTCTCCTCGTATCTGTCTTTGTGCCTCAGGATCCACGCCACTATTGTGTCGCATGGCAGCCCTGAAAGTTGAAACCCACCTTTTTCGACGCTAGAAACGAGCTCTGCCTCATTTTTCCATCTATGGGTCTTCTCTGCCGCTTCCCTCCTAGGTCTTTACCTCCGGCCTGCAACATGAATTTCCTTCCCCGGGTACGAAGACCCATCACCGTTTGGTTTTCCGAAACCCTGGTCATGCAGCCGTCCAACTGAGACTCAACGTTTCTCCCAGGCAGTGCGGACATTTTTGAATTCGGGTAACTGCAACTTGCTCTGGCGGTACTTCCGGAAGCTGGGTCTAGCGTTGTGAACGGGGCTTCCCACGAATTCCCACTTCGCTTGTAACTTGTCCTCTGTGGTCAACCGGGCGCGGATGTCAGAAGTTTCTTCGACTATCATACCCTTCCGCGCTTCCTTGCCCCGTGTAACCGTGCCTTTATTTGGCCCACGGGCGTCTGAAAAGGTGATCTCCATCTTGTGCTCCCTTCGCTGCCGTGTGCCTGTGATATCCCATCTACCCAACTGCCCAAACTTGTCCACCGCCCTTTCCCACGCGGCGGCGGATGCACCTTTCCGCCAGAATGACCATCAGAGGAGCCCCGCTCAGCGTCCATCGTTCCTGCTAACCTTTTGACTCCTGGAATTTTGACATTCTCTTATTACTTCCCTTCTGGCGCCGGGCGTTTGTTGTCTTTCTCTCCTTGCTCACCTCCCTTCCCGCCTTGCACGACACCTCGCCATTTCCTCTGCTTCGGTGACGATGCCTGACCTTCTCACCAGAGTCTTCCTTCGGGACTCTGGTTCTAAAGACTCTCAAGACAAATTTCCAGCCAAACAGTTGTTCATCTTGGGTACGTCATCTCGCAGACATCCCAATTTGGTATGCTGTAGCGAATCAACTAACGCATTGAACAGCACTATGTCGCCTTTGCGAACCAATCGCCTTCATGTCAACTTTCCCCTATGCATATCGCATGGTCGAGTCTTTCAACATCACGCAAGATGAGACGCAAATATCTATCTATGCCGGTATGCTCATTACCGCCTTCGCCTTCGCCGAGTTCTCGACAGGAATACTATGGGGTTCGATCAGTGACCGCATTGGACGTAAACCAGTCCTGATCATGGGCTTGTTTGGGACGGCCTTGAGCATGATGTTCTTCGGCTTTGCCCGTTCCTTGCCAGCTGCCATTCTGGCCAGGGTTTTAGGGGGTCTTTTGAACGGCAACTCAGGAGTTCTTCAAACCACCGTCGCCGAGCTCGTCACCAAGAAGGAGCATCAAGCAAAAGCGTACGCTGTCATGCCTTTCATCTGGAGTGTGGGATCTATCATCGGACCGGCCATAGGTGGAGCCTTGGCCATGCCTTGTGGATCGCATCAAACCTGGTGTGCTAAAGGCAACCTATGGGACAAATATCCTTTCTTACTGCCTAACATGTGTTGTGTTCTCATCCTCTGTGCTGGCATAGTCTTTGGCATTATGTTTCTAGAGGAAACACACGCACAGAAAAAACATTGCCGCGATCTCGGGCTGGAACTGGGAAGATTCTTATTGAGGAAGACCTCATCACGCCACACATTTCGTGTGCCAAACTCGGAAGGGACATCGAACCTCTCAAAAAGCGATCCGCCTCCGGGGTACCGCAGCACTGAAAGCTCTCCGCTTCTCAGGTCAACGTCAACGGACGCCCTGGACTCCGACCTGGCCATGTTGCAGGAGAAAGAAAAACTCGGCACAACCAAGATATACAGCAGGCATGTGGTTCTGATCATTTTGGGCTATGCAATTCTCGCCTATCACAGCGTCTCCTTCGATGCCTTGATGCCAACATTCCTCAGTGAGGAACGGTCACAAGAGCCTGCTCTGCTGCCTTTCAAGTTTTCTGGTGGTTTCGGCCTCTCCACGCAAGTCATCGGCTACATGTTGGCTATTCAAGGTCTATACGCGATGTTCGCACAGATGTGCCTCTTCCCAGTGATTGTTCGACGTTTGGGAAACCTCCGCGCTTATCGGCTGGTGCTGACGATCTGGCCTTTCCTTTATCTGGCTGTCCCCTACCTTGTGCTTCTTCCAGAGCACCTTCAAAAGGCAGGCATATACTTCTGTCTGATGACGAAGATGACTTTCCACGTCGTCTCTTTCCCTTCGAACGCAATCTTGCTGGCAAATGCGGTACCGTCGAGATCGGTCCTTGGGAGCATCAATGGATCCGCTGCATCGGCGGCCTGCTTCGCACGGGCGTTTGGCCCGGTTATTACTGGTTCAATTCACTCAGCCGGATTGAAATTGGGTTATAACGGTCTTGCCTGGTGGGCATGCGGCATCGTTTGCGCCATCGGAGCTCTGGAAAGCTACTGGATGGAGGAAGGTGAGGGACGCATGGTTCGTCCTTCCGAACAAGAGGAACAAAACAGCTGCGAACCCTTGCTGCATGCTGCCGCCGTTGAGTCGGCCGAAGAATGCGCTGCACGACCAGACAGCATACCCTTGATGGACGAGCTGGACCTCACAAAAGCACTCAAACAAGACCTTGATCTTGACTTTAAGCATTAATGCCTCACATATGCACCGCCTTGGGGGCTCGCTCAGGATAATGCACCTCTCACCACAAACTGCGAACGCCTCTCTCTACACCGGCCACGAATTTTCTTTGGGGATTCTAATCCTCGTCAAACAGCGAAAAGACTTTGAAAGCGGCGCGAGCCGCGACTTTTGTATTATGGAAGAACTAGAAAGCATTGGACGAAGACTCTTCGACCAGGAATTGGGATTGGGATTGGGATTGGGATTGGGATTGGGATGGAAAGGAAAAGGAAAAGGAAAAGGAAGGAAAATTAAACCTTTATCCAAAAACAAGGCGCCATTCGGAGGTATTTTGTTGTTGCAAGTGTGTATCATATCTCGGGACCTCTTCCTTATTGTTTTGGGAGTTTTGCACTGGGTACATGGGAGGTTATTTGGTCCAAGATACCTCGCGGAGGCTTTATCCCCGGCTTGAAAATGTTTATGCTGCGATTGCCATTGGGGATTCCCTGGCAAAATGATATACTGTGTAACTTTATCATGTACGTTAGGTGGAAATGGATCAATATGGATCAATACATCATCTCGAATCTAATAATTAGACCGGGCAAGAAAGCTCGCATCGCTATCTGCACAGTCACCATCAGTATCAACACAATCAAGGTGTGCTTTTATAACCCCTGGTGCAATTGCCCACACACGTATAGCCCACCTCCACCAACCTCCGCACCAGCAGTATTTGCCTCGGTGCTTGGCATGCCGACCATCGGCTCACGGCGCGTGCTCCGATTCATGGATTGCTTCATGCTGGACAAGTAGTGACCTTTCTCTTCCCTAGTATACTAGGAGGCCACAGCTTAAGAGCAGCCCATCCAACATGCCTCGGTCTAGCAGAGCCCTCAACAATGCTCTGTGGAGGTGCGACTCCATTGTCCAGCACACACGCTCGCACGGCACTACCGTCCGGAGATGTTTTGTTTCGGCGGCCTCACCGCCCACGGCGGCTGGCAAAATAGCACCATTGGAAGGTATTCGTGTACTCGATATGACGAGGGTACTGGCTGGTCCGTATTGTACGCAAATACTCGGTGATCTAGGGGCGGAAGTCATCAAGATCGAACATCCGACAAGGGGCGACGATACCAGAGCTTGGGGACCACCTTTTGCCAAGTACAAGGATGGTGCTACGGCCAAAGGAGGTCGAGCAGGGGAAAGCGCATATTTCATCGGAGTCAATCGGAATAAGAAGTCCATGGGTCTTTCATTTCAACATCCGGACGGGATTCGAATACTGCACGAACTGGCAAAGACGTCGGACGTTCTCGTTGAGAATTATATTCCTGGCGCACTAAAGAAATATCAACTAGACTATGAATCGATCCGCAAGATCAATCCTCGCTTAATCTACGCCTCAATAACAGGGTACGGCCAGACCGGCCCCTACAGCTCCCGCGCCGGCTACGACGTGATGGTCGAGGCGGAGATGGGCCTCATGCACATCACAGGCGAGCGCGATGGATCGCCCGTCAAAGTCGGTGTCGCGGTCACTGATCTCACAACCGGCCTGTACACATGCAATGCGATCATGGCATCGATTCTTGCCCGCCAAAAGACGAACCAGGGTCAACATCTCGACGTGGCGCTCTCGGATTGCCAAGTCGCCACTCTCGCCAACATTGCGAGCAGCGTGCTCGTCAGCGGCGAGCGCGATGGCGGGCGTTGGGGAACTGCACACCCATCGATCGTGCCGTATAAGGGTTTCAAGACGGCAGACGGGGATATCATGCTGGGCGGCGGCAATGACCGGTTATTCGGGGTTATTTGCGATAAACTCGGTCGGCCGGAGTGGAAGGCGGATGCGAGGTTTGTGACGAACGACGTGCGCGTCAAGAATCGCGATGTCCTGGAGAAGTTGATTGAGGATCTCACCGTGCAGAAGACGACGAAGGAGTGGTTGGACGTTCTGGAGGGGAGTGGTATGCCTTATGCGGCGATCAATGATGTTAAGGACACGCTTGAGCATGAGCATGTGTTGGCGAGAGATATGGTCACGGAGGTTGAGCACGATGCTTGTGGGAGTATCAAGGTCGTTAGTCCGCCGGTCAAGTATTCGGAGAGTGTGACGGGAGTGAGGACACCGCCGCCTACTTTGGGACAGCATACTGATCATGTGTTAACGGAAGTGCTGGGTTGGAAGGGTGAGGAGGTCGAGAAGTTGAAGGCCGCAGGGGTTGTTGCGTGAAGAAACATGAAAAGAATATCTCTACAATGGCGTCAAGATATCGTATTATGGTATCGACACTCTGCCAGCACCCTTAAGCTGATGGGTTTGTAGACTACGAGTCCTCTTTCACTCCTGACCGACCATTCTCGGAGTGGTGTCGTTCCCGCGGACAATGGGCACAGTCCCTTTCTATCTCTTTACGTGATGAAGCGAGGAGATGATCTCCTTCCCGAAGACCTGGTCCAGAGTTCAGACGGCTCGCTGGGGAGCTACCGTTATCTTGGGTGGAACAGCGCCAGTGTATCCGATGCAGCCTTTACCTGCCCTGTACTGCTTTCTGACTCCCACGCAAACCGTAGCGGTGGTCGTAGTATCCTCGATCTCGTCGCTGTTGGCCGCTCTATGAACGCATGTCTCGAGACATGCAACAGAACGTCCCGGTCAGTGGTCTCGGCCAAGGACTGTAGCTGTAAGACGCGAAGCGCAAGCCGCCTCGCCGGCTCGCTCTCTTCTCATTGCGCTGTGGCAATGTTCACCGCTGCTGCTTGAGCTTCTCCTCAACCAAACGTCCCACAATCTTCTCCAATATAGCCGGAGCACCATCTTTCCCACCCTCAAAATATCCCACCACGCTCTTCTCAACAAGTTTCCCCACAACATCAATCTCAACATTGACCTCATCACCAGCTTGCTTCTTCGCCATCACAACCCGCTCCTGCGTATACGCAATCAACATGATCTCAAACCACCCCGCTGTATCATCAACATTCGTCACCGTCAAGCTCGCCCCATCAAGCGTAATATACCCCTTCTCCACAACGTATCGCAGCACAGAGGACTCTCTAGGCCGCAGACGGAACGTCAGTGCATTCCCATCGGGTGTAACACTATCGATCGTCGAAACCGTATCTACATGTCCCTGCACAAAGTGTCCGCCCATGCGCGTGCTCGCGGCTACAGCGCGTTCGAGGTTAACGTGCGATCCTTCGCGTAGACGGCCTAGGTTCGTGCGGCGGAGAGTTTCGGGCGCGACGCCGACTTTGAATGAGGATTTGTCGAATTCGGTGACGGTCAGACATGTGCCGTTCACGGAGATTGAGTCGCCTAGTTGTGCGTCAGAGAGGATGTCGGCGCAGTCTGAGATGGTGAGCGAGGTGCCGTTGCCGCCGGACACGGAGGGGTCGAGGTCTGTTAAGGAGGTAACGGTGCCGAGCGTTTCGACTAGGCCGGTGAACATTTTGGCGGTAGCGACTCGAATGATGTCTTGCGGAATATCCTCAAGACAAAGCAGAGGCGACGGAGGACTCCAGTGGTCGTTTAATCGTGAGTAGCTTAGCTTTGTAAATATTTTGTATGGCGTGCGCAGGTCTCGCGTGTAAGAGTAAGACTCCCCGCTCCGCACTACGCAATTGATTTGTGGCGTACTCCGTGGAGATTGCCCACTTCAGCCTCGGTTGCCCTAACGTATGAATGCTCTCGAGTGTGGAAGGCCGCCTATGTTTGATATGGTACGATCACAGGCACCAAACTACATCCTTTGCCCAAGTATGCAAATTGATACTGGATCAGAAAGAGGGGGGGTTTATACTAAAATTTTACCTGCGACGCGCCTTCCCTTGCAGTGCTTATTTCTACAACGCAGGCAGGATGGAAGGTGTAGAGCACCCTCTGATTAATTGTTAGAAGAACGGAGTGGAAGAATTGACAAGCGCCAAAACCACAATGCCAGCGAACGGCAATAGATATGTCTCTATGTTCAACAGATTCCTTAATCCTGATGTGTATGCCAGCTACGCGGACATATTGCTCTTTAGTCCTCCCTCTCGGACAACCATCGCCTCCATTTCGGTGCAGCCCTACGTCTCCAGCTCTTGCCATAAATGTACGTCGGAATGGCCGCGAGCATGGAGCACAGCACACACAGACCGAAAAACAGGAATGTGTAGCCATATCCTGCAGCGTTGATGAAAGGCTGGACAGAGTATGAGATGGCGAAGTTGATGCATGACGAGCATATAGCCAGGACAACGACCAATTCTCCTGCAATCTGCCAGATAAGTCAGCTTCTTGTCAAGTCATAGCACAATGTGATGGAGGTGCCGGTACTTACTCCTGGAAAGCATTCCATAGCATATGCCGTTGCAATCGAGCAAGCAGAGACCTGGTGGGCAATCATGCAACCTACACCGAAGGCGATGGTCATCCAGTGCATACCAAAATTTGCACCCCAGCCATACAGCTGATAACCCACTGCCGCGTAGACGAACGAGAAGCATAGTGTCCACAGTCTCATTTCAGGCTCCTTGACTCCGTTGTTACGTCGGGCAAGGAAGATGACGATAAAGTCGCTGAGGACACCGGTGGCCCAACCAACGAAGTTGCCCACAAGAGCGGCAAGAAACACCAAACCGGTAGCGGTGGTGGACCAGTTGTAAGGTGGATCGGTGAGGATTTCTGAGATGGTGTTGAAGCTCACGATACCCGCCGTGCAGCCGAAGGCGAAAATGATACCTGCGATCACGATGTTCGGGATGCTGAACAGCAGGAAAGGCCGGCGGAAGTACTGCCAGAAAGTGGTCTGGTCTTGAGGGTAGTAAACCCACAGTCTCAGCTTTTGCACGTAGCTCCGCTTGGGGAAATGCGCTGCCAGGTCTTCGGTCTGGTCGCTTCCAATCGGCGATTGGCTGGTGGCCAGAGTGTTTGAAGGGTCTTTGGAGTCGTCGACAGAGACACGGGCGTCGCCCACAGGAAGTCTGCCTGTCATCCTGCTGAACAAGAACCTGGGGAACAGCGTCTCCTCGAAGGTGAGGAAGAGGAGCACAAGGACACCCGCGTCTATGATTGACACGATGTACTGTGACCATCTCCATCCAGGCCCATCCGCGATACTTCCACCAGTAATGAGTCCTAGGATTGAGCCTAGTTGTTGTCCGAACAGGTAGAAACTCAACATCCTGCCGCGTTGATGGGTGAAGAACATGTCGAACACACTCAGCTGAATGACAGCCTGGTATGCAGCTGTGCCCATTCCGTTCAAGACCATTGCGAGCATCCATTGTGCTGTTCCGTTGAATTTGCCGAGCCAGATACCGGCACACATACAGAGGACAGTGGATGCAAGGAAAACAGGTCGACGACCTATCTTCATTGCAGTCGGGATCCAGAAGATGTTGACGAAACCGAGAAGGAGGTAGTTGAGCGCACTTCCTCCATTCATGTTTGTCAAGGTAACACCAGTGTCATCGGAGACGGTCGTCCAGGCAGCACCCAGGGTATTCTCCCCATAGGAGAAGGCGCAAGCGTACAGTGCCAGCAGGAATAGTTGGTAGTACTTCTTGTATCGGCTCCAGCGTAGAGGGTCGGCACCAGCATTGGTTGGCTGAGGAATCAGGACAATGTCACTCGTCCCCCCGGCATGGGCCGCCTGAACATTGTGGCCGACTGTAACGCAATGTCAGTACAGTCATCATACCCGACCGGCAAACCCTTCAAGAAGGAGGTA
Source organism: Exophiala sp. CCFEE 6388 (assembly GCA_035928005.1). Classification (NCBI taxonomy): domain Eukaryota; kingdom Fungi; phylum Ascomycota; class Eurotiomycetes; order Chaetothyriales; family Herpotrichiellaceae; genus Exophiala; species Exophiala sp. CCFEE 6388. The sequence continues at coordinate 298,848 of JAVRRU010000026.1, forward strand.
TGTTGTACAAAGCACAGGGTACGAAGGATAAAGCACTCACCATCGACAAGGAGTTCCGTGCCAGGCACTTCTAGATCATAGACGTCACCAGTCATCTTGACTGTCTGCTCTGAGTCCAGGAATTAAGCTTGGTCAAGCCCAAACTCCCGTGGGATAAGGAGCGATCTTATATACCTCAGAAGGCCCATGTCCATACAGCACGAGATCATGTTCGCATGCGGGGAACTGCCGTTCTAGATGATCTCTCCAGGGTGTGCTCCACTCTGTTAAAGAGGAGCAGAAGGTCCAGGCGGACCTATCAGACATGACCAACCTAAAAGGTACTTCTGATAAGCTGTTGAGCACGGGTGATTCGTCCGTACCTGTTGCGGCACACTCCCAAAAACGGCCAGTAGCCGGCATGCCGCAGCCGGATAAGAAAGTTCACCAGTCACTGCTCTTTCCTGTTCTGTGATGGTGTAGCCGTTGGTGGTGGCAACAAAATTGCGAAGCGATCAGGCTGACAATGGAGAACACCGCCTTCAACTTGTGATAAGCTTCATTCAAGATAAAGCTTGATTACGACAGATATCCCAAAGTTGGGGGATTACTGAAAGGTGTCCCTTAGCACTCCTCTCGTGACAAGCTCGCTTGTGCAACAACATATTCTTCCCTGCTCCAGTGTTGATCCATGGAAACTCCTTAGGCATGAGCGACGTTCTTTTACCGTCTGTGTGCGTTTTGATCGTGTATCGCGAAGAGTTGCCCCACGTATAAGTCATCCAAGGACGCTTTTGAGTAATAATCCTTATGCTAGGGACATGTTGCCGCAAAGAGGCGCAATGAAATGTTCCCAATCGTTCTTATCGACGTCGGGTTCAGAGTTCGCACTCTGCGTCAAGTCCCTTGCTTGCCATACTTTCTCAATCACGGATCGAGTCCGAGTGACATTGACCATCGAGTTCGCCAGCTGATTCAACGCATAGAGGACGAAAGGTCGTGCAAATCGTGGGGCAGACCCAGAATACGAAGCATCCTGGAAGTTATGATCGGTGTCGAGCTCAACCGCCGCAACGAAGAGAGGCCAGCTGATTCCAGCTGCCACGCCACGGTTCAGTAGCGCAGCCACCGCACGAAGTATTCTGTTGACTTGATCAGAGACCCATGGTATTGACGGATCGGCGCCGTTCAGAAGACATTGTAGGTACAGTTCTGCTGAGAGCCTTTTCAGCTCAGCGGACTGAGCCAGGATGTCATCGTCGGTGTCCCAGACGATCTGCGCTAGGTTGTCCAGGCGGTACTCCAGCTCAGCAGTTGCAGCTTGGAACTGAGTTGTAGCTCTGCTTGCTCTGTCTTGTCGGCCAAGCTCGGTGATTTCGCTCAGAATCGCAACCAATTCGGGGGAACATCCAAGCCATGCATCGCAATCAGGGTTGTCTTCCCAAAAGTCGGTGCCAAAGACAGGATCTTCGCCGCATGCCGTACGTCCAATGACATCTTGAAAAGCGAAGAAGCGCTCACAGAAGTGGACCAACTGACCCATGTCGGAGCTGGGCACGCGTTGAGGAGCGATCTGGCGGCGTACTCGTATCAAATCTCTCGCCCCCTTCAGATGTACGACCCATCGTTTGTCACACTCATTGACAATTTCGAACATGCAGAGCAGGAGCATTACGACCAGGGTCTCCACATTCATTGCAACAGCATGTGGATTCAGATCTCTGAGCCTAGCTCTCAATGTTCTGAGAACTCCATGACTGAGTTGTAATGCAGTCGCTTTGTAGCTTCCATCACTCCTGGAACGGTGACACGCAGCCAATGCCAGAATCGAATCCATCGCGAGTGGGGAGGCCGTCACGGCAAAGGGAATAAATAGCGACGCAAATGGTGATATGGATGAGAAGCTCGCCGTGGTCACCGGACAGACATTTTCAACATAGTAAGAAAGCAATAAAGTAGTGTCGTCCTTTCCCAAGGTCATCGACAGATGCGCTGAAACAGGTGGAGGTGGCAGAATCGATGCTTGAGACCTCGCCAGTTGCCGCGTAGGAAGCCAAGGACTGAGCGATAAGGTACTTTTAGAGTCCACCTCCTCGGCTGATTGGGCTTGTTCAGAAGTCCAATCAGCCTTGGCAACCCACTCGTCCGTATGAGTGTCGAAGTCCAGTGTCGTTAGGTCTTGTATGGTTCCAACGGTTGTGTTGACAAAGCTGTAAGGGAATATTCTTGGGACTGTGCACCAAAAGGCCACCTCATCTGCTGGTTCCGGGCTGGAAGGCGAAGCTGCCTTGAGAGGATCTTTTGACCATACTCCGGTCCTGCCAAATTTAAGGCCCTTGGAAACATATTCGGTCTCCCATTTCAAGGAGATCGTGGTCACACATTCCAGACCCTTTGCCTTACATTGATCGCACGTCGGGGTTTGTTCACCACATTTTATCTTGCGCTTTCGACAAGTCAAACACCCACTTCTGGTCCGTCGATTGACAGGCGCGCTGGTGGACTTACGCGGGCGTGGCATCGAGACAGGACATTCTTGCTGATGCCGGCAAGAAGCTGACCCGCGAACCAATGTACTAATCTGGGAGCTGATGGGAAGATGTCGCCTGTGATTTGATGAAGATCGTGATGCAAGGCGAACGAATGATGAAGTGGTTGAAGGAGGAGAAGGAGCAAACATGACAAACAGGCTAAACAGGGTAAAATAAGAATTTACCCGCAATGACGGCAATTGCGGCTCGTAAAGTGTCGATTCATGATTCTGATTTTAAGCTGTATTCTGCAGGATTGGAGTATGTAGACTCGTTTCATTCATATTCAAGGATTACATTACACTCAATAGATGAGTACCCGTATTATGTACAAGTAAATCGACCCAGTTCCGGTCCCGCAGCTTGGGCTGATCCACACTCCCAGCGTTAGGGCTGCTGCAGCCATGATAAGTAGTAGGCGACTCGGCGCCCTATTTGATTTCCTGTCTTCCCGGCGAGTGGGTACAGAGCCACGAGAATAACCAAGAGTCTTTGCAGTTGACCTCAGCTTTCGTGAATGGGACGGTAATCGTGTACCTGGCCTCTTCAATGCCGGTGGACAAGCTGCTCCATGTGCGAACAGCGGGGTCTGGTAAGAAGACAGGATCTTCCAAGAAGCCGACGAACATTATGCGAGACCCAACTTCGTTCGTGTCGGGAAGAGGAGAAGTTTCGAATACGTCCAGACCTGTTGCTTGCCGGTTAGGCTGGATCGGTGCTGCTTGAGTAGTGATTGAGGAGAGGATGACAACGCCAATGACCGACAAGAAGTTGGCTCTCATGTCGTCCGGAGTTCCAATGAAATAGATCGTGACTTGTATTTCAGACCTGAAAATCTTAGACTGCAAGCGGCTTCGACGGAGGTTTGGTATATCTTGTGATGTTGGTCCGGGGATTTGAAGACTTTTGGGATTATTGTGAAGCTTGAGTTCTTTCTAATTCCACAGAAGCGGGTGTCCCACTAGATATAAGCATCAACGTCATTTGTAGTACTCCGAACTGATAAATGGCTGGTCGTGCTAATAGTCGGCGTGAGGAAGCTAACAATAGCTGCCGGCGAGGTAGCAGCCGTAGCAAGCCAGTCAATATCGGTATCAAGCAGTGATCGCACTATATTGAAGTATATTCGGCTCACCATTTCGCAATATTGAGCACAGGACACCACTCAAAGCCTCGATAAGTGCACGGGGCTGAAACTGCCATGATGTCTTCAACTGCACAGTGGTCCGGGCGTCGGGGCGCCATTGGAGCTGCGGCGCCATCAATACCGAAAGTTGGACTTTGACAGGCGTCTACCTGAACTATGTGGAGGTGCTTAGGTTGAAATTGCCCTTGGGACTCTTCGGCGCCAAAACTTGGCCAAGATGAGGAATAAATGCCCAGTACTCACGCCATCTTCGGGAGAGGTCGATGCCGCAGGTCCGTGAACTGGGGTGAGCACGTGGGTGAGTCGGCACCTGTGTCTCACCTGCAATAGGGACTCCCTAGCCTAAGGATCCCTAAAGAAAATGCATCAAATTTTATCGCTATTAACCCGACTTTTTCTTTTGCTGAATTACCTCTCTTTCTACCTCCGCTATACCCTTATCATGCCTCCACCTGGTCGAATGTTGGGCGTCGATTTTGCATGCATCACGAGAACAACCGTGATATTCTGCCTTCATCAGCTCTCAGAATCATAATTGTCGTCGACATGACTTACGACTCTCCAGTGTGAGTTCTTCGGACAGCTTCCGCAAGCGTATGCGAGATGTCCATCGAGGTAATCTTCGAACAAGCTTGTGCAGCTTCCGGCAGTGGAAGCGTGTTTGCAACGATGACTTGTGATAGAAGACTCTCCTCAATGACTTTTACCGCCTCTCCACTGAGGAAACCATGGGTAACCATAGCAAGACACTGCTCAGCGCCGTCATCCGTACAGACTTTAGCAGCTAATGCCAACGTACCACATGTGTCGGCAATATCGTCCACAATAACAGCAATCTGTCCGACCACACTTCCGACAAGGATCATCCGACTTACTTGATTCGCCACTTTACGTTCTTTGAGGATGAGTGCGAGTCCAACCTTCAATTTGTCGGCGATAGCAGCAGCTCTGCAAGAAACGAGTCCAGCCATGAGTCTGAGACCATTGGTGCAGATACCTTTTTGCCCCTCCTGCATCAGGAGACACTATGACAACTTTACTCATATCGAAGTGACCTTTGATATAATCTACCATCGTGGTTTCTGCATACAACTTTGATTCTGTCAACAGGGCTCTCCCTCGATCGAGCGGTTGATCCTTACACTTCACATTTGATCAGCAAGCCTTTTCCCCCAGTCTCTCAGGCTCACTTACTTGTCCACAGGAATGTTGAAGAAACCTCGGATCTGGGAAGCGTGTAGATCCATAGTCTCGAAGCCCAACATCAGAAGACTTCCTGTGAGAGAGTAACTCGGGAACTTACTATGACGTGGGTACAACCAGCGACCTCCAGCATATTCGCGACAAGTTTCGCTGTGATGGGAGCTCTGGAACGATCCTTCTCGTCTTGCCTTGTATAGGGAAAACACGGCAAGACGACAAGTTGATCACTGAACCCGCGGTCAAGGCCGTCTCTTTCATTGGATCCGACGAGGCTGGGGCGCACGTCTATAAGACTGCCATCACCAACATGAAAAGGACTCAGGCGAACTGCGGGTCCAAGAACCATGGCGTCATTCTACCCGATGCCGACGTCTCTTCAACCTTGCATGCTCCGGCAGCAAGTGCATTTGGCGCGGCTGGTCAGCGATGCATGGGTCTCAGTGCTGCCGTGTTCGTGGGTGACAGCAAAGCGTGGATACCGACCTTGGTTGAGATCGCCAAGCAATTCGTCGTAGGGATGGGTGCCACCCCTGGAGTATCACTGGGGCCCGTGATCAGTCGCAAGGCTAAGAAGAGAGTCCAAGATATCAACCAAAGCGCAGCCGATTATGGGACAGACATACTCTTGGACGGTCGTGGTGTCAAAGTTCCTGAGTTCCCTGAAGGTAATTTCATCGGTCCGACCGTGATCTCGAACGTACAGACCTACATGGAATGCTACCAGAAGGAGACTATGGGACCGGTCCTGGTGTGCTTACACGTCGACAACTTGGAGGAAGCCATTGAAGTCTTGAACGAGAACAGATGTGAGACATCCGCCTCCGAGTCAAGGTCCGTACTGACAAACATGCGAAGATGGCAATGGATGTTCCATTACAACAAATTCCGGGAAAGCAATGACGTTTCAGAAAAAGGTGAACATTGGTCGTATAGGAATTAACGTTCCTCTGCTTGGTGCGTCTCGTGGCGACTGATTCATCGGAGTCGACCGGAGACTGATACTCATTAACCAAAACAGCCACGTCAGGTCAGGTCTCCAACAGCAGTAACAGGGACTCGTTTCTCGGAGGTATGATGACTCCTTCCCAGAAGCTTGATCTTGGGAAATCATGGCTAACATGTCACGCGTAGACATCAATATCCACGGTTTCAAGGGCCACCAATTCTTCACTACAACTAAGACAATTGCAAGCTTGTGGAAAGATTGAGTCTTTGATTGACGACGACGACGATCCGCCATTGTGACACCAGTGAGAATTCGCTGAGTCAAGGACAGTGTCTCGCTGCATGGAGAGAACAGATTCACGAAGGTGAGTCAGGGGAGGACACTTGGTTTTAGATCGAGGCGAGATCCTGTTGAATGAGGTGAGTCTGTGACTCCTGGCCACATTCCACGGCTGGCGATTGAGATTATAAGTAGCCACCACTGCCCTACATCTGCTAGCATTTTAGACGTGATGAGATGGCAAGTGACTCATTCATATATGGCAGATATATATACACTTGTGCCATCTATGGACAGAACCAGCTGCTGGGACCATACTACATTCTCTCTGGCACTTGGCCTCTATTCTTGAGAGCAAAGACCGCTTCATGCATCGCGCAGCGAAGCATTCAGGGGAAAATCACTAACGTCGACATTCTCACGGCAAACCACCAGCCAATCTCATCTTCAGCTGCTCTTCAGAGATCATGGCGAGGCTGCGATAACCACAAGCTCCCCCTCTTGTTCAATTTCCTGGGAATAGACCATGGGATACAGTTGCACCTGGAGCCATCGTCACTACATTGACAAGTATACTTGCCTGTAGATGAGTGGTACTAGGGAGCCAAAATACACCTAGTGTAGGGTTAAGAACCGAAACCCGACCGGCAACTTATCGAATAGCGCTATATAGGTGGCTTCGCTATACATACATGCCATCCTGGAAAGACACCCAACATATACAACATCCACCCAGGCTATGCTGCAAAGAGGCTGCACCTCAACAGAGCATATCAATCAGCGTGCATGGGAGTGCAGATGATCCATTTGCCGTATGGGCGGCTCTGTGGAAGCAACGATGCCGATGCATACGCCACGATTGAAGCGCTTGGATCATGGGATTGGTCGCAATTCGGTGGCACATTGCTTGTAACGGTCGGTATCTTATCACGCTGCCCGCTACATGTTGTGCTAATGATCGTCTAGACGGGCGGATACCCAAACTTGTCAACAAGAGAAATGTTGCATCTCCTGTGTCAACATGCCAGCTCCAAGAAGCTAGAACCTTCATACTTTTGTCAGACAATGATCCGTACGCGATGGGATCTTTGCAACATTGAAGTATGGCAGCAAGAGCAAGGCGTGCTGCTCGAAGACAAGGGGGCCAAGCGGGTTGCTCATTGTCGACACGATGATGACAACGTCGCCTCCTCGTTGAGCCACGAAGGTAGCGACTTGGAGCCACAGACCTTTCAAAACGCAAGCGGTAAAGGTCGAAAGCCGCCTGCGCAATGGAACGCTCCGAACCTGTGAAAGATATTTCTGGCGGCAAAGACGATTCCAGGAATGATGTGCGAGGTCAGCGAGCGCGTTGAACCTGAACCTTCGCATTTTCCGGGCGATTGCGGTTGTGGTGACCGCCGCAAGCCCAGGAATACGTGTATTGGGAGAAGTGGCATTCCCGGATTTTTGCGGTGGATTATGAAAGAAGACAAAAACCACCTACGGAAACAGCCCATCCCCGGGGCAGTTGTCGCATGCAGGGCAGCCAAACTATTCGGATGTTCTGCCAGCTCAAAAGCCAGCATATACCTGCAAGTTCGACAAGGAAAACGCCATCCAAGTGCAATTTAACCGCCCAGCAAAGTGGAGGCAAGCCGTCCAATTCGTGACTTCAGTACGGGGCTTCGTACTTGCTCTTGGATCTTCTTTCCTACAAATCATTGTCACATTGCCATTCCGTTCGCTTGTCCAGGACAAGCTCGTCGGGAACCTCAAACCAAAGAACCGGGGAGTTGTTGTTGGCATACTCATGCCATTGCCACTGCCATCGTTATGTGCCGGGTTGTTTCATGCATCGTATGCATCCAGACATCGATGTCGTCGAACACCAAGCAGACCCATGGGAGCGAATATGCCCTATTCAATCCTCCTCATGATCATACCACCGGCAGCGAGGCCGGTGATAACACTGCATTACCCGGTATCGAGACTGCCGGCATTGGCAGCGAAGTTGCGGTCTTCCAACCATCATATCATGTAGAAAATACATTCCGACGTTACTTATCTTGGTGAGGCATATGGAATGGTATCCAAGTGGAAACTGGCGCGCACTGGCGCATTATTGTCAACGTGGAATGCTCTACACACATCTACAGATGTTACGGCGCCGACAAGGTCTCACCACGGACTCGTACACATCCTCCTCGAGGTACTTCTCGAGGCAGAAAAGGAAGGTTCCGGGTCCGACCAAGGAATGAAAGTGGTTGGTATGTAGGCATGGACAGGTGTTGATGATTCAGGCAGTTCAGCATCTTCGTACCTAGGAGACCGTTCTCTTCCTCAACCCAGCGACGATTGTGAGCAGAAACACCTTACCACGAGGCCATTGAAAATTGACTTCATATAGCAAACCTACAAGCACTTCACACGACTTCGCCACAGCAGCCCTCGTGGGGTTCGGGAGTTCTCATTCATCGGTACCAGCGATCATGACGTGCGAACCTCTGTTGATATCGCAGCCGAGATCGGAGACCTTCCAAACTGGGAAGAGTTGTCCATGTGCGTCTCCACCACCCTAGCGATGCAGGCTCCAGCAGCGCAGACTACTACAGAGAGGAGAAGAGTGGCAGAGTTGCACCAGCGACGGCGCCAGGCGCTACATCTCCCTGATGTGCGATACTGAATCTGCGCAGTCTGGGCGGTGGTGTGCTTGCACACCGTCGTCAAGCGCAAGTCATGGTTTTGATTCTTTGCAGAACGGCTACTGAGTGCCTTGCAGAAGCACAGCCAGATGTCCAACAAGGAGCCGCAATTCTTTTGCGGTTCAGCCGCGAAAGTTACTCATCTGCTTCTCATCAGGATGGATTCGCAATCGGAATCGCAATCGGGCTCGCAAGGCTGGGCTCCTAGAGGGGCCTGCAAAGCTCAGGACGCTGTCGATGCCAAATGAAGACACAAACAGAAAACCGATCATCTTCAGTCAATCGGCAAAGCTTCGAAAATGACCCACAATGCCTTCTCGGTCGCTGCTCCGTCACGCGCATACACCCTGGATGCAGAGCTTGCCCGTCTTCATGAAGTCAACTCGAAAGAAGCTAGACGCCTGAAAGATAGCTCTGAAGAACACCAAAAGATCGACTTCCAAGACGAGGACGAACAACGTTATATATATCTATGGAGCATTGCGAAAACAAGTGGAAACTTTGTGTGGCGTTCAAAAAGGAGTTGAAGACTGCACGCCAGATACTCGAACAGCATAAAGTAAACAAGGGCCGGGCTCCAGGCTCGGGCATCGTAAAAAGGCAGATCAGGCCTTATCGACTAATCCTTCGAATATCAAGTCTCGGGGCGAGATATGAGTCTGCCAGTGCACTTGAGAAAGAGGCCATGGTCAAAGAGAAGAGTGATAACGTTGCGGTGTCGAGAGCCTACAAGAAGCTGAGGGACACTGAGGCTTACAAAGCGCTGCCAGACGATGCTGCACGTAAGGCGGCCGAAAAGAAGGAGCGCGAAAGAGTACGTAGGCAGAGGTAAGCTCACCACTTGGCGACATCTTTCCATTTGGACGCTCACAAGATACCATTACTCACATCCAGTTTTATGGTTCGAAGACTTTTCAGCATTGCGATTATAGTTGCACCATGGCCCGAAGCAGGCATTCCCGAAGAAGAGAGGGGCGTCGTCAACAAAGCCCGGCCTGGTTAATCTCAATATCGAGAAACATTATACCTTTACAGTCGGAACAAAGGCCCGTTTGACTTCGACCGTTCAGAGTTCAGCCCGGGCACTCCATCCCTAGAATCAACTAAAGCCGTTTTATTTCCTTCAAAACCGACTCAAGTAAACCTTGGTCCACTTAAAGAAGTCAACTCGACATCGATAAACAGGCAGAAGTATCAGGACACCAATGAGGAGATCGAACTGTCGATAGAACGGCAAGTGGAAGTCCTTTTGAGGGTGATGCCTAAGGAGTACCAGCTTTGGGACTAAGAGACCCAAACAAGGATCGCTGAGGGTCTACATTGCCCACGGAAAGTCTGGCCAGAGGTTGCGCAATGGGAGCAGATTTCGGCCTTCATGCGGAGACATGCTCGACACAGGTCCAGCATCCGGCTGAGCCAAGGAAAGAGTTTGGAGTGCGACAATTTGCTCGTTGTTTACGAAGGGAGAATTAGGACGAGTCAGCCTTGCGATCTAGAAGATAAGGTGCCTTACGTAAGCCTGATCAATCGCGAACTTTTTATATTGTCAGGCGTGTCTCTTCTCCAACCCAAGAATACTTGTAAAAAAAGGTCCAGGCACTTTTCATAGTACACTCGTCTGCTTCCGAGCCCTTCAATCGTGCCCAGATATGCTGAAGAGATGAACCAACTTTCAGGCACTCTGTTGCCGTTTCTTTACCCCTGCCTCCTCCGCTCTGCGGCGCCTTCAGTTCGACCTCAAGCACCCCGGGTCGCTTCCAGTATACGAAGACATCTATGTAGCAGCAGCCGGCGTGGCCAGTCCTCCCTCGCAGAATCCAATGATGCCAAACGTGCCGCCGCCCATGAGCCACCACCTCCCGTTACTAGTACTCGTCTGAATCCTGCGCCGGACGACTACGGCCGCAATGTATTTGTCGACAAGTGCACCCTGACCGTACATGCTGGAACGGGAGGCAATGGTTGTGTGTCTTTCCTTCGCGATGCGCACATCTCTGATGGACCGCCAAACGGAGGAGACGGAGGATCAGGAGGAAATATATGGATTCAAGCTGTTGCGGGACAGACGAGTCTGCACAAACTTGCTAGAAGGGGAATTGTGAAAGCACCACGAGGCATTGGCGGACAGGGAAAGAGTCAGGGCGGGCGCAAAGGCGAAGACATCTGTATCCAGGTGCCAGTGGGGACTGTTGTGCGAGAGGTATGGCGCAGTGATCCTGTGGCGGACGAGGAAGCAAGATTAGAAGAACTCCGTGCCATGTCCGACGAAGACCTGCCCTCGACGCCCGATGATGGTCTTCGCAACAAATGGATTCTTTACGCCGGTGTCACTCCTAACGAAGCGAAGGATGTCGCCGCACGTTTACCGGGGCCTGTGAAGCCCAGGAGATCTCATCTGGCGGTCCTTCAGCCACGCACACCAATCAATCTCGACTTGAATAAAGCAATGGACAAGCCGATGCTTGTGGCCGCCGGGGCTGTAGGCGGACTTGGAAACCCTCACTTCGCCAGCAAGGAGGATCCTAAACCCAAATACGCGACTAAGGGCGAATTGGGCGCCCGAATCAAACTGGAGCTTGAGCTCAAGTTGCTTGCAGATGTTGGCCTGGTGGGACTGCCAAACGCAGGCAAGAGCACATTAACAAGGGCGATCAGCAACTCTCGCACGAGAATCGGAGACTGGGCATTCACGACACTCGCCCCGACAATTGGTACTGTCGTCCTCGACAACAATGAAGGTAGGCCTTTGGTGCGCTCCGGAATTGAGGGCCAGCCACCTAGAGTCAATTTCACTGTGGCCGATATCCCCGGCCTCATCGAAGACGCTCACCTCGACAAAGGTCTTGGCCTGGAATTTCTCCGCCACGTCGAACGCGCCAGAGTCCTTGCGTTCGTCATTGATCTCAGTGCCGGGGATGCAGTAGTAGCGCTCCAAAATCTGTGGAAAGAAGTCGGCGAATACGAGAACCTTCGCAACAGGGAACTCAACGAACAGTCTCAAAAAGCACTCATTGACTGGAATCCATTTGAATCGCTATCCTCCTCATCGACCACTGATCAAAATCAGCAAGTCTACGACGATGCAGGTGAAAGCATATCTATCTTCCCACCTCCTCCGACCAGGAATCTCGAACCACTAAAGCTTCCTCCTATCAGTGCCAAACCATGGTTTGTCATCCCCACGAAAGCGGATAAAGACGCCAATGTAACACAACGCGAGTTCACCAAGCTAGCCGAGTACATTCGGCAAGTCGAGGCCGGCACTGTTGCACATCCAAGCGGCAATCGTAATGGGTGGAGGAATCGCGTTGCTGCGCTCCCGGTGTCCGCGATCAACAGTCAAGGTATCGACAAAGTGATTAGATTTACGGCGGGCGTCCTGGACAGTTTGATGGTCTCGCGGTAGTCTTAGGGTGGGCGTAGTCATACATGTCAAATTTGAGCTCCAGCCACTAAAACAGTATGCCACATCAACGAGGGTTCCAGCACCCTTGTGATAGACTGCTTCCTGTCATATCAATGAGGATCTCAGCACCGTTGTGAGAGGTTGCCCCCCGCCAATTCAATTCAATTACAGCATCGTTGTGAGAGGTTTTCATCTGCACTACAAGAAGAGTTTCAACCCCATTGCGAGAGGCTTTCATCTGCGTATCAATTCGATCCAGTTCCAGCCCGTAAACACCACGCTATGTTATGCCATGTGAACACCAGTACCAAGAATCATTGAGTGTTGATCAGCGACCGCCGGCCTCGCTCTTAGCTAGTCTGTACCGCACCGCTTCCCTAACAACCTCCGAGTTCCAAACGCCTTCGGGTCCGCCCTTAGCGAACTCCATACCAGCGACGTCACCCTTCTCCATCTCACCAAGAATCACGCTGAGATCTTTCTTCTGCGAGGCAAGCCACTTGTCGATGAAGCCAATAGGGTCCTTAGCCATTGACGAGAAGAATGTATGTTTCGCTTTGATGTGATACATTTTCTGGATGAGAACCGCAAGTTCCTCATCGATTTTCTGGATCTGGCGCATGATCGCCTGGTTCTCAGGGCTGCTGGTCATCTTGAGGATCAGAGCGCGCAGCGGGTCTTCGACTTGAACTTGGACGTCGTAGACAGTCGGCTCGGGGTTTTTGTGAAACTCCTGGTCGACGCGAATGGTGTATGCCAACTTAATCGGTGGGAGTGGGTGGAGATGTGCGATGATCCGCTCAGGGACTTGTGGAAAGAAGATGGTTTCCAAGCCGAAGATCTGGCGGAGATTGTCGTCGCAACGGATGCTTCGTCGTTCGCCGTCCTCTTGAAGACCCATGAGCTTGATGTATTCCCACAATCCCATGACAACCTCAGCGCGGTCTGCTTCTTCCATGTCCAAGGTGTCGGCCAGAGCTCTACTCAGTCGAAATCGCTCGGGTTGTTCGTCACGTGTGAGGCAGATGGTGATGTTGGTGTTCTCGTCGGCTTTGCGCTGGAAAACGAAGCTGTCGAGCTCGGTGCTGCTGTTGTTCTGGCCTTTCTTCCAAGTGACTGTGGTGTTCGGATCCGAGAAGTTGGGTGTTGCTCCTTCGAATTCGACATTCATTTCCTTGAAAAACGAACTGAATGGCTTGGAGGGCTCGACCAGAGTTTTCTTCTTTGGCGCCTTAGGCTTGGCCTCCTCCATGACTTCATCCTCCTCATCGCTGCTGTACGTGAGATCGTCTTCGGCGTATTCGAGTAATCTGCCCTGAACCTTGACCTTGTAGGTGGGTGCGCGCAGATCTTCGAAAGTGAAACTGTCGCCTTCAAAGCTGTCTTGCCAGTGTTGATCGGCTACAGTGTTGGAGATCTGGATGCGCATGGTCTTGTAGCGCTTGTTGTTTCTGCTTAGATTGTCCTGATATTCCAATCTTTTTCGTGCCATGAGTGAGTCCAACCGCTTCTCTGCGTCTCGCAATGCATTGTACTGTTTTGCTCCCTCACCGATCACGATGTCTTCGATGCCGTCGGGGAGATTCAGATCGGTCGGCTTTCGAGCTCGGCGCTGGGCATTCTGGTGTTCGATTGCGGCATTTCGCTGTTGCATTTGCTGGCTAAGCATTTGCGCTTGTGCTTGTTGTTGTGCTGCGTGCTGAGGAGGGATATGTCCTAACAAAGTTTGTAAGTAAACTGGGCCGTGAAGTTGTGCTTGACAGGCGTTGTAGGGAGCGATCACGCCGTTGTCGACGAGGAGTAGGATGAATGGGTCCAAATTCCTTGGGACTGCGCGAAGATCCATCTCACCCCACCGCATTCTGGGCTTCCTCGGCATCGTGATTGCGCGACGGCGTACCATGATTGAAGACGAGGGGTTTTTGGAGGTCTTCTTGGATAGAGCTCACCTGGTCTTCGACTGGTTGTCGGGGGCCTGGCTTGCGCCTGGGCATACTGCCGATAGTTTTGCATTTGTTGGTTCATCTCGCTGTCGCCTTGGCGATATCTATACAGTCGGAAGAAAGTAACACCGGGCTGCGAAGGAGGCGGAATACTATCGGGTGCGGCGACGAGGGGTAGACTGTGGAAAAAGTGTCAGCGACGACGAGGTCAAAGTCGCAGTCGCGAACGGACAGAACGCGATTCTTGCCCGCGGCTGAGCTAGTCCTAATCGGCATAGCGTCTTGGCACATACCATGATGTGATAGACATAAGGCTGTCTTGGGACTCTTCCTACCTCCAACAAACCGATGTCTACAAGTACAAGATTGATTCTTATTCTGTGCCTGACAGCCTAGTTGTGCATGCCTCTGAACTCTCTTTGTCCATTAATGTGAATGTACCAGATATCGCCCCATGAAAGGCCCCTATGACAATACCTAAGTGGCAGGACAGACAATGGGCAAACCAAGGTTGATCATTATCATCCGCCATGGGCAATCTGAAGGCAATCGAGACAAGACCATTCATCAAAAAACACCAGACCACAGGGTCTCTCTGACACCAGAAGGACACCAGCAAGCCACTGAAGCCGGTGAAAAGCTCCGAGCTCTTCTCCGCGACGATGACACAGTGCATTTCTTCATTTCGCCATACCGAAGAACCAGAGAGACAACCGAAGGCATCTTGAGTGGACTCTGTTCCAATGATCCAGTCCCATCACCATTTCGAAGATCCCACATCAAAGTGTACGAAGAGCCAAGGTTGAGGGAGCAGGACTTTGGCAACTTTCAGCCAGGGGGTGACGAAGTCGAACGTCTCTGGAGAGAACGAGCGGAATATGGACATTTCTTTTACCGAATACCCAACGGCGAGAGCGGTGCTGATGTCTACGACCGAGTTTCCTCCTTCAATGGATCATTGTGGCGCCGGTTTTCCGAAGACACCATGGCCAGTGTAGCGATATTGGTCACACATGGCCTTTGCAGTCGCATATTCTTGATGGCATGGTACCATTACAGTGTGGAATTCTTCGAGGATTTGCGCAACATCAATCATTGCGAATTCCTGGTCATGAAGCTTGCCCCCAATGGGAGATATGTCCTGCAGAACAACCTGAGACGGTGGTCGGACCTTAGAAGGGAACGAGCTGCAAGAAAAAGTATATCTGCATCAGCGTCACCGGTCACTATCGAGCCAATACCCGTGCGGCGATGGACTTCTCATCGATCAGCTCATGATGCGACTGGCAGTAGTCAGCTGCCGCGGCCGACAAGAAAGAGTACCGCAGAAATGTTCAAAGACGAGACTGATGCCACGGAGGAGGCCGAAGAGATGCAGCAGCCAGGCGCAGATAACGCGAAGCGAAGAGGGAGCGCAAGCAGAGGCGAAAGTCGAAGTCGCGTTCGGTCTGCAAGCAACCTTCGAACATCCCTCAACAATCTGTCATTGGATCCCAACAAGAAGAAACCAAGCGTGACAGCGTTGAAGCCATATCTTGGCCGCGACGGAGGAGGTTCAAGGTCAGGTGCTGGCTCTCCGTTTGCCGGCTCAGAAGACGAGAATGAGACAACACCACCCGCCGCAGAAGGCGGGCGAGCACACAAGGACAAATTCTCTTCGTCATTGGCTCGCGCTTTGAGAGGAGATTTTGATGGTTCAAATCGGAATGACGATCCAAATCGAGCTATGGCAGATGCATTGGGGGACGCGCCAAGTGATGTAGAAGCCAATGAGGCCGAAATCACCAAAGAGAACGAAGAGAGAGAAATCGAGCAGATCATCGAGAACGAAATCAGGGAACGGAGTCACGGTGGTAGTGTTTATTGACTTAGCATGTTATTGCAGTCTTTGCCAGACACATTACTACTTGAATCTATTCATACTGTGGCTGGCTGATGTCCAGCCGCTCGTTGCGGGCAATCCGACCAAATATGATTGCAAGCTCATGTCGTGATTCGAACAATGGCCACTAGAAATCAGGTATGAGACGGCATTGCTGATTGATTGAATAGGGGTACTTACGGATACGATGAGAATCAGACTGACAAATACGAATGTTGCCGCGGCGACGCACTGAAGAACGAAGAGGCCCTTGGGATAAACGACGGCAGTACCGGCAAGCGGAGCGGGAATGAGGACGACTGCACACATGGTTAGCCATGTGTGGAACAGGTTGGAGGGGTGGTACTTACGTATGACAAGCAAAAAGAGTCCGGTGATGATCCGGAAACGAGTCTGTGACGCTTCTAGCTTGACCACTTCTTCTGCATACTTTGCGTCGACCTCGGCGCTTTGACCTCCACCTTCCACCGAGCGTAGAGCAGGCTCGTGGGTAAGGCCTTTCGATCCGGGAACGTGGGCTTGGTTGTGGTGAGGTACCTTCTCGGTCGGTTCTGTTGGTGGGGAGACTGGTTCTGAGAGCACCGTGCCGCGACCGATGGCTCGGGTGAGCTCAAAGTCGAAAGAGGCGGGCTTCCGATCAAAGAAAGCCCTATCGATATGATAGCGCCACTCCCCAACGCCGACAAGGAGCCCGAGAGAATGACCTTGCTGGCCGTCAGATTTGTGACAGATATTGTCCCCTGTGTCGTAACACAGGTCACGAGCCATGCCACCATACCCATGGCCAAACCGCCAACGACCCCCAAGATGGCGGCGACTTTGTTCAGCCTGGTCCAGCACATCAAGAGGCCGATCGGGAATACGGCTCCAGAGGTGCAGACGGCCATGAGGTAGAAGAGGAAGTTTAGGTCGAGACCGATATAGGCAAACGCAGTGTCGATGCCAGCAAGGAAGATAGCCCAGAAAATGACCACGGCATGGTTGACTCTCATCATCTGGACATTTGTGGCGTTCTTGTTGAAATACTCACGATATATGTCGTAAGAGAAGATCGATGACACCGCAACCAGTTGAGCAGACAGCGCCGAAGTGGTTGCCATGAACGCAATGATTGTATACATGGCTGGTCCAGCCTTTCCGAGGATTGTCACGCTTGCGAAGGGTCCAGCAAGACCTGCACCAAACTCAGCAGCGGTAAGGCCATCAGGATAAGCTGGGAAGGCGGGAGACGACGCAAGAGCCCTTGCAGCCAAGCCCATTGAGGATCCGATTCCTAAGGCGACCGAGAAGAAAAAGCAGCCAGCAAAGATGAAGGACTTGCTGGTACCGGCCGGTCGAGCTGCTATGCTTCGCTGCCAATATGACTGGTCACAAAATGACAGTCCGAAGAAAGAAGTGGCCGCCGTCACAGCGTAGTACATACCGCCCTCACTTCGAAAGGAGAGGTAGGACTCATGCCCGTTGCCCACCGCCGGAGCCGTCTTGGATGCATCGAGGAGGAGGTCGTACAGCTTGCCAGGTGAGCCAATGACGTCGCCTCGTGTATATGTTGCCAGCACGAGAACAAGGAGGCAGGAAAAGAGAATACAGCAGTGGAGGTAGTCCGCCACAAAAGTTGCTCGAAGACCACCGGTCAGGACGTATGCAACGATTACCAGCGGCAACAGCCATATGGCGGCATACTCGCTGATACCCGTCATTCCAGTAATGACTCCAGCGCCGCCGATGAGAATCTCGCTGCCCACGACAAAATTCGCGACAAGGGCGGCGAACATGTATGCAAGGTGTCCAGCAACGCCAAAGCGTACCTTGGCCACTTGAAGATAGGTCGAAGCGCCGCTGGCATTTGCCTTGATCTTCGAGGAGACAAAGGCGAAAGCAGCGATCTCGACGAAACCTCCCATACCAAACCACCACGGAATTGACACGCCATAGAGGTACGTGAGAGTCCCCGTCTGAAGAAAGACCGCTGCCCATACCCACGCCGATGTGATGCCGACCGATAGCATTCCAGTCTTCACGGACCTAGAAGCAGAAGAGAACTCCTCCACTCTCGCAGGGTCGAAGGTTGTGTAGCGTTTCTGCACCCAGGTAATGCCGTTCATGAGCGCGGCAAAGAACACGCCGCCGACCAGGACTAGACGGGGTCAGACACACAAAGACCAAACATGGAAATCCAAAACTTACTGGTCGCATATCCCGCGCTTTGAGGTAGCAGAGACATGATGTTTGGCAATTATCCAACACAGACTTGTGGCATTCCTGGTTCTTTGGCTCGTCTGCGAGTCCATCCTGTAGATGCCCACATGTTTATATGTTTATGGAGATCAATAAGGAACGATGGCGCGAAACAGTATCGGCAAGGTGCAATTCGCAATTGATCTCGGCCATCCGAGGGGTGGGACATCGAGACGCAAGGGTCCTGGTCCCAGTGTAACGGAACGAAAAGTTTTATTGAGTCTTCGTTATCTTACAAGTGTACGCACTCGGTAAGTGCCGAAAGACAAAATGACGAATTTCAAGATAGAGTGGGCAGCGCGAGCACGCCATCGCAAGACAGCAGTTCTGACCTGGTGAGGAAATCAGCATACAGCCCGTTATCGCCGTTTATTGCCTGATGTCGTTTAATCAGCAATTTTACGTTGCCCGTACGCCTTGTCGGCCAGTGTTCGCATATGTTATGATGCCACAGACCGGGCAACAGGAGGATCATGTCGATATGTCCGACATCAGGTGGAAGATGCTGGTTGCATGCGACATCTGCAGGCGACGCAAAGTTCGTTGTAGTGGGGAGAGACCGTGTTTGAGATGCAGCAAAAGTGGCAAGGAATGCACTTTCTCGACGCCTAGGCGAGTCGTGGTGCATCCCGAGGACGTTGCAAGAGCCTCGAAGCGTCCCAGAACATGCTCTTTCTCCCCAGGAGCCGCATCATCATCCGCTGCTTCCAGTGTCCCAACTGTGACGGGGAAGGATCCCCATCCATCAAGGTCGGCCAAAGAACACCTCCTGTTCATCGACTCGGATGAACAGATCGTCTATTCAGGAGAATCTACGGGGATGCCCTTGTTTGCTCGTCTCGGTTTGCTTCAGACTGTCGAGGTATCGGAAAGCGACGCTACTGGGACATCTTTCGCGTCTCACTTAGCAGGCGCTTTGGGCATAACCGGAGCCACGACCTCTTCGAGCGACTATTTCGACCTTTGTCTACAACATTGTCCGCAGGAACTCATGTCCAAATTGATAGGCTATCACCTAAACACTCCGGCCTTCTTTCCGCTCCTCCATGCTCCTTCCTTCTTATCCGAATTCGTCGCAGTCACTCAGCGCCGACTAGTATGCACTGCTCAATATGGTGCTCTTTTGATGAGCATCCTTGCCGTGACGGCACGATTAGTCGAAAGTGCCAGAGCCCTCTTGCCACCTTCGGAGCGCGATAAGGCTGGTGAGGCTTACTTCGAGCTTGCCCAGGACTTTATCAGAATCAGCAAGAACAAGCTCGACATCCGACACATTCTCGCCCTGTACCACTTGGCATTATATGCTGAAGGTTGCACCACTACTTCTCCGAGCTCTGTCTCCAGCTTCGTCGCGGAAGCCGTCGGACTGGCCTTCACGACTGGGCTGCATCGGAGTACTAAGGAGTTCAACATGGACCCTGTGACGCTGCAGATCCGTACCCGCCTATTTTGGGCCCTGTATACTCTGGATATTGCTCTGGCCTACTCTCAAGGACGCCCGCCGCTTATTAGGCTGTCGGAGTGCAGTGTTGACCTTCCCGTTATCGTTGACAACGAATACATCAAGAAGGCGGAGATTCTTTCCCAGCCAGAAGGCGATCCGCCACTGGCAATGGCTGCAGCTGTGAAGATGATCGAGATATACATGGTTCTGGAACAGGTGGTGTCTGCAATCAATGCCCCATCAAGGACGACGCCTGCTGCCACCTTTTCTCTGCACGACTCTCCGCGCGACCGCAGCGATCTCATGAAGCGGGCGCAGAAACGACTCGACAAAATTGAACGAGACCTCCCGCCATATTTGTCACAAATCAGTGTGACACCTAACCCGACCTCGAACTTCTTTTATTCATGCCGCGTCCGAACCGTCCTCCAGTTTGTTCGGACCCTTATAGCCCGTCAAGCTCTCATGGACGAGTTGGAGATCAGTCCTACGTCTTCCAAGGAAGAGCCTGGCAACGCTACATCAGAAGCCTGCCGTCTCTCGGTGGAGATCGTGAAGACATATTCACGCTTACGCCACCTGGGTCTTCTGCGCCTCTGCGGTTACCACGCTGTATCCCACATAACTGCTGCCGCACATACGCTCATAGCATGTATGTTGAGGAGTTCCAACCTAACATTCGAGCACCGACCCGACTTGCTCACCGCCATAGATATCCTGCTCGTCTTCTCTTCTCCCTTTCCGTACGTGGAGACAGTCGCTCAGCTACTAGTTCAGTTGTCTCGTACTTTGGATCACAACCATGGTTCGAATAGTCAAAGTGAGGCAGTCGCTATCCGAGTGCTCGCTCGGAGAATGACGCGCTCCCCTTCTAATAAGGTTGAGCCGCCTCTTCTGACATCGGCGTTCTCCTGGCCGACCTGGAAGGGCGATTCTGCCCACGGTGTTGCTGCTGAGCCTCTGTCCACCCAGCTCTCTCCAGCACCGCCTCCTAACATTTCCTCCACTTCAGACTATAACCCGTCATCTATCTCGACCACCATTCTTCCGCCTGCTGCTCAACCTGTTGACGCATCGAACTTCAGCACGACTAATGATTCTTCTGCTTGGCTTTCGTCAATACCCAGTGAGTCAGTCGAGCCTCGCTGGATATATAATGCCTCAGATGATGCGGTATGGGATGGCAGCTTCTCATTTTTAAACGACGGAATCTTTAGCAAACTGTAAGAACAATATCACGTCGTACAGTCTGTTGTTATCAACTTTTATAACAGGCATTTTTAGTCGATAAGCTGCCGAATATGCTGCTTCCACGCAGGCCAGGCTCCCCATCGCCCCTCAGCGTCAATTTCCTCTGGTCCTCCTTCCCCAATTAACTTCAGCATCTTCTCAGCATATTCAAACCTGGAACGACGATTAGCATAATAAGTGGCGAGAAGCATACAGCCAAAAACTCACCCTCCCGGATGACCGAGAACAAGGATAGAATGCGAGTCTGAGTCCTCTTCCGGATGAGGCGTCAGCTCGAGTGACACTCCTGACCAGTAGGACGCTACTACACGGGCTTGCATCTCTGAGAATGGCCAGGGGATGGCTTCTGCGTGGAGCAGTAAGAATGCAAGTGTAGGGTCCGGTAAGTAGAAGATCTGATGAGAGTCGAGATTATGGACACCTGAGTCGTTGGTTAGGAACGCACCTCTCGTCAAAGAGTGTGTACTCACGATGCCCACCTTGCAGCTCAGCCTGGGCGACCAAGTTCTTTGGTGGTCGACGAGCTTCTCGAGGGACATCCGGATTTCTTAATAAGGGTGCCTTGTCAAAAGGGGCATCCGTACGGCGGCAGAAATCAAACCGGAACACGAATCCTGTAGCGAATATGATCACCTATAGGTTGTCAACTAGGCGATATGAGTCAATTGGGCCGGAACAGAACTCACGTCCACATCGTCCAGAATCTCTTGCTTAATGGTGGTAATCCTGCCGGTGGCAGACTTGTCGGAAGGTGGCTCAACAGTATGGATTGGTGCTGCAACATTGTGGATATGCTTGTTCCATCCCTTCTCGTGTTCGGTGTCATAGCGAGGCTTGACTCGGAGAGAACGGTATATTTTGCGTGGCGCTAGAGGCGACTGCTCAACACAAAGCATACCAAGTTCTCGCACAAGATCCGCACCTGCATTGTCAGCTCAGAGTACAATCGGGACGAGAGATACTGAACTCACTCGATGGCCCCGCACCTACGACCATAACGGTCTGTCGCTGTGTTAGCTTGCAGGCATGGGAAATTTCGAGTAAGAGATGGACTTGCCTTTCCAGCAAATGCTTCCGCGTTTCTGTACCATCGTGAGTGCAGAATTGACCCTTTCCATTCCCACAGCCCGTCAACGTATGGGATGAATGGCCTGGAGTCTGACCCGTTGGCCACAACAACATGGTCGAAGTCTTCCTCGAAAGTCTTTCCCACATCGGCGGACTTGCTGGTCACTGACGGCGTCCACTCTACCAACCATCGTTTACTTGAAGGATGGTCGTCCGGTGTTTGTCGCACTCGGGTAACCACCCGGTTGAGTTGGATGTGGTCGGCATATTTGGTAGCGTGGTGTTGTTGATACTGGTATATGACTTTATAGGTTGGATACTCTGCCGTTCCCTTGGAGTATGGGTGAGAGCGATAGGGCATGATATCCTTCATAGCCCAAATTAAGCACGAAACTCACACAAGTGAGAAGATCTTGACTCACCCTGGGCGTGTTGGCAGTGACACCAGCATACATAGGTGTCGGAGCTGGTGCTGGCTTATCAGCCCGTTCCAAGTCTGTCAAAGCAATGGCATGGCCATCCTCATCGAAGGAGACATGGCAGGGCGGCGGAGTCGGATCAAAATTCCTGAGTGAATCTCCATCAGGCAAAAGATCCAAAACACGTCATTCGGGATTGCCTCACCAGAGACCGCCTACACTGTCGCGCGCCTCGTATGCCACAACATCAAAACCTTTACGCTTGAATTGTTCAATAGCTCCCAGACCTCTGAACGTCGACCATCAGCTGTAGCTTTGTGGTACTCTGTCAAGCCGCACTTACGCTGGGCCGCAGCCAATTATCAGAACCGAGGGTTGCACTTTACTGATCATTGTTGGTGGTTAGTTCCGAAGGATAGGCGGCTTACACATTGCCATATGTGCACTGAAGATATAGCTGGCAAAGCCTTGAGCCATGAACATTATCGGATCCGCCGCCCTGGACGGAACGCTGTCTTCTTTCTGCCACCAGCACAAAACATGGGTCAGGTGTGAGCTCGGTGATGCGGGAGCACGCAATCGCCCGTCCAGGCTCGGATCACCGATCGTGACATGCTCGGAACCACCAAAGGGGTCGCGTACACAGTCCGTCCCCTGTTGACAATATTGCCGGTAGTACTTATGAAAGCACGATGCTTGTAAGTAGCTATGCATGGTCTTTGGTGTGTACTCATCCGGAAAGCCCCTAACTTGGCGGAATAGGCCTGAGAACAACACCCAAACACAACATGTCAGTACCACTTATCATCCCACCAACGTCTCCTCTTCTATCTGAGCCCGGAGCCGTTATTATCGACGCATCATGGCTTTATGAGCCCGATCCACCCACACGCAACGCGTATGAAGAGTTTCTAGCCGGTCCTCGCTTTCCCGATGCACGTTTCTGGGACCTGGACGCTGTGTCCGAGCCTCATCCCGATGGGTATGCCTTGATGCTTCCTTCACCAGAACGGTTTGCCGCTTTTGCAGGCAAGCACGGGGTTACAAAGGACTCACATGTCATCGTGTATGACAATGAAGGCATCTTCGCTGCTCCGCGGACGGCATGGACGTTCAAGGTTGCTAGCCCCACAAAAGAACATGAAGATTGAAGTATCCACTGACTGAATTGAGAAGGTCTATGCGCACGAAAAGATATCCGTCATCAATGGTGGTCTGCCACGGGCCAGGAAGCAGGGCGTTAAACTCGAGACCGGGCCTCCAAAACACTTCGCAGAGACTAAATATCCCGTTCCTGCCTTGGATCACGGTGCTGTTGTCCGTATGTATCCTGTTTGACGACTGGACTGGAGTGGGCTGACTATGTAGACTTCGATGAAGCCTTAAAGCTAGCACAGCGACTGTCAACGTCCGCTGATGGCACTTTGCTGATAGATGCAAGACCTGCATCATCGTATCAAAGTGGGCATATCCCAACATCTTTGCTTCTGGATTTCCCGTCTTCTCTGCTAGAGGATCCAGCCAAGTTTACGTACCTACGAGATCCTGAAGAGTTAAAGCATCACATCGCCGGTCAGCTTGGTCAGGACAAGTTGGACGAGATCTTGTCTCGCAAAGTGACGGTAGTGAACAGTGAGTTCGACAATTTCATGATTTATCATTGTACACCAGAGCTAATAAGGTTGCCCAGCTTGTGGGGGTGGCCTCTCAGCAGCAATCAACTGGCTGTCTCTCCAGTCCCTCGGAGTCGAGTCTCGACTCTATGACGAAGTGAGCGGTCCTGTCTCGGCTCATGGAAGATCCCACTAACCCTCTTTTGTAGGCTTGGGGTGGCTATTCCGCCCGATCGGGCACTCCTAGAGTCACTGGTCCCGATCCTTTGTAGAGTTTGTGGCCACACATCAAGCTTCATCTACAGTCTGCGCCTCCCACAGACCGGTCACTAAGTTCTTGCCATCCCTTTCCTCAACCTTTACAATAGTCGTCGCGCTCTGCTTCATTTCCTTGCCGTCCTCCTTTCCCTTGGTCACGTAGGCTGTCCATTGCCCAACTACACCCGTAGAGCCTGAGCTATTTGTCGTCGCAATGTTAAGGTCTTTGATTGTAACAATTGAAGCTGAAAATGCAGATCGGAATTGTGTGGTGATGAGGTCGACGAAATCGGAACTAGACAGGACAGTGCCGTTGATCTTGATAGACAGACAATCTGAGTATGGACACCGAGTAAGCGGGAAGATAGAGGCTACGTACAACAATGCTGGCGTCTGAGGCAAGTTCCGTGGCTAGCACTGATGCTGCGAGTTTGTCATCGCCTTGAAAGAGAGTGCGAGTGAAGAAAGAGTCGACAAAGTCGGCGACAACGGGACGAGACATATTCCAGGCAGTGGATGCTGGAAGTCGTAGGCAAGGTACTGGCAAATGCGCCTTACTTAATTTTTGATAGCAATATTCTGCGTCTGAGAGCTGATAGCGTCATGAAAGCCATGGCCAAAAAGGTTGCAAATGTTACGTGATCTGTGGGAGAAATATTGCGATACAATGCTGGAGTCTGTCACATTCGGATGGCCGAAATGTGAGTAAGCAGTTCTCCCACGGCTCTCCGTGGCCTTCCGAAGCTCCCTGTCTCCTGAGACGGAGTCTGCCATGATCAAGCATTCACGAGACCCTTGTTTCCATACCTGAAATGGTCAAAGAGGTGTCACGTTGGAGCCAGGCGGCACACAGTAATGTTGCATTATCAAGGCAAGACCAAACAAGTATCCACCACGCCTCTCCCATTCACAATGAGTGATGGAGTCGACTCGAATGCGCCAATGCCCTCTCTTTTCCCTGGTTCTTTGCATGCTCATCGATGGTGTGCCCAATAATATCTAATGTAATGATCGACATACATTCCTCTCCGAATGGTCAAACTTGCTGAGCATGTTCTTCAGTCTCAACAAGCTCAACCCGAGCAACGTTGGCGCCATCGATCTTCTCGACCAGACCGCGGCCATCTGATGTCATATGTAGGACGACTTCGTCCCCAAAGAGAGCTCCTATCTCCTCGACCGGTTTTCCACGAGTCTCTGGCACGTAAAAGTAGACGATCACCTCGCACGTGAGACTCAGCCCCATGAATATGAGGTACATTCGCCAAGTGCTGTGAAAGGCATGAGTCAGCAAGGGATGTTGAATGAGAAGTGGTGGCACCCACATGTTCCTAAACGCCAATGGCCCTGGTGTCGTGAAGGTGATAACCCCAACAAAGTAGGAGAACATGCTAAGGCCAATACCCTTGGCCCGAATAGTGGTAGGAAAGATCTCAGCACACCATACGAATGAGGGAGCATCGATGAACTGATAAAGGATAATGAAAAGGAAGATGAAAGCTACTGCTGCACGCAGTCCAACTTGGTTCGTCGTTCCAAGATACTGTCGCTGGAGCATGGCTTCCACAAGAAGATTGAGCGCAAGTGCTGGAAACCCAATCACTGAACTATGTTAGTCTCTGTCCATCTCTCACAAGATACTGTTCCTTGTTTCACCAGGGGACTTACAAAAGAGCTTTCTTCGGCCGAGTCTGTCAATAGTAAAGCAAGCCACGAAAGCTGCGGTGGTTCCAACCACGGTATAAATAGCTTGAAACCTGTCAGTGTACTTCCCCTTTAATGCTTGCAGACTCGGGAAATACTTACCGTACACTAGCAATGGTGTGACGCCTTTCAGACCCAGTGCTCCAAAGATGGGAAGCAGGTAGTTGGCAATACCATTGACACCTGTGGCTTGGGATGCAAACCTATTGAGATTAGTTTTTTAGCACTGCAGAATTGAGACACAGGATTCACATCATGAAAACGGCTAGGAGTGAACGTTTCCGCCAGCTAGGTTTTGTGAACATGAGGATGTAGCCTGACTTTTGCTCTTTGTCCTTCTCAACTTGTGCTCGGATTTGCATAAATTCTGCATGAGCAGCAGTGTTCTCGGGGTCGTCCAGGTCACAATGGAGGCGTTCGATGATTTTGAGTGCTTCATCGTTTTTGCCAATCCAACAAAGGTACCGAGGTGATTCTTGTTCGTAGATCAGTATATGGTTTAAAACAGGGACAGCCTGACCCGCAGGCCAGCAACGTACCTGGCACAAAATACAAACCCGCAAGCAAGCCCAGTGGTCCCACACAAGCAAGAGCGATTGGCAGTCGCCATACCAAAGTCTCGTTGTGGGCGTAGAAAGTTGCTACGGACACCCATCCGACGCTGGCAGCTGTCAGTGATGTCCTACACCAGAAAACGCGGTGTAACGTACGCTACAAAGCCAAGCCCAAATCCCATAACAGTCATGCCGGACATAACACCGCGGCAGTGGGCAGGTGAGACCTCTGTCAGGTAAAGCGGAACCAAGCATATCAGCATACCTAGTCCGAACCCATGTAGGAGCCTGATCGTGATGAGCATTGCCAAGTATGGGGAGCCAGCTGTCCAAGCAGCTCCGACTAGTGAGAATAGTGCGGATGTTGCCAGAGCTCTCTTGCGGCCGAGCCAATCAGACAACCAGCCTTGTGCAATTGAACCTAAGGCTGCTCCGAATCCAAAAAGGGCATTGACGGCGCCGATGACACTGAGGAGGCAAGGTCAGATGTGTTCTTGGGAGTTGTGAATGCTGGCAGGCCAAGAAGACCCATGTACCTTGCTGTATAACTGCTTGCGGCTGTACAGATTGTGAGAGTCCGAGGTGACATGTAAAGGAACGTACTTACGATCAAGCTTGAGATCTTTGTAGAATCCTGCCTGCCCAATACTAGTAATGAAAATGCCGTAGCCATATCCATAGCCAAATGCGCCAGTGGCAACAATCATGCCAATCACGACGTTGTAGGTTGTTAACCGGGCCATTTCGCTGGACTCAGCTTGCTTGAAGTCAAAGGCTGATGGAATAGAAGACTGTGTGCGCTCTGCAAGGTGAATGCCTGAACCACAGCCGTCTTATATCACGAAACGCAACCTGCGATAGGCGACCGATAGCCAGCTTGCCGAGGCAGCTGCAAATCCTGCCTTACCATGACGGCCAGACCGGGATCAGTGCGTCGAGAGAGTTCAGTGCTTTACGCCAGCGACCTGCTGGTGTGAGGCATCCGAATCCTGAGGCAGAATGAAAGGCGGGGTTGTCTGGGGTTCCACTGGGGAAGAGAGATGGCCTGATGGAGAATGTTTTAGCCTGTTGCGAGATTTTGTCAGATACTCAGACAATTCTGAAAGGCATGGCTTATACTGTACCTTTCTGACAAAATATGCCGGAACGCAATTGGTCGATATTGCTTACCACCGCTGCTCCAAAATCTCCGAATTGGTAGATAAAGTTCTGACAAAATCGGATGGGGCTTGGGGAGTCTCTTAGAATACCCTACCTGAACTTCGCTTCTCGTATAGCAGTGGCAATTTCTAGACAATTGCTAAAAGGCAATCCTAGCAAGCAAAGTGATCCAAGACTGTACAATTCCAGCCTTCCGATACTAGAGAACCAACACCACCTGACGGATTAATCTTGCACTCTCAACATGCTGGGTCTCGGCTACCTGAACAGATATCCCCATTTTGAAGCGAACTCAGGAGCAATGATCCAGGCGCCTGGGTCCCACGTTGCCTGTCCTGATTCGTGGCGGAAGATCAGGCTCGACATACCAAAAAGATCCCGTACAAAGTCGTCCAGATCGAGGATTTCACTTAGCAGAATCAGATTATCCCGCATCCGAGGGAACGGGAATCGATCGATCCATTTCCTGTGAGGCTTGACGAGCTGAAGCGGTGTGGGTTTCAGTGAGTCTGGCAAGGACAAGTATTCGATAGGTGATGGGGCATTCTCGTCGCAGGCTGAACATATTGTTCCTTGCACAAGTGCATGGCGACCCAGTGCCAAGTAGATTGACATCCCTGACAAACTGCACCGCAGATGGTGAGACCTCATGGCAGGCACGCCAGCGCAAGCGAATGCATGGAAGTCTATCCGATGAGTTGATTGCGGCGACACAGGTATGAGGTCGACACAGCTTTGATTTGACTTCGCCTCAGGTGAACGCTCCGGCGATGTTTCATTCGAAATGCCTACTGGGTTATCGCTGGCCTCGCTGACAGCCTCGGGGGTCTTGGATTTGTTGGCCACGAGACGGTCTCCTGTTTTTGTCAGCAATCCAGTAGTCTATGATCTTTCCATAGACGAGCATGTTTGCTGGACATGTGTTAAAATCATTACTGTACGACTTACGCCTTGCTCGCTGTGCCAATCTATCCTGTATGCGCTTGCGCTCCCTGAGGTCTTGGACCCCAGACCAATTGTCAAGCTTAGAATCGACCTTGGGCCGTCCACGTTTGCGCTTCCCGGTCATCGCGCTCCCTGTCAGGATCCCATGATTCCAGTCTCTATTCCAAGTGATGGTTACTAAAAGAGTGAGAGTGACAGAGAAGGAAGTGGTGGAGTAGGCGACCATCCAGGTGACCATTGTAGAAGCGGCAAGGACAGTCATTTAGAAGCAGCATGATTTGCATGATTTGGGAGGTTGCACGTGAGCTCTTACTAAGCAGATATATTTTGCTTGAACTGGCATCGACACTAACATCGCAACGACTAAGCAGATTGTAATACATTTGTTGCATTCTACAAAGAAGCGGTGCTTACCACCACCAGTGTTAATGTCGAGGGAACAGCACAACACTATGTGATCTTGGTATTGACAAAAATTGCCACAAACATGGCTGACCCTCTTTACGACCTCCTGAGACCACATCTCCCCAGGAGCGGTACTTCTTCCAGCTCAACCACCAGCCCAGAGATATCAAAATACCTGTCACGCCTAGTATCTCTACGCCTGAACGACCTCACGACCACCGAGCCACAATCTCTATCTCAAGCAGCGCACTCCAATCTGGTCTCCATCCAAGCATTAAGTTCACGCTCTCATCGCACTACAACCATCTCATCCGACCACCTAGCCACACTCCGCACGTCACTACCGTCTCTGTCATCCTCAGTCGACGCGCTCAAAGCCGCCATCCCAGACCTCGACTCCAGTGCCGTCACTTTCGCCTCATCATATAATCGCGCCAAAGACGACACAACAGGCGGCAATGCACTTCTCACCGCGAGGCGCGAGTCCGCCCTCCTCGCCCGCCAAGCGGACAAAACCCAGGACATCCTCGAACTACCATCGCTGCTATCAGCCGCCATCGCATCAGCCAGCACCACCAGCAGCACCGCGAACACCACGTCGACGTCCGGAACAAACTACACCCAAGCTCTCGACCTGTTCGCGCACATCAAGCGTCTCCAGATTCTCTACCCAGACTCACAAGTAATCAAGTCCATTCTCGCAGACGCCGAACTCGCCATGAAGGACATGACGACAAACCTCATTGCCAGTCTACGCTCGCAAAATATTCGCCTCGCAGCAGCCATCCGGATGATAGGTTGGTTACGACGCGTCGCGCCAGAATTGGGAACAACCACCACCCCAAGCAATCAACCCAAAACACAGGCTCAATTCAGTCTATCCGCAACTCAGCCCTCAGCCCAAGACGAAGGTCACTTCGGTGCCCTTTTCCTCTGCGCCCGCCTCTGCACATTCCTCACCATGACCGAAGCCCTAGCACCGCTCCGTGACCTCGCCGACCAAGAAACGCATGCTCGACAAGCAAATGCCGTTGGCACCAGTACTAGCATCAGTAATAGTACCAGTACATCAGCACCCCCGCGTCCTACACCCATCCGCAAAGCCTCCGCCACTGGCTCACTGAGCGGCCAACAAACTGAACGCTACCTGAAACGCTACATTGAAATCTTCCGGGAACAGTCCTTCGCCACGATAAGCATGTACCGCAACATTTTTCCTGATGACGAAGACGGAGCAACTACTGCCGATCCAGCTGCACGAGCCAAAGACAGTGCATCACTATCGCTGACCCTCCCACCAGCCCTGCAATCCTTCCCACTGCATCTAGTCGAACTCTTCATGGCCACATTGAAAGAGTACCTGCCGAATATAACAGACCCAGCGGCGCGAGAAAGTCTTCTCATGCAAGTCCTCTACGCAGCCAACAGTCTGGGCCGACTCGGGGCGGATTTCAGCTTGATGATCGCCATGCTAGATGTGGATGACGAGACTCACCGACCATATGAGGAGACTAAGGTTGAACCAAACGCTGAAGTTGAGGCTGGAGGCGACGAATCTGCGCGGCAGAAGGAAGAGACAGAAAAGGCCGAGCTGAATACTGAGCAGGAGGACGGGAAGGAAATGTTAGAGACGAATTGCGACGCTGAGACTAGCGCTGAGACTGTCGACAAAGCAGATACCAATGGCGAGACGGAAAAGACAGAGAAGACGGAGGACCTGCCAGAGGAAGAAAAGCCAGCGCTGCCCGAGCCAGAATGGATAGCGGTCATCAGAAAGCATCGCGTCCAGGCAGCGAGGTTGGAGGCATTGGCGGCAGGTCAGGACCGAGTCGTTCAAAGACGAGAGTCCAGCGATATTGCCGTACGGTGACACGTGCCAGAGAACACCTAACAAGGAAAGATATAGTATACTCATATGCCATTCACAACTCCATTCGCGCCAAAAACTCGCAGATGAGGTAGAGACGAAACTATACATTATGATGCCAAATGTAAAAGACAAAAATCGCAAAACCACCGTGTCATAAAACATTTTCTCATACCAGCTTCACTGCTCATGAAGAGCAATTACCCTTCCAGTCATGTCCCAGCGTAGGAACGGATCAAAGTCTGATGGGAGCACTTGTTCCTTGCTCCCATTTGGTGATGGCTTCGGCTTGCGGTTCAGTGCCCTCTGTTGTCCAGTAATCATAGACCCAGCTTGTGCTTCTTGATCCGGGGGACAACACCCAGGAGAACCAGGACAGCAGAGACAATGACAGCCCACAACTTGATGTGCAGTACATTCTTGTTGTAGCCCGTCGAAGTCGCCGCGGCAATCACAGCCAAGATGTACACCGTGATGATATATCCGCCCCATCTAGTACGAGTGTCAGCAAGCAATCCCACTGCCGGTCAATTCGCACTCACCGATGGTATTTGTAAATGGACTTCGCATTATCAACACCGCCAAATATTTGCGGGACAAAGAACTGGGCGAATCCGACCAACCATTGAGCGAAGATGAGTATGTATGCCACCAGTCCCATCTTGCCGTGGACACTCTGGAGTCGAGTCTCTGGGTGGGAAGCCTTGTTCATTTCCATGATGACCAATCCGGCAATGAATCCTGTAAGACTTTGTCAGACTGATATCAATATGCAAAGGGTGGTGTAACGCATACCTGCTACGGCCAGCGTATTGGTGATCGAATGTACATATGCTCCATGGACTTTATCTTTCTGGTTTGCTGTCGGCTGGAGGACGAGCGCACCCTGGACGAGCAGTAGTGTCGCCGCCGAGTTGACTAGGGGATGGTACGAGAAGAAGATAATTGGGTGTTCGAAGACTGCGGCCCAGACGAGGGCTGCGAGGATCCATGCACCTGCTTGTGCTAGGATAGCTGTGCCGTACAAGTCAGTTAGCCGGTCGACCTCGAGACTTGAAAGATTTCTGGCTGGGCTGTGCTTACCAGTGCCAGTGACGAGATTGTATTGCAGTCCCTGATCTGGCTTCTGCGTGGCATCTCCCGGACGTCCCAAAAGAGGTTCCTCCTCGGCGAGTTCGGGATTCTGCTCTGGAATGCCTGTTGCAGACGACATCGTGGGTGTGAGGATCTTGAAGGTACCAAAGATCTGGGTTTGCGGTGTTTGTGACTCCCAAGGACAGTATTGAGGGGGAAATGTAAGGAAGTTAAGGCTCTACTTGTCTGATAGAAGATGCTCGTAACCTCATGACCTCGACGTTGTACGCAGACGCCTGCATTTTGCGGAGATGAATGAGCGCTAGACACGGATTTGGTTGCTTGATAGGCTTCGAGCTGATAAACCTGACCTGTGGATTGGTTTATCGCGGGTGTGGAATCCCCAGAAGACAAGCCTAAAGAAATCCCATCCATGACGCCATAGACACTAATCATTAGGTGCCCCAAAGCTGTTAATTCCGCTTATTGTTCTATCCAGTCATATTCGGTCTACAAGGCTCATGTCACCACTATCTTCGTATGGCTCTTTACACCCTCATGTGTCGCTCGAAGCGAAGCAGACACATCACAGCAAATGCCAAGGCCGCAGTCAGTGCAATGACATCATATGGTAATCCAAGCCATGCTCCTCCTCCCTTTGCGAGTCCGACGTTGAAGAGCTGTGCGGTGACTGGGTAAGCGATTATCGCACTGAGCGTCTCCGCTATCGCCAGCACCGAGTACACCCGGCCTTTGTCTTCGTGGGCTACAAGTGCCGCAGCTAGTGCCCGCATAGCGCTAGGCAGACCTGTCGCAAGAGTCTCGATGAATAGCCCGATGACTATGGTCGGAATATTTGGTGCAAGTCCAATTGCGAAATACGCGAACGCCAGAACGACAAGAGATGTCCTGGTCAATACCACATTCCTCTGGAGGACGCTCAACGAGTACCAGTGATCAATCTGATCGGAGATGAGGGGCAGGACGAACAAGAGCACCAGCGTCGTAGAAACGGCCTGGATTGAGTACAACATTGTAGCATCGGCTAGGGTCCAACCGTATCTGTCCGAGACGTATCGTTGAATCAAGTCGTCCAGTGCAAAGTGAACCATCTTGAAAGGATACATCAATGCCACAAACACCAACCGCCAGTCGCTCCAAATCTTCAAGACCTGCTGTACCGATTTTGTCGACGAGGCAAGCAAGAGCCTCCTCCTCTGAGATGGATTCGCGTCTTGTTCTGCAATTGCCATCTGCGTATCATCGGTGGTTTTCTTAGGTTGTAGGGTTTCTGGAATCGTCGCGATCATGATGACCATGATGGCCAGACATGCCAGACCAGCGTAGATGGCATACCACGCATCTAGTTTCATTAACACTCCCGCAATCAGAGGGCCGACGACTTTACTGAATTGGCCGAATGCGTTTGCCCGGAAGAACGACTTTGTCAGTTGTTCTCCAGGACTCACATCCGTCAGACAGCACACAAAAAGCATCTCCGTGACTATAGTCCCACCACACAATAGCCCAAGACTGCCTGCAAGCAAGGTCGCATGCAGAGGCATTTGCCCACCGAACCAACAGACAAAAGTGATCCATGCCTCACCCAAGAATAGAGTCAGGACATTGACGATGAGTAAAAGGCGTCGTCCAAATGCATCTGAGAGCATGCCGATAGGTACACTCATAATAAGGCCAGGCGCGGACAAAGCAACCTCAAGCCATCCCTTGAGCGAGGATACTTGCGTCTGCACCGGACCTATCTTGCAATATGGTTCCGGTATGTGCCCGTGGAGTGGTACTCCAGGAGTAGGATGCTGTTCATACCACTGCGTGCAGTATATGCTTTCGAAGATCTGGGTCTGAGCGGGTTGAAGTATCTGTATGGCGAGGTTGGCGAGGAAGACAGCGGTGCATAGTTTCCAGAATATGATTGTATGCTCCCTGGATCGCTGTTTCGTTTCAGGTTGTTGAGAGCTGAGAAAGGGTTCAGTCTCGGCAGGAGTCTGCACAGCGGCTTCCTCGGTATGCATGGTGTTTGAACAGCAAAAGCCAACAACACCTGTGGTCGATTGACCTTTAGGGTAATAGGTGCTGGACTTGAGGACAGTACACGAACTGTCCGGGCGCTCGAAGCTGGGTTTTATCACTGTCAAACCACGAAAGGAATGTTGTAGCCTGGCACATCAGCAAGGGTTTGAGGTTACATAAGGAGCGTAGATCCCATAAGGAAACGAGACCAAAATGTACGGAATCAAGACGTCGTCAACGTTTCGTACGCCATTTCTGATATTTGGGGGTTAAAAATGATACGCGGGTATACGCTGGGGCGCGTATCAGGCAGCTATTTTATCCAGTGCTTGATGGAGAGAAGATAGCAAGAAAATACCTCCGGATATGGCCGCCTAACGACGTCAATTGGCCCCCAATCATCATTCCTGCGACCAGGGGCTGCGAGATTGTGCATCAAGGTGGGAGCGATGAACACTGTACCATACGAGTAGTCCAATAATGAGAATTCTTTAGCGAAATGGCCTGCAAGCTGTATTGTGTGAAAATTACTCTTTCCCGATCACATTAATTGAGCATGAGTTATGGTGCACTCATTGACCAAGTTCTATCGAATTATGCCGCCTGGCATTATTCAGCCTCTCATCACCACGAGATGCTCTGATGATCTCTTAACTCGTTCAAAACCACAAGACATAAGGTCAATCATTTCCTCGTCGACCCATACTGATTTGAAATGTTGCGCCAGAACACCAAACATATGACCTTATCCAACACATACACAAACAAATCTAGAACCTGCTCCATTTGCTCCGCATCCTGATCCGCTCACCATAAGTGAAGAAGAAAAACGGCACAGGAACCAGTGCAAGCGCAAAGAACGCGAAGATACTCGTACCCCACGGTATACCAACATTATCATAAAGGGGAGTAACAATAAGTGGGAACCTAGTGCACAGTCAGCATTGATTCCTGATCATTGATGGTGACTAAAGCTTACGCTCCAGCAAAACATGACCGCAAAAATGCTGTGACATTGTCAGTCTCCGGCACACACATGGACTGCAATGACCTACTATTAGCAGCGATAGCACTCGCAGCATACCGCTGAAACGTATCGACAAGATAATTGAGTGCTGCTTGGAAGATTGTGAAGAAACCGAGACCAGTCATGGTCAAGCCGATGACAGGTGCAATCCAGGGATATCTAGAACACCTTATTAGCCTCCAAGACATCCAGCAGAGGGCTGTAACACTCACTTTGGATCCGCTGTCCATGCTGTCACAAACAAACCTGCCAACAAGGTCAGCACCTCAGGAAGCACCATATGTTCGATTTGGATGGCAACTCACCAGCGCTGAAAAGAAACGAACCGAACATCATAGGTGGCAGACGCAGTTCCGGCGCGACCTTGCCCCCAGCTTTGCGGTTGTAAACAAGCTGATTGTAGACATTGATGCCCGCACCACTGACCGCTCCAACCAGAATACCCAGAAAGGGCAATTCCGACGGAAGAGGTTTCCAGTGACGATGGCCTTCAAAGATGATGGGAATAGCACCTTTCATTTCTTGTTAGCCTTTGCACCAATCACTAGGGACACCAGCAGGCTTACCAAGCTGCATGTACAAAATGCCATAACAAAAACTTGCATACAACGCCACAAGCGCGCAAATCGGCGTCGTCAAAAGCTGGAATGGTCGAACCAAGAACTGCCGCTCATCAGCATCTATGTGAGACCAGAGATCTCCGATGAGTACTTACCTTGCGAGCCAGCTCGCCGATGGAGACATCCCACTCCTCGAATTTGGCATGAAGCGCCCAATTCCCACTCTGATGGCGTAAACGCCGGGCCTTGTACACCAGCAACCGTGGCGGATACGACTCGTCCAGGAAAATAATGTCCAACACCAAAATGAATAACTGGATAATCCCAGTGAGATACTCGGTCCATCTCCAGCGAAGATTCGGCTGTACGACCAGCGCGGCGCCCACAATGGGCCCGAAGACCGGCCCAATCACCACTGCCATGGCGTACGATGCAATGGCTATACCTCTCTGCGATGATGGGAACAAATCACCCAGCACGCCACCAGTATTGGTCACGGGTGCAGAAGCAAAGAACCCAGCGAAGAACCGTGTGATCATAACCGTCTGGAGATCTTTGGCTGCACCCGTCGCGAACGAAAAGCACGCAGCAATGAACATGGGCGGCAACACAGCGTTCTTGCGTCCGTAGACTTCGGACAATGGCGCCCACAGAAGCGGTCCGATACCAAATGCAAAAAGAAACAACGTCGTTCCCAGCGTAGCCGTCTGCATACCGACATGGAACTCGGCCGCCACTTGGCCTGTCCCCGGACTATACGCGGAACTCGCCCACGTGGCCGTCATGGTGGTGAAGCCATAGAGGGCGGTCGTCATTACTTTCTTCTTCATCGACCAATTCAGCGGTCGATACGGGTCTTCCGGGCCGTCAAAGTCGACGAGGTCATCGATAGTCGTTTTCTGGTGTTCCAAAGGGTGACTGAAGTCTCCGATGGGCGGACGCGTGCGTATCCTCGACAAGACTGTCTCGCGCCGACTCATCGTCCGGTTGAGTTGTGAGTCTCGGCCTGTGGCGCGTGAGGAACTTCTTGTTGGCCGATTCGGTCTGGCTTTCTCCACATCTGGTGATGTTCTGGCATTCTCGAGATCATCTGGCTCGAGATCGCCATACTCCGAATTGGTGGTTTCTCGGCTCAATGCTTGGTCCGCCGAGGTGAGTGTCTCGGCTGGTGATACTCTCTGCTCGTGGGACATTGCGTGATCTCTTGCACGAATGTCTGCCATGTTGGTTATGAGTATACAGTTATGGCCGCTGTTAGATTTGCCGTTGACATTTTGCGGAGGTGGAGTTCTGTTGTTTTTTATGTACGGACTGCTGGAAGGCAACATCCGATATCGCCAACGTCATGGTGTCGTCGGCGTGAAAACAACGCCCGGGGTGCTTTGACTCAGGTAAAAGAAATGAGGGTGTCTGACCGCTCCCGGACCCGCGCCGTGGCCGGGACTGTGGTGATCGGTCGAATATCTCCTGTCAGACGCGTTTTCGACCGAGTCTTAAAGCCGAGTCTATGATCCGTCTTTGCCGATTCAACCGGCTGGTGACCAAGTAGATCAGAGGCCCAGGTGTTTTGATCAGACGTACTATGGCATGATTCGTCAAAGCTACTTAGGCCTTCGACAAGCCTTTGCGGGATTTAAAAAGCTTGAATTCTTCCCCAGGGGCCATCATGCCAATCACTTCTCGACAGCCTTGTGACGATTGCGCCTATTTTTGAGAAAAGACATTCTGAGCATACCGGCACCGATAATCGGAGCCCAGATATGGTATACTCGTTTAACATGCCTCCCTCAAAGGGGTAGATGCATTGACGACTCAGCTATCTGCTTGCGGCAGTACCCTAATTCCGTGGCAGGTCTCATGACGCCGAAGGTTTGTTTCGCGTAGTGATTTCTCAAAATGGCTGATCCAGTCGAGTCTGTCCCAATGTGCCTTGAACAGGACCGAACATTGTTTGCCTGTTACGGGCGCAGATTCAATCGATAATTGCAGAGGCCAGCTTGTTCGGACAGGCGTCTTCGAGTCGAAATCTTCAGATGGCCTTTGATCGCCTCTGACTTCGCATGGCTCCGCCGCAGAGTCGCCAGCTGCACATTGTCGTGAGTATTTCACCAGCACGTGGGCAATCATGGTATCGTACCAAGATGTGTTTCTTGCTGGTTGAGTGGGCATGGTCACACCATCTTTGCTTAAAGATGTGAAACTGTTATCGTTCAACCCGCTTCATTGTGCAAGAGAGCTCCGAGGATAGCTGCAAATCTGCGTGCTATTTCCCAGTGTCCGATGCGCCTCAACAGGTCTGTCAGTCCGCACAGGGCCGCGTTTACCTCCGCTGCCGTGGGCCGTCCATGTTTGTAGCCATTTGCCTGAAACAATAACAATGCAGGATTGACTCCAAGCAGCTTGAACTCGGGAAATTCAAGGTTCTCGGCCGCAAGTGCCCTGTTGACACCCGACTCGACGCCGAAGCGAGTGTAGCAGAACCACGCAATTCCCGCCCGGAACATTGCTCTTGGAACATGTATAGCAGGTTCAGAACCAAGAGGCAGGTTCTCGAGTTTCTTCTGCACGAGCGACCCATGTATGACGCATCGCTTAGCTTGGCTCGAGTTGGCCCAGTTCGTGACCGCCAACTGGTCCTCGGGCGACAAGTCGGATCCCTCGCGGCCAATCGCTCGCTCGAGTAAATCGAAATCGGCGCTGATGGACATATAGGCCAAGTGCCACAGAGTGGTCATATCCATATGATCGGCGGTCCAGGAATTTGTCTCCTGCAAGAAATGGCCATAAAATGTGGTCAGTACACCAGATATCTGCTCGATCGTTGACGAAGAAGAACGACCATCCATCCTGCATTCAACAATATTCACACAGATACCTTCCAGAATGGTGTATGCTGTAAAGAAGCTATTTCTTGGTGTCGAAGAGATATCAAAATCGACGTGCGCGTCAATCGATGCAGGAGTCAATTGCTCACTTTCGAAATTGCTAGGGTCGATGAGATACGCTTGACGCCACTCATCTGGTCGGGCAGCCGAGAACATTTCATGTGAAGCTGCCACAGGAAGCCGTCGAGAGTTATGGCGGAGAAAGGGCTCGTGGTGGAAGATGCTTGCAAGTTCAGCGTCATGTATATGCACTGCCAGGGCGACTCTGATAAGCTCTTCGTTCTGCGCCCATTCGCGCCAGCATTTCTCCAATTCTGATGGAGGAAGATCGAGAATCAATCCTCGTAGCTTCCTCGTCTTGAATGTCGACAGTCGGCGTGCCCATGATATCAATGTCCCGTTGAATGCGTCGACAATTGCTAGGTGCTTCGGTTCCCCCGAGAGCAGACCGAAAGTCTGTCCAATAATGGCTGTTTGGATCAACGAGATCTTCTCGTCCTTGCCACGAGCTATCAGACGATCCCAATTGGCCAGAACAGCCTTGTGCAATCGTTCAAAAATCTGCACGCCTTGCCTAACCGCATGGGTGGACCCAGTGAAAAGACTGCCAACCGAGCATATGGATAAAAGCACCATCGAGTTGGCCTTGGACGGACGAAATGTTGGTGCATGTATCACTGGGAAGACGGGGTGAAAGCGTGCAAAATATGATCTGACACAGAGATTCAGGAAGTCCGTTGAAGGAAGAGTAGATAGGTGATTTTGGTCCATTGATCGAATTTGTAAGCTCTGATGCAGAGTTTGGCGGTAGGAATCGTCAACTTCGACTTGGTCGGCTTGGGTCGTAGGAGGCGTCGCAGGGCCTGAGGGTGGAAATTCCTCTTGAGACTCATCCGGCGCTGTAAACCAAAGGCGTTGCATGTTCTGAAGAGGCTTGTAGGTGGAAACGTTATTCGAGGCGAATGGGCTTTCCGACCAGCCAGGTCTCAGCTCAGCCATGGTCATGACCAATGGTGTGTCAAGGATTCCAGCATGGAGGTCAACGTCCACCATCCAGGATGGAAATTGAGCTTCGAAGTCCATAGCATCCAATGAAAGGTCGAAGCTGCCATCGACTTGGTTGGTGATGTAGCTGGGATATATTCCTTTAGAGACATCAGGTTGCGGCTGAATAGGTGGAAAGTCTGGCCTGGCGCTATTGTAATCCAGAGCGGTCAGGTCCATCGAAGCGGCCGTGCCGAAGTTGATTGATAAGTCCTCCGTTTGAGTGGCAATAGGGACGTTCCCCGTCACTGAGATATCAACAGGAACATTTTCGGCTTCCGTGGCTTCCATGGCCTTGTCGCTTGTTGGATCTGCTATGGCGGTGTTGAGTGACTGTGAACTAAAGCTCTCTGCATTCGAAGCGTCCTCTGGATGATCTCTCTCATGTCGTAACAAAGTGTCACTAAGGGCATATTAGCACCACTAAACATTACTGGATGCTGACAGCGAGTGAGCTCACTGGCGCCCATATCTCTTTCCGCACTTGAGACATTTGAACGGTCTCTCCTTGGTATGAGACCTGATATGTCTCTCGAGATGGTCGGCTTTGAAAAAGGTACGCCCGCATGTCATACATTGGCGCAGAGTTCTCCTCCGCCGACTAGTTACGGCATGATCGGTGCTTCCTGCCATTACCGTCTCAAGCATGGCCTAACGCCAGCGATACGCCATTCAAGTCTTGGCCTCTCCATCCGACTTGTGTGCCGGGAATGCAATTACACACTTCAATCCCCGAGGATAAAGTACAGCGCAGGGAAAGTTGAAAACGGAAGTTGCGGGGGTGGAATGAAGATAAAACTGGGGAAGTTGCGCCGGGGGTTAATGCAGGCCAAGCTCCGGGTCAACCTAAGAATTGACCGTTTTAACGAACTCTGCCTCTTTCTTCACGCCATTGTCTTCACGGAGACGAGACTGTTGTTATTAATTGTGAACGCCGGGCTTGGTCCGAAAGTCACTCGAGATGGTGGTGGTACATGCAGCGCTGCGTAAATCGGAAAGCTCTTGCACAAAGAGCAGAGTTGGCCAACACAAGTGACAGCTCCGAATGATGTGGGACAGGTCCCGCGAAACAGTTGGTCAACCTAGCCTGTCGTGCCTGTTTGTCCCACAGGCAAGTGTCGAAGCCATGAAGCGTCCCACATATTTCTACCTTCCCCCAGAAATGACCCCAGCTCCCCAAGTTCCGGTCCAAGAGTCGACGCGCCACCCGATCGGCACTTGTCGTTTATGACCCAGGCAGTAGGGGCACCGAAACCGTACACTTGGGATATATGGAAGGCTGTCCATACACCTCTTTCGACTCCAACTTCGGTGACTACCAGCGTCGACCTTAGCGTCATCGCTCCTTCCAAAACGTACCATGATGTCTCAAGCAAACCAACCTCCTGTTCAGGAGACTGTTGTCATCATATGCGGAGGAGGCCCGACAGGTGCGGTGCTGTCGGCACTTCTTGGTGCCATGAAAGTTCCCAATATCGTCTTAGAAAGGGAAAAGGAAATCACCACTGATCCCAGAGGCATTGCGCTTGATGAGGATGGCATTCGCGTATTACAGTCCATTGGCATTTACGATCGAATATATACCGAGATTGGCTCTTGTAAGCTGCTGATTGCGCTGTGATCCTCTCATGCTGACAGACCAGGCATGGAAAAGTTCAAGTTTGTCACTGGAGATGGAACTGATTCCAGAAAACGGCCGTTATTGTCGATGGACTACAGCACGACAGAAGGCGGAACAGGCCATGTTGGTTTCATCTGCCATAAGCAGCCAGCCATGGAGAAAGCAATCCGAGACCAGATCGAAAAGACGCCTTTCTGCGAATTTAGGTCAGACTCGACAGTGACCGGTGTTCGTGAGGATTCTCAGTACGTATATGTCGAATATATCGATGCCAATGCGGTTACGCACACGATCAAAGGCCGTTTTCTGGTTGGAGCAGATGGAAAGACTGGTTACGTTCGTAAGAAGTACTTGGAGCCGAAGGGCATCGTCATGGAGAAATCTGAGCAGTGAGTAGTGTTGCCCTCACGAAGCCGAACCTGCTGACAAGCGATCAGATCAAGCTATGAAGAGACCTGGGTGGCATTGAACTGGCAGATAACCCTACCGAATGAGAAGAGTCACCCAGATTTCCCCCTGTGGCGTCTGGGATACACGCCGGAAGAGGCATACGATTTGTTCTTCCCCAGGCAATTCCGCTTTTTATGCAATCCCAAACGACCTTCGGTTTGTGGAAGATTCGGGTTACACTCCGATCGTTTATGGAGGTTCGAATTCGTGGTCCAGAAAGGAGAAGATGGAAATCGAATGGCCAGCCCAGAGGAGACAGGCAAGATCATCTATCCATATATCACCCATCCAGGGAGTCGATACGGTCTGTCACAACCAGTACAATTTCCGTTGGATTGCATCAAGACCTTGCGATCCCGTCCGTTCTCGTTCGTGGCAAAAAGCTGCAACAAGTGGGCATTGGGTAGAGTTCTCCTGGCTGGTGACGCTGCGCACGTCTTTCCTCCTTTTGGTGAGTGCAGAACATCGCGAAGTCGGTAGACTCGACGCTGACTTCCCTTGAAAGGTGGCCAAGGAATTGCTTCCGGCTTCCGAGACGCATCAGCTTTGGCATGGAGGTTAGCACTCCTCCATCGTCACCCCAAGGCCGATCACGAGCAGATCCTTACGGCTTGGTATACGGAACGCAGGCAACAACTAGAGAAATCACTGGCCGCCACCATCCGTAATGGCGAATATGTGACCGAGTCGGATCCTGTCAAAGTCTTCATCCGAGATTGGTACATGTGGGCGATCCAGCTAATCCCGAGCTACCGCAAAGAGATTGAACTCGGAGCTCGAGCAGCAGGCATGACAAGATATCGGCACAGTGAAGGCCTTCCATTCATCCCTGAAATGGAGGGCGGTGTGCTCTTGCCCCAG
This sequence comes from Exophiala sp. CCFEE 6388, assembly GCA_035928005.1. Classification (NCBI taxonomy): domain Eukaryota; kingdom Fungi; phylum Ascomycota; class Eurotiomycetes; order Chaetothyriales; family Herpotrichiellaceae; genus Exophiala; species Exophiala sp. CCFEE 6388. The sequence goes on from JAVRRU010000026.1 coordinate 341,328, forward strand.
GTATATGCGTACAGCTTTCAAACCGACAAAACCTGTTTCACAGATGACCTGATATTCTCACCGGGCAAGACAGGTCTCTTTCAGCTTCTTATCCTGCCCGATGATGTGGCTGATCTCGATTCACTGATGGATGCTCTTGACGACGTCGATCAAAACTCGTCAGACCTCATACGGTGGGAAGAAGCCACCATTCTCATTCAGTCAACCAAAGCTTCACCTGGATTAACCAATATGTCGGAGGGTGGCATTACGCGACTCGCAACGGCTGACGAGTTTGCTGCCGACTCAACTTTGTGCGGAAATCGACCACCTCCAATCGGATATGATGAAGAGCGGCTACGAAAAGAGATAAAAGGCAAAAAGTTTGTGATATTGAGACAAGATCGCTTCGTCTTTGCAGCATGTGACACGGCAGAAGGGTTGAAAGAGGCTGCGCGTCGGCTCGTGGCCAGCTTCACTTTGATCTCCTGAGCATGACTGGCGGGTCCATCGAAGGCCTTCTTGCTGGCAAATCCAGGTGCAAAACTGGTCAAAGTGGAAAATTGAGGTTGACGAGCTTGTCGGAAAATTTCTTGACAAATCAGCATATTTGCATCCAGAATTGGCAAGCGTTCTTCGAGCGCATTTTATATCCAGAATGCAACCCTTATCGGAGACCAGCACCGCATCAGCAAGCAGCCCACAGCGGCCCACCATGGCAAATGGTCGGCCATGAGCAGCCGTCAGCATTGCGGATGGTCCGGATATCTACGCGATAACGTATTCGCTTGCTTCATAGTTGCTGTTGAATTATCCTCTCAGATGGAAAGAATGTGATATGGCGGTGACAACCCCTGGTTGAAGGTGTAAAATAACTTCATGACCTGTCAAAATATTTCAGCCAGCCGGCAAGTTACGACGCTATTTTATATCCGATCAATTGACTATGCATTACCTCAACCTCCTATCAGATTTCAGCTGTGGCTTACCCGTGCTTTTGCTGTGGGTTTCAGCTACGCCATGAATGCAATAATGAGCCTCGCCAAATAATAAGCATTACATCCGAAGCTGTAAAGTTTGATAGCAATGTCGCTAGGGGGTCCCAACGAAGGATTCAATATGCATCGTATTATCTCAGCCTGGTCGGGATTCAAGTATCCTATCACGCCCATGCGCCTCTCATATCTTTCCTGTTCGAGACCCCGAAACCCGTGTCACACATTCAGCTGGAATTTGACATCGCTGGACAACGACGTGCCCGGTACTTGAAGTGCAGCCCAAACATTTACAGATTCCTTCCTAGGTCAATAACTGTACATACTCTGATGAGACTGCGAAGCCTTCCCCTTCATTAAAATCTGACAGCGTCGTCCAACATGTCTTTACTCGCGCTGCCAGCCGAGCTCAGGCTCCAGATATGGTCACATATCATGGGTCCGACCATTATCTACCCATGCGAATGCGCGCCCAAATCAAAAGTATGCCAGGCTCATCGCCTAGAGAGCTGCTGCCAAAACTCCTCGACATACAAGCATTGCGACAACAGGATCCTGAGAGCCAACCAGTTGATCTTTAGTGAAGCGCAACCTCTTGTACAACAAGCCGAGAAGAACAGAATCTTCGTCCTGTGCAACAATCTCTGCTTAGACAATTTCTTCAAGAGCTTGAATGAGCGAGACTGGAAATGGGCCAAACATCTCCGTGTGGACTTGTTTGTGGGCTGGGGAAACGACAACCAGGACGAATGGTTTCTTTGCCAGAGCAATAGGTGGGCCAAACGATATGTGGCTGGGGCGCTGCATAAGTACAATCAGGGCAGGGAGGTTGTGGTCATTCCAGCAGATAAGGTCAAGCAGTACGGCGATGGGAGAATGACGCTGACGGTCGACATTCACCTTTCTTGAGATCCGTCGGTGTCACCACAACGCGCAAGATTAACCTTCAAGAACATCGAAAGTATTGCCTTGCACGAAAATTGAATGTGCGGACTGAAAGCTGACGAGTCGGTTGGCGAAAGTCATCGTGTGGAGTCTGAGGATGATAGAACGATGCGTCAACAAAACCAAGAAAACGCAACTTGGAAAACACTGATAAGAAATCCTTCCACGTGATGACGCTATCACCACGTGCATGTCCGGAAATGCTTTCCGTTCCGCCTTCCATCTCACCACTCGAACAATCCACTATCAACTACTGCAATGCTACGCTGATTTCGACCACATCTGGCCACCAATGGATGCGAATATGGACCGCTCTGTAGCATGCGGCTCACTAATCATCATATCTCAGAGCGACTGGGTGAACGACGCGACATCCGGACACCGCCTCTCCTTCTAAACTTGGGGTGCCTTCCTCGTCTTCACTAAGAATATGGTGAGCCCATTGGGACAACCAGCGCAGGGACTACCGTCCCTTCAGACTCGAATTCGGCCTATGAAAGGACCGTACGAGTGCTATGCACCAGTTCATGGCATACCCTAACTTGATCCGAAAGCTCGACCAACTAAACGGGTAAGCTACAACTCACGTACCAGGAGAGTGCCTGCCGCATCCAGCAGCTCCCCTCTGGCTTAAAGCATCACCTCGCTCAGCTCCTCGCCCAGCAACGCTCGTACCTGATCCTATAATCTCCGTCGAGATGTGTCACACCTGCAGTAATGCCATAACGTCTATCTCAGCTCAGTGGATCCGAACCACGCAGCATGCGCAGATACGACTCTTCCATGATGGATACTTATATCACCCTTCCCTCAATCCTCATTCTCAAGGAAAGGGTGCAATGACACCAACTTCACGACGATGCCGTCCACGAACCCTACCCATCCCGACATTCCGACCGAAAGACTGATTCTCCGTCTCTTCAACCCCTCCCTCCCGTCAGACTACGACAATATCCTTCACGTCTACAACTCGCCCCACACAATCGCTCTCACTGGCGACGCCGGCGTCCACACCCCCGAGGACGTCGATCGTCGTTGTTCTCGACAGCCACTGACTTCCACTGACCCATCCATAGTCCTGCCCACTCACCCCTACCATCTCGTCTACTTGCGCTCAGACAACACACACGTCGGCAGTATGTCGCTCTTCCACCGGCCCCGATTCCCGTCCCCGGATTTAGGCTACACGACCCTAGAGGAACACACTAATCAAGGGTACGCGACGGAAGCGGCCAAAGCAGCGCTCAAGTGGTGGACCGAGGAGATGAAGGTGGAGAACATATGGGCCGGAGTTTTCGCAACCAACAAGGCCAGCCAGAGAGTTGCCCAGAAGATCGGCCTGGTCGATGGTGGAAAGATAACGGTCCTCATGCCGGGTGATCTCACGAAAGTTGCACTGGTCTTTGTACAGCCGCACATGCAGACCAACAGTCTGGATGGCATGGTCTTGGACGTGCGAAGAAAGACTGATGTCGTCTCAACATAGATCTCATTCAAAGATATATCTATATGCTCATCTTCAAGCATACCCAGCGAACCAACTCCACCGTAGCATCCCTCTGTTTCACTCACCAGCCAGCCTCGCCAGCCCATCTCTTCCACCACAAGTCCACTACACATGAAACTGCGCTTTATACCTGGTCTCCAACGCCGCCTTGAGGGCATCGCAAGTTGACTTCGCGTCTCCAAACAACATCCTCGTCCCAGGCATATAAAACATCGGATTCGGAACGTCAGCTAAAACACACAACCATGTTAGCACATAAGCCCACCCTCAACAGCTAGTCAAGCTTACCATAACCACTACTCATCCCTCTCTTCATAACGACAACACCCTTACTCTTCCACGCATGCAGCACAGGCATACCAGCGATCGGACTTCCCGGCTCCAAAGCAATCGGATTGACCGTATCATTCGCGCCAATTACCAGCGTGAGATCGGTCTCGGGGAAATCGTCATTAATCTCGTCCATCTCGAGCACGATATCGTACGGCACCGACGCCTCAGCCAGCAACACATTGCACTGGCCCGGCATACGTCCTGCTACAGGGTGGATCGCGAATCGTACGTTGACGCCTTTACTGCGCAGGAGCGCCGTGATCTCGGCAATGGCGTATTGAGCTTTGGCTACGGCCATACCGTAGCCCACGACCTACACGTAGCAAACACCGAGTCAGTTTCGCCTCCCAGGACTATCAAAAGGCTCTGGCCAACGACGAAGACAGGGGACGTACAATAATGACACTCTCAGCCCCAGCAAGCGCCTCGACTGTCTCTTCGACGCTCGTCTTGATGATTTCCCCTTTGACTTCCCGGCCGGCACCTTCCGCAATAGGGGCGATGCCGCCGAATAGGACATTCGTCAGGGATCGATTCATCGCGACACACTATACCGACACCACATGTTAGTCAAGCTTGTCTACGCTGCAAACAAGAGGGATATAGCAAGACAGACCATAATGTACGACAAAATCGATCCGCTGACGCCAATTAGCGATCCTACTGTCACTAATAGCGAGTTGTCCAGCATCAACCCCTCCGCGACGAGGGCGAAGCCCGAATACGCGTTCAGCACGGTGATCACCACGGCTGCACAGAGCAAAGATTAGTCAATCGGTCAACAGCAAATGCACACCAAGTTCAACAGGATCAACATACGCATATCCGCACCACCAATCGCAGCGGTAGTCGTGTAGCCCTTGACGAAACTGAGCGCTGTGTTTGCCGTCAAGCACGCAGCAGCGATGACAGGCGCGCCAGGCGCCATCGTTACAAATGCGCCCATAGTGCCGGCATTAGCAGCGAGCAGAGAACTGTTGATCAAATGGCGGCCTGGCAGGACTGTTGGACGCGAGGACATTCTGCCCGCAAGCTTCATAAACGCAACGATCGATCCAGTGAATGTGATGCCGCCTGCTCGCTGTTAGTATGCATGCTTGTCTGAGCGCAGGAGACTCAACTCACCGATAAGGACACCCAAATAAGCTGTGACCATATGCAGCGTGGAAACATCCGAGACATGAGCCATGACGCTTCCAATGCTGGTAAGCACAGCCGCTAGACCGACCACCGAGTGCAGCGCCGCGACGGTTTGAGGCAATTCCGTCGGTGTGATGCGTCTGCCTATCAACGCGCCTGTAGATGGATGTTAGGGACAATTACCCCTCTCACGAATATCCAGGCATCACGCAATGCTTGCGATATAGCTGTAACATACCGACAAGACCACCAATGGCGGCAATTCCTCCAAACTGCGCGAGTACTTCTGGCGAAAAGCCCACAGCGGCAAGCGAGGTCAGTATACCTGCACCCACACCTAGGATGCCGAGAAGATTGCCCGTGCGGGCAGTCGCCTGCGATGCTAGGCCCGAGATCGAACCTGAAACGCCCAATAGTCAGAACAATCGTCCATATTCCAGAGGAAGGAGAACTTACCAATACAAAGCAGACTACTAACCAAGTAACCTGCCTGCACCAACCCAGCCATACCCGTAGTCGACGCAGCGATAAGGCCCCCACCGAAAAGCACGCCGGGAACGCCATACAACCAGGGATACTCAGGTGGATCGGTTGGTCGTTTGAACATGTCGAGCATACGTTTCGTGATAACAAAGCCACCCGAGACATTGACGAAGGCCAACAGCACCGAAAGCGCACCAAGCACCTGAGGCACCGTCTCGGGCAGGTACCCGCCGCCCATTACGAAGAAGCCGCCGACACCGACAATCCCGGAAATGGCATTCGTGACGCTCATCAAAGGCGAGTGCAACGCCGGGATGACGCCCCAGACAGATTTGTACCCGATCAACCCGGCAAGCCCAGCAGTGAACATATTCCCCATGAACAGCGGGCTTGTGAGCTTGCCCAGCGCCAGGGCCGCACCCATAGCTCCCGTGACAGTCGCTACCTCTCTAGTCTGTTTCTGCCAGGGCGTCAACTGCACGGGTTTAGCAAGTGCTTCGAGCGGAAGTTGCTGCGTCGGCGCTGGAGGCGGAGCAGGTCGAGGTGCCGGCCGGATGACCTTACCGTTGTGGGTGACGATAGCGCCTCGTGTGACTTCGTCGTCCATGTCAATACCGAATGCGTTTTCCTTGGGCGCCAGGGACAAGAGAAACTTAGTGATGTTGTTCGAGTAAAGGCTTGTTGACTGGGTGGGTAGCCGTGATGGGAAATCTGTGTATCCGAGGATAGTAACGTGGTTGTGCACGACGAGTTTGCCAGGGACCGTGACTTCGCAGTTCCCACCGCCCTCAGCAGCGAGATCCACAATGACGGAGCCCGGTTTCATCGCGCTGACCATCTTCTCGGTGATCAGTTTCGGTGACGGTTTGCCGGGGATTTGGGCCGTGGTGACCACCATGTCGACGTCCTTGCACTGGTCCATAAACAATTTCATCTCCGCCTCGATGAACTCCTTTGACATTTCCTTACTGTACCCGCCTGCCGCTGATCCGTCTTCTTGGACCGTGACTTCCAGGAAATCGGCCCCGAGTGACTGGACCTGCTCTCGCGCCGCAGAGCGGGTGTCGAACCCGCGAACAATGGCACCAAGACGGCGAGCAGTGGTGATGGCGCTGAGACCCGCCACACCAGCTCCGATGACTAGGACTTTGGCTGGAGGGATTTTGCCTGCTGCTGTCACTTGGCCTGTCAAGAACCGACCGAACTGATTGGAAGCCTCCAGGACAGCTTTGTATCCAGCGATATTCGCCATCGAGCTGAGCGCGTCAAACGCTTGCGCGCGGGAGATTCGAGGTATCATGTCCATGGCGAAAGCGGTGACGCGACGATCAGCGAGAGCATCAACCAGTTTCTTGTTCTGTGCCGGTTGGATGAACGAGATCAAGGCCGCGCCTTCCCGGATAGCTGATACCTCGAACTCGATATTCGGCGGGCGAACTTTGAGAAGAATATTGCTTTCGGACCAGACGGTTTGGCCATCCACCAAAGTGGCGCCCATGTGCTCGTAAAGTTCATCGGGGTATTGAGCTGCGGCGCCGGCGCCGCGCTCAACAAGGATGCGAGAGAAGCCTTTCTTTAACAGCAGAGGGACATTTTGAGGTGCGACAGCAACGCGACGCTCACCAGGGTGAGTTTCTGCTGGGACACCAATCGTAAGCTCTGGGTAAGGTATTGGCTCTGCGGCTTGGAGATCGGATTTGGCCCTCGACCATATCGTTACTGCTTTTGGAGGACATTGTATGAGACTTTGGTGTTGAATGGTCAGCGGAACAGTCCCGCGAGGACGCGAAATATGAACATGTCTCCTGACACGTTGGTTCGGTCGCGCACAGTCGTACACGCTGCCGAGCTTGAGTGCTGGACCTGAGATTTAGCAAAATGTCCCGAAGTAAGACAGGTACTCTGTACCTTGATCAAAATGACCCAGACACCTTTTGCTAGATAGTTTAACCGATAGGTTCCAAGACCAGGTCGTGACCAAGGCATGAGCCATTCTGGGCGATTAGGCGTTTCTCACCGACAAACGACAGGACGAAAACCTTGCAAGATCGGAGACGCGCTGCAGATATCCGCGAAAACGTGCATGACAAGATCCGACGCTTGAAAAGACCAAACTTTCTATGACATTGAAGAGGCTGATATTGCTGCTTGAGCAGAGTTCCAAGACGATGGAATTGGCCGAAGATAGAGAGGGACGGGTTTGAGAGCGAAAATGGACAGACAACGTGGCAGACTAAACTCAGGTCACCTGGCTGGAGCTTGAAAGGAAGGCAAAGCGCGAGCTCCGAGCTGCATTGGAGTACCAGTGTGGAAGGAACCGCAATTGCCGAGGAAACAGCAATACCCCTGAAGCTCTCACCAAGTACCAGAGTCACAGCCATTAGTACCCCTCAGTTGGCAAATGGCAAACAGCAAACATGGCGCGAGGTTGCAACCCCTCCGTGGGGGTGGAGAAAAGAATGCAGGCGAGGTCTTTGGTGGGGATGGGGACGGCAGCGTGTGGAGGGTCGATTGGCGGGGGAGCCTCAGCAGCAGCGGTACTCAATCATAGAGATATTGTATATGTGTCTGTAAGCCAAACAGGGGCAATTTCATCGCTTCCAGTGATCAACACTGACCAATATAGTCTTACGTCGACGGAAACTCAGTGGTCGTAGGCAAGTGGGAGATGATGGGGACCGAAGCAAGCCAACGACCGCGACAGCATCAAGTTACTGAACCTAGGCCTGCATGTTCATGTATGCTGTCAAGCCCGACACAGGTGAAGAAGACGAAGATTGACAAATAAATTTCATCTTGGATAACGACCGATGAAGACTGCTCAAAAGGACATATTTGCAGAGGCAAGACTGATAAAAAAGCCCCCAGCACGCAGCAAACGGGTTGGTAATTCCGAAGGTCCGACGTTAATATGGTGCTTGAACGGAAGAATCCGTGCTGGCATGACATGGGTGCCCAAGGATCGAGCACTGGAACAACACCTCTTATCTGGGGCTGGTGTATGGCTTGTGAACCCTGGCAGTTAAGGACAAAGACAACACCATTGCCCAGGAAAAGTAAAACACATCTCTCATACATGCGAAGGTCACATATGTAGGTAGGCAGCTGAAGTAGCTTTGGTCGTTTCTGCCTTACAATTACTACCAAACAACGTTACATGGTGGCAAGGACGACTCGTGAAGACGAAGAAAAACGATGCATCGGCCTCTGGATCGAGCACCGCCTCACAAAGATACCTAGCCACAGGGCCCCTTATCGCAAGACTAAGCAGCCCAGTAATCAGACTCCTTGGCCAAATAAGCGAGAGATCGATCGACTTAGTTGAAAGTCACTTCACTTTCATCTCAACGACCAGGACAATCTTGCTTGATGTTCTTGTGTTCATCGGAAACATTTCCCCCCAACCCAACGTCAAGGATGATGACATGCCGCAAGCTGTATCAGTGTCAAAACTTGATTTTGGTGCTCGGATTGGTAGTGATTTTACCCGATCGAGAATCTCACAAAGGCCAGATGAGTCCGTGTCCACCATCGACGTATTTGTGGATTGTACATCGTCATGGCTAAAACGTGCGTGCTACAAACCACTGTGTAAAAGGTCTGTTCCAGCTTTGCAGTGGGCAAGACCCCTCTATTGTGATGTCACAACCAGCCAAGCTGTGATGGCGCATACGTGGGACGGGATGAGGTCAGTTGTTTCTTCAAGGTATATGAGCGTAGACCGTTGCGACTTCCCCTGTCAATCCTTTTCTGCATACCGACTCATACTCACGATCGAATCTACAAGACTCGTTCAACTTACAACTCATACCAATACCCACAAAACATCAATACCAACCACCCAACATGGAGCAAGCTAGAGCAGCTGTCGACAAGGTCACTGGCAACCGTGGCCACAAAACCGAGGTCGAAGAGAACGTCAGACCTGCCGTCGTACAAGAAACCGTCAGACCTACACAGCTAGAAGAGGTCACCCAGGCTAAACAAAGAGATGTCCATCAAGATCATTACCACACCACCGTCCAGCCATTGACTGATCGAGAGGTGTTGCCCGAGCAGCATCGTCATCAAATGGCTGAAGCTGAAGAGCGCGAGTTCCACCACGGTAACCATGACGAGGAGCGCCGTCTTAGAGAGCAAGAGATGGCCAAATTCCAAGACAGCCGTCAGGTCGAAAGTGCCTCGGTCAGCCAATCCCAACGCACTGTTGAGGGAGAATCTGTTCACCACCACGTCCACGAGACTGTTCAACCTATCGTTCAAAAGGAGGTGATCCAGCCCGAGGTCGTGCACACCACCAAGCCCATCCACGAGATTCACCACAGCTCCAGCCAATTCCACGGTCAATCCGTCCTCCCAACCAAGAGCTTGAACGAGGTTGGCGGTGAGATCCCAACCGGAAGCACCGGCAACGTTGAAACATACGAGGGCGTTCCCCGCAAGTACAACCAGAAATTCCAAACCGAGCAGACCGAGGCCGATCGCCACCCTGATAAGAAGGGTGTTGATGGTCCAGGTTCGCACCACACCGGCGGTACTGGTTTGGCAGACAATGAAGAGTTTGTTGAGGACGAACACATGGTTCGCCGAGGTGAACGCCATTCTGGTCACCACCACGGTCAACACCACACTGGTACCAGTGGTACTACTGGCACTACTGGCATGACCGGCACCAGTGGAACCGGTGGTGTTGGATCCCAAGGCTACGAGCAAGGCCGAGGTGAGGATCTCTACCGCGGCAACCAGACAGGCCTTGGTGGTTCTTCTACCTCGAGAAGTGGTGAATACCCAGGTGAATCGACAGGAACTTCAGGAATGACCGGTACCTCAGGTACCACAGGTACCTCTGGAATGACAGGAACCTCAGGTCATCACTCTGGTACCAGTGGTACTACTGGTACTACTGGAACCTCAGATACTACTGGAACCTCAGGTACACACCAGAAGGCCAGTCTCCTTGACAGAATCAACCCTTTCAAGGACACTGATGGAGATGGAAAGAAGGGTATCATGGACTAAACAGTCATGCCTATCATCCTATCCTTAGTGTAATTCTACTTCAAGAATACTGATGGTGATGGAAAGGAGGGTATCATGGACTAAACAGTCATGTTTAGTATCCTATCCTTAGTGTAATTCTACAGTCAATGAAAAGTAATACCCAGTCCAAAGACAATTTCTTTTCCAAGTTAAGTTCGATCTTAGTTCAAGGAATCCGCAAAACATAATCTTGACGAACATCTAAATAGTGTTCACATGATCCGTGTCTGCCCTTGAATTGGCTCGGCACTATACGTCTTTCCCTCTTCCAACTCCAAGGCCATTTCATCCTATGGCCCTCATATTTCCTAACCTCACAAACCACCGCATTTAACCCCTAACATACATCGGTAAGAAAGCGGCTACCTCCTGACTGGAGTTCTGGACTTCAGCCGAGATGAATGTCGTTACTTGAGCCAGTTATGGAAGAGCACCAGCGATGATCACAAATCATTTACTCGCTTCCGAGGCTGCCACGGCTGACATCTACATATGCCCATGACCCTCACAATATCTTCTAGCCTGGGTGATTAACTCCATCGCAGCAGACTATATAACATACTGGTACCCAAAGAGCCATGATATGTGCATAGGATAACTTTGTCTGCATTCTATCGCTTCTACATCCCATCGCTGTTCGTTCTAACGTAAATTCCCCATAAGTATATCCAACATGCTCGCCGACCCAATCAAGGTCCAAATCCCAAAGTCCTACGAGACACTTCCGGTCAAGGACATCAAACTGTACCACCACCCTGAAAATGCACCAGAAGCTACTCCCGTGATAGTTTTGACCCTCAACCGCCCCAAGCAGGGCAATGCCTTTACCATCGACATGATGCATGCTTTCGAACTGGTGTACCCCATGCTCGACCTGGACGAAAGAGTCAAATGCGTCGTCATTACCGGCGCAGGGAGGATGTTCTGTGCAGGAGCTGATCTCGACATTGGCTTTCCCAGCGGTGGCAAAAGGGAAAGATTGGTCGACCACCGTGATCCGTATGTCTCCATCACCCACACATCTGTAACCCGTTCCTCGCTAACCTTGTCGGCAGCGGAGGCCGTCTGAACCTATGCATCTATCGATGCCGAAAGCCCACCATTGTGGCGTTGAACGGCCCTGCCGTCGGTCTAGGTATGACGCTGGGCCTTTCAGCCGCCATCAGGATCGCCCATGCCTCTTCCAAGTACGGGTTCGTTTTCGCCAGACGCGGCATCACAATGGAGTCCAATTCGAGCTTCTTCCTGCCTCGACTGATTGGTCATTCCAACGCTCTGTATCTCTTGACCACAGGGGACGTGTACCGAGGAGACTCCAAGCATTTCGGAAGCCTTTTTCAGGAAGTGATCGAGGAGCAACCGAGCGTATTAAAGAGAGCGCTGGAGTTGGCCACCAACATCGCCGAAAAGACAAGTGTCCTAGCCGGATTCATGAACCGGGAGTTAATGTGGAGAGGCAAGCAGACAGCAGAAGAGACCCATCTGCTTGATAGTGCTGTGCTCTACCACATGTTTGCTTCCAAGTCCGTGCTTCCTACTTCCCATACCCTGACATTGCTGACAGTCACAGGGATTGTGAGGAAGGTGTTCAAAGCTTCCTCAAGAAGCGTGAGCCAAGGTTCTCAGCCACGCTCGAAAAAGATGGCCTACCATTTTACCCGTGGTACCATGAAATTGATACCGGTTCCAGGCCAAGGGCTGACACTTCAGAGAAAGCCAAGCTGTAGACGACGTATAACCTGACCGGGCGCTCATAATTTTGCTCTAGAGCGCTGCTCGTTCCAATTCTTCACAGCCTCCCGCTCTCTCTCAATACCATAATTTTGCCTCTTCTTCATAGATTCAGCCACATCGTTGTCGTTTAGCGTACCGATGTTATCCATCTCCACTTCTCTGAATTTTGGAGGATTTGCAAATGCCTGTGACCAGACAGCCCCACTTGAGCTGGGCCCTGAACCACGGGTTACATCGGAGCAGAACTTTGCCCAACGTTGAAAGCAGTCTTTTGCCATCGCCGCCGTAGGGAAGACCATCGCGAAACAGTGAGGCATACCCTCATATCCCATGAAATTCACGATTCCGGCGCCCTGATGCATTCTCCGGGCAAGGATAGTGATCTCGTCTTCAAGGCCTTCATTGCCCAAGCACATGAAAATCGGCGGCATTCCTTTCCACAGCTCAGGAGAAGCAGATAGAGGAGAAGTCAGGGGATGCACCAGCATCGACGCATTGCAGAAGATTTCGGCGCGTGGTGGCGACGTCGGCCACAAGTCGTCAGGAATGGGCTCGGCCTTGGAGACACCAACCGCACTAGGAGGGTCGAGGTAGTCAAAATGAGCGTTGTTGTTGATTGACGGCATGGATCGACCGATATCCACCCATGGAGAATTGACGGCAACGCCGGCAGGGAGATGAAGCGGAACATCAACACCGTGAAACTTGATGGTGGTGACACCAACCCTTCGCAAGGTAAGAAGGAGCTGAAGTAAAGCAATGGCCAGGTTTCCACCCGCCGAATCACCGGCAAAGACAATGTTTTCGGGGGCCACAGGCTCGTGGGACATTCCTGGTGGAGGCGACAGTAAAGAAAGATAGGACACGAGAGCATCCAGCAGTTGTGCAGGGAAAGGATATTGCGGTGCCAGTCTATACCGGACTGAGTAGCATCTCCCTCCAGTTAGCTTTGCCAGATACGACGTCGTTTTACGGTGACTGGCAGGATCCAAAAGAAAATAGGCACCGCCATGGAAGTATAGTATCGTCGTAGGGGACGACACACTTCCCATCAAAACCCGGTAATGGTCTTCCTCAGGAATGTTCGTCCGTGGCTCATCCTTAGCAGCTCCAACTTTGTATCCAGTCCACTCGGCCTGTACTTCAGCGAGCTCGGGGTGTGTATATGTCTCGGATCCATTTCCTAGCTCTTTAATAGCTCTATCCAGGAGACCTTTGAGGACGTTCCCATCTTTAGGGACAGGCACCGACACCTTGGCGATCAGGATGGGGCCTTTGATGCCAGGATCGCGGCTTGTGGTCTTTTGCAGGACGCGCATAGGCTTCCTGACCTGGAGAACAGACCGAAGGACAACAACAGCGACTTCAGTGGTCACATCCTGTCTGGACGAATTTTTAGACAATGACAAGGCATTGAACAGAGCAGTTTTGAGGATAAGAGGCAAGCGAGGCAAGACTACACGCAATATGGCTGTGGGAGAGTCGTCCATTGATGTAGAATGCGAAGACGTGCGCGGTGATGTCCAGCTGCGTTCACGAGTTGAAAGACCGTGGCAAACGAGACAGAAATCGGACGGGCCACGCAGCAAAGGCAAATGAGAGACAGCAAAGAGAAAGGAAGGATATTACCTAGGTAGGTCAACTCCAGCATGTGCATCATTCGAGATGTTAGAAGATCGAGTACTGCACGTACCTGGATGGACGGATGTCAACCAACTTTCAAATGACAACGTCATCGATCGAGGTTTGCATCGCTTACAGCTTTCGTCATTAAATTCCATGTCGCGTTGTCCACATCCAGGCGAAGATTGGGGTTCCGAAGTACCTGTACACGGAAGCTCCTCAGGAGATGGATTCAAGTCATCAGAGGAAGAAACAAAAAGTCAACAAGCTGCGTCGGTCTTTGTATGGGGTTAGTACCTCCATTGTCTAGTACAAGGTAGAGAAAACATCAAGATTAGTGCTGATATGGAAAAAGCCCAAAGCCTGGAGCATAACGCCGTGAATGGATTTCCTATTTCGATGATGACTCGACATGTCACGATTGCACAACGCCGTCATGCTTGTAGTACCATCCCCAGCTTGCCCATCCATAGCCTTCTGTGCACAAATCTTGTATCGCCTCAACAACCGTCAACCCATCCTTCGCTCGATAAGGAAACAAAACTAATGTGTCAGTGCCGAAAAAGCAGCACGATCAAGCCACCAAACCGGACCCGTGTGGAAGTCAGAGCAAGTGGGCTGGTTGATGATGGATATCTGGAGCCATCTGGTGATATCCTGATATAAAGTCGGGGGTGTATTGATCCATCGTCGTTGTCACAAGGGAGTTCGCTCGCCTGTTTACAAGATCAAGCACTTCTTGCTCTTTCCACTCTTTCGGGTCAACAGGGCAGCACGGGTAGCAGACTCGAAGACTTCGCGGACACCATGGTTGGTCTTGGCCGAGCATTCGAGGTATTTGTAGGCACCGATCTTCTTACGGACCTCCTCGCCCTATGAGTGTCATGGTTAGTCTATAATTCAACTTCTTAAACTGTGCCGCAGCGATGGGTAATGGCGTACCTGTTCGGGGGTCACGGGTTTTTGAGACGTCTTTGCCAGCTCTTCAATTGTCTTCGGGTCGTGTCGCAGATCGCTTTTACATCCAACCAAGATGATGGGCAGACCCTGGCAGAAATGGAGAACTTCAGAAATCCACTGTGTTGGGCCGTGTCAGCATTTGTCCAATTAACACCTAAACTTATCCAGTGCGACCAACCTTCTCTTGGACGTTATCAAGCGAATCGGGGGAATCAACGGCGAAACAGATCAGGATAACATGCGAGTCGGGGTATGAGAGAGGACGAAGACGATCGTAATCTTCCTGGCCTGCCGTATCCCATAAGGCCAATTCGACGTGTTTTCCGTCAACTTCGACATCGGCAACGTAGTTCTCGAAAACGGTTGGCACGTAGACCTGTTATGTGACGCTCCTCGTTAGTCTTTCCTGGACGAATAATGGTTTTCATTGTATGTTATGGTGGTTGTTTCGGTGGTCGGGGGTTTAAGATAGATAAACGGGATGCGCACCTCAGGGAATGTGCCCTTGGAGAAGACACTGCGAAGCACCATTGTCAGTACATGTAATGAAGTGGTAATTGACTTGAATTAGGACTCACATCAACAAACACGTCTTACCGCAGGCACCATCACCAACGATGACAAGCTTGCGACGGATCTCAGCCATGGCGGCTGCTGCGGACTATGGTCAGATAAGGTTGTCTAAAGGGTGGCCAAAGATGATGATTGCAGAGGGAGTGATAGTTTCAGATTTTGTACAGGGAGAGAATGGAGTCGATGGCAGGCGTGAAAGATTGGTAAGAGGAAGAGTAGGATGTGATGGTATAAAGAAGGTTGAGGGATGATTGTCAGGAAAAGCACCTTTTCGGGATAATTAGTGTGGTAGCAGCTAAGACACTTCGTACTGGCCACAGAGGAAACAACGCTTCACCAAGCGAGTATTTGGGGACCGAAAGGAGGCCACACGGTTGGTGTTTGATTGTCTAAGCACAATAACTCGAGAGATGATAAGCAATCTGTAGAAAGTCTGGTGGTGATGATGATGGTGGTGTTGGTGTTGATTGAATTGAGAGTCGGTCTAGGAAAGAGAGTGATGATTGAACAATTGCGCAGACAAGAAGACGTGAGAGTGTCGCATGCGCAGGCAGAACGAGACAGGAACCGGGCCACGAGTCCACAGTCAAAAGGGCACCAACAGGCGAGACGAAACAGGCCGCTGAGCCAATTAATCGCCGGGTGCACCGCAGCAACAATACCAACAAACGGATCCATGGGCAAGGATTGCGTTGCGGCCGCCTCTGGGCGTTTGTTTGACGCCTGCCCGCGCCTCTTTCTCGTTACCCATAACTACCTCCACGTTCTATGTACTGTACAACGACATGCCATTTCCTTTGATATCTTGGACCGCACTCTGTATTCTCTATATTACTATACCGAAAGCCTATATTTCTGCCCATGGCTGTTAAAATTTAGATCCCGAGGGCATGTGCACCTGGCTGCCTGATGCCCACAAACACAGCCCTTCCGCCCGGCTGCTGATATGAGGCCGAATTCTAATCTTGACTGCATTCCCTGAACGCGCTCCAGATCGCTACCTATGCTCGTGTTTTTTCCGAACGGCACAACCGAAACAAATCAACATGTGCGTCTTGCTGTTCTTGCCAGCTTTGCCGTCAAGTACCTTGATCCGCTCAGTACTTCGACAACACTAGGAAGAGGCATGATTTACTTAACCTCGTGGGGACTCAATCCTCTGCATGTGGGATGGGGAAATGTATTTCAGCCGGGCAGGATTCGCTGACGACCACCATGAAGGACCATACTTCGCCCATCAGCCTCACGTCCCCAGAGTCCGTCTACGATAATCCGCAAAAGCATGCTGCACCCATATTCTTATCGGCAGCGGACCTCGCCCTCATCCAAGGTACAAGATTTGCATCCATGTCCTTGGAGGTGTACTTTTGCTCGCTATGTGCGGAGCAAACCCTGTGATCCTCTACACTCTCATACTACATTCACCGGCACAGACGACGGTCAAGTCGATTTAGCTCTCCTCACAACCTGAAAGCGCGCTTGACTTGTGTTGATGGCACACTCTCTTTCGACACTGCAGAGCATAGAATCGTGCCATCGACCTCGAATCATCGGCGATTGCCGGTACTCATTTCCGGCAATGGCCCACTCTTGATGTGACCTTTTGGGAGATCAAAGAATTCAGACTCGACTGTGGACAACGAGGGTACGTTCGATTGGGAGCCTTGGACTACCCTCCTCCATGTCTACCTTGGCATACTCGCCATTGTCCTGAAAGACTCAGTTGCATTTTCGATGAATCGAACAACATCCCTGGGTTTACTTATTGCAGGTGAGTGGCCAGCTTCCAGGACCTCGGTCGTCACGAAGGCACCATCATCGCGGCAGACATGTACAATAATCTCCTGCCCCTTGAGCGTGATGGCCTGGTCTAGAGTACAAAACAGATACCAAACAGGCACGTCCAGCCAGCCAGCATAAACCCCATCAGAACTCATTCCCAAGCTAAACGAGAACTTGACAAGCTTTGATATCAACTCCTGAGCTTCTTCGGGTGGGAGGTCGTTGTAGAAGAAGCCTGCAGGCTCACGAAGCAGTTCCGAGTAGCCCTCTTCGCTGGGTCGGACTTGGTCCTGTGACGAGAGACTCTCCACATACCCAGGGACTGCGTACAAATCGATCAGCGCGTTGTTGCTGCGTGGTGCGTACGCAGGAGTCTGAACCAGACCAAGCACATGCCCAGAACTGTCGTGTTTGATGTCTGACGGATTGTTCCTGGTGAAGCCCTTGATGGCGCTACAGCCCACCATTCCGCCGAAGGAGTGGTTGATCACCACGACGTCGTTGCCATCATTGATCTCCGAGGCTATGACTTTCCGCAATGACTCGATTGCTGGCCCTATTGAGGCGACCGGTTTATCGGTGTCGGTGTACAGCAGCTGGGGCGCTATGCATTTGTAACCTTTGCTTTCGAGGATTGCCCTGGCTTTATCCCAGTATGCAGGAGTATGCCAGGAGCCGTGAGTGAGAATCAAGGTTGGTGTGGATGGCATTTTGTCACACTTTCGTCAGTACTCAAGTATCTATCGAAGAACTCTCAAGGACAAATGGCGAAGATTGAAAGAGACTCGAAGTATATGGAGGGAGTCGAGTTGCATTGCTGGTGACGACGATCAGGCCCACGATTAACTTCAAACAAACCCTGATGGCGTTGTGCAATTGAAATGTCGAGTCGTCGAAATAGGAAATTCATTCGTGGCATTATCCTCATCTCGTTCACGCTTACCACTTTCGCATTCATCACCATTGGGGATGGGACTTCGCACTGCGCTCAAAGAGGACATATGCATCGGTGGTCATCATTTGTCGAGAGGCAGAATATGTCCCGGCCTTCAACTCGCATCTCCAGACAGGCCATTGTGGTTTCGAATGACCCGAGCAAGGTATTATCTCCACAGATAGATTCAGGCCACCTGTGAGTAGAGAGTTTTCCCCTTATCTAACACTGGCCTGGCCGCACAATGGGTCGGCATTTGGCACAATATGAAGATTGCGTAGGTATTGTGTGAGAGTGACGATGTCCAGGTCACTTTCTGGGGTTCGTGGGAGTTTGCAGATTCGGGGGCGTTGTGACCGCAATCCGTGGGGGCTGAAACAGCCACATTCTGAGCTGCCACAAGCAACCTTGGCCAAATACAAAACCCTCGCATCGCCTAGAAGTCCTCGCCTCAGACTTGCCTTTCAAATGCAGTAGGGCCAGATCACCCAGTCGCACCTGGAGACTGCATACGGAGCAGAATCTGAGGTTACCGCCATACTCTTGTGTAGGAGTCCTCACTTCAGCTGGCAATACAAAATCACCTTACCTCATTGAGCGTCCTTGCAACTTCCTTCGCCGATCATCCTCCCAACAGCGGTAGCTAAATCGTAGAAGAATGACACCTTAATCATGCATCAACGATCCGCAAGTGAGCAATGTTTGAGCGAATGATATGGGTCTGAGCTGCTATCGATGTAGGCATTCTCTTGCGTGCTGCAGAGTGCACATGAGAACGGATGGAGACCCCGAAAATGCCTCATCAAGCACAGCCAGAGGGACTGAACAAGCTTTGCCTCAACCTAGCAGCCTTGTGAAGGGCAGCCAACTCTGAAATCTGGAGGAACTTCTCAAAAGCTCACAGCCATCAAGATCAATTCACAATGTCCAGGTGCAAGGCCTAGATTGCTCAAGGACAACGACAAGCAAAAGAACAATACGGTTCAGGGACAACCAGTGGCATTATTGTTTAAATATCGCAATAGGGCCACGCAGTGATATTGATTCTGTGCCCGGGGACGACCAATCTCCAGCTCGCATCGGTGCGCCTCCAAAACTTGGACCATCCCGCATTCGAGATCCTTTGTGGTTAGACATCCTCCAAATCAATGGTGTCGTCGCCATAGCCACACCCTGGCACTTTCCCTTCCTCCCGTTTGACTGCTACCACCAAATACGAGGTATCATCTGCATTCACCTGCCAATTCTCGTTAATTCGTCTGAGTGATTTTTGTTACGGTTCCCAGCAGAAAAAACCAGGATTATGGACCTTAGGTGGATTGGTCTGAGCTTCCATCTCACAGTGTAGGCGAATGTGGTCCTTGAACTATTCGTCCAAGCTACCAGCCAAGTCACCGCTTCAGGTAATGGTCCTTGGCTTTTGGAAGCTGTTCCCTACAGGAGGCTTTTTTGGGAGAAGGACGCAAAGAAGCAAATGGTCTCTACCACATGCATGACTCTATTTGTGGCAGTGGCCTTCACCCACGTGTCGGCTCACCTACATTATGTTAAGGCAAGTGCGCGCTGTTGAACTGCCCTATGTACATTCCGCTCTTTGAATGTTTTAGTGCATTGCTTTCTTATTTCGCACCTATCTCATCCCCTCCCTCCCTTTCCTTTCCCGTCTTCACACGACAAGATGGTAGTCATAGACGACTTCGAGCGCGGTCCGGAGAAAGACTTGACCGTTGTCAGCCCCGGAACAGCTGAGGACGACGAGCTACCCTCCACCCTTGCCGCAAAACGTCGTATCAGATATCTTGACGACGAAGAGGCACAAGCTGTCGCTGGTCCTTCCAACAACGAATTCGGTCCTCCTTTACGGAGACGCAGCTCTGCCTTCTCCATTCACTCTCTGTCAAGCGTGCGAAGCGCACGTTTCGTTGACCCAGCACTCGTTCTTCCGGTTCAGTATCGCACTCTTAGCCACAATATCGCAAACACCGATGACAACGTTATCGCCAAAGCGAAAGATGCCCGAGAAAAGGCTGCGGTAGATGTCGGAAACCTCGACTGGCACACAATCTCCCCCCAAGAGATCTGCATCCGCTTGAAGACCTCAATTCAATCTGGTCTAAATGCTGCCGGGGCCAAGGAGAAGGCGGCCGAATTCGGGCCAAACGTTCCTTCTGCACCGCCATCTCGTCTGGCATCCAAGATTTTCGGGTACTTTTTCGGCGGTTTTGGTGCCATCCTGCTCGGAGGCAGCATTCTTGTCTTCATCTCCTGGAAACCGTTGGGCCAACCTCCTGCTGTTGCTAACCTTGCTCTGGGCATTGTTCTGGCTGCAGTATTTTTCATTCAGGCTGCCTTCAATGCCTGGCAGGACTTTTCGTCTTCCAGAGTCATGAATAGCATCACCGGGATGCTCCCCGAAGCTTGTAATGTTCTGCGTGACGGCAGCAAGCAGACCATCCAAGCACCTGAAGTTGTCCCCGGCGACATCCTCTTCTTCAAGGCTGGAGACAAATTACCGGCCGATATCCGGTTCGTTGACGTTTCTTCCGACGCCAAGTTCGACAGGAGTATTTTGACAGGTGAATCGCTTCCACTGGCTGCGGTCGTCGATTCAACAGACCTCAACTATCTCGAGACAAGATGTATCGGAATGCAAGGCACCCACTGCACGTCCGGAAGTGGCGTTGGTATTGTCGTCTGTACTGGTGACAACACGGTTTTCGGCCACATTGCGAAACTGACCAGTCAGCCCTCAACCGGCACAACCACCTTGCAAAAGGAGATCTATCGTTTCGTCATTATCATCGTTTCACTGATGATCACCATGAACATTATTGTGGTTGCTGTTTGGGCAGGATACATCCGCCACGCGCATCCGGGCTACATCAATGTGCCAACATTAATTGTCGATGTTGTGAGCGTGGCGATTGCCTTTGTCCCTGAAGGCCTTCCAATTGCTCTCACTGCGTCCCTGACAATCACGGCAAACATCATGAGAAAGAACAATATCCTCTGCAAGTCGCTGAAAACAGTGGAAACACTCGGATCCGTTTCTGTTCTTCTGTCCGACAAGACCGGCACATTGACCAAAAATCAAATGGTTGTGACTGATTGCCTGGTGGGACTCAAGACCAGGACTGCTGTAGAAGCGGCGCAAGATGTTGTTGTCGAAAAGTCCGAAGGTCATTCGAAAACGGCGCCGCTCGAACAACTTCGAGTAGTCTCGGGTGTTTGTAATGCCGGAGAATTCGACCCTACCACAATCCATCTCCCACTCGACCAGAGGAGGATCATCGCCGATGCGACCGACCAAGCCATCTTCAGGTTGTCTGAAAGTCTCGGCTCCGTCAACGAGTCTAGGGATATGTGGCGCAAAAGATTTGACCTGGCTTTCAACTCGAGGAATAAGTTCGCCCTTCGTGTTTCCTCTGCCAATTCGGAAGCTGCAGCGGCCTTCACCTTGAGTGCGGCGGAAAAAGCCTCATTCGACGTTGCCAATGACATGCTCCTGATGATCAAAGGTGCCCCTGACATTCTCCTCCCCAGATGCACGAAGTACGTCAACGAGGATGGCGAAGTCCAGGAGCTCAATGACAGCGTTCGGACTTCTATTGAGGCTACCAAAGATGCATGGTCAAGCCAGGGCAAACGAGTCCTCCTTCTTGCGCGAAAGCCACTTCCTGTGAGTGGTCTGAAGAGCGATCCGAACGACAACGAGTTCGAGCCAGAAGCCATCCAGCATGCCCGTACAGGGTTGACGCTCATTGCGCTGGTCGGTATTGTCGACCCTCCTCGAGACGAAGTGCCCAGTGTAATCGAGACGCTCCGCCGTGCCGGTATCCGAACCATGATGGTCACAGGTGACTTCAAGCTGACCGCCCAAGCCATCGCACGCTCCTGCGGTATCATTACTGTGCCGGACGCCCAAATCCATACAATCGACAACCTGCCTCGCTTCGGTTCAGAGTCAGGTGAGGACACCAAGTCAGTATCTCGATTCTCCATGTCCAAAGCATCAAAGAGGAACCTCCTCCCCGCGGAAAAGAAAGCCATCGTCCTAACCGGACCCGATCTCGTTACTCTCCTGCCTCACCAATGGCACGCCCTGACGACCGAGTACACCGAAATCGTCTTCTCCCGGACCACACCCGACCAGAAATTGCGCATCGTCAAAGAGTTCCAGTCCCGTGACTACATCGTGGCCATGACGGGCGATGGTGTCAACGACGCACCCAGCCTGAAACAAGCCGACATTGGTATCGCACCGTCTTCCGGCTCAGACATTGCCATCGAAGCATCTGATATGGTGTTGCTCGAATCCTTCTCGGCCATTCCCGAAGCTGTTCTCTACGGACGCGTGGTCTTCGACAATCTCAAGAAGACAATCGCATACCTGTTGCCAGCCGGCTCCTTTGCTGAATTTTGGCCTGTCATGACAAGCGTGGTTTTTGGACTTCCTCAGGTCCTATCAAGTTTCCTTATGATCATCATCTGTTGTTTCACCGACTGTGTGACAGCCACGATGCTCGCCTACGAAAAGCCCGAAGCGGACGTCATGCTGCGGCCTCCACGCGATGTCCACACCGACCGCCTGGTAGACTGGCGCCTGTTGCTCCAAGCGTACGGCTTCATCGGCATACTCGAAACGCTCAGTTCTTTCGCCATGAGTTACTGGTACCTCTCCCGTAAGGGCTTGTCATTTGGTAATCTGTGGTTTTCGTTCGGCAATGGATCCACACCGCCAGGCATGTCCACGGACGAGGTCGCATACCATTTCAATGTTGCGAGCAGTATCTACTTTGTTACGCTTGTCGTCATGCAGTGGTTCAGCGTCATGGCATTGCGCACCCGCCACCTGTCCATCTTCCAGCACCCACCTATTTTCAACAAGCAGACGCGCAATCTGCTGTTGTTCCCTGCTATACTGTTCGCCTTGATCGTGGCTTTGATTTTCACTTTTGTGCCTGGGATTTCGGAACTTGGATGCGAGAATGTGCCTGTTGAATACTGGTTCTTGCCTCTGGCGTTTGGTCTTGGAATCTTGTCTCTGGACGAGTTCAGGAAGATGTTGGTCAGGAGGTATCCCAATGGCTTCTTGGCGAGGATGGCATGGTGATGGCATGGTGATGGCCCTGATTAGTGCTACGTCAAAATTCTAGACTTGCTCGTTATCGATCAGACTTGATGTGCAACGAGTGCACGATGGTACGACGGTAAATACTTTTGATTATGTAATGCACAGGCAAAAATATACAGGATCTTGGATGGCAGCCCAATGACGTCTGCCTCACTATCACCATACAAATGAAGAGATCGATAAGTTAATACTGATATCCTTACTCCATAGACCAGATCATGTTGTCTGGCATTAGCATTAATTGCTTGGCTGGAAAGGCTTGCGTAGGCGAAGCTCGCTTGTAATTAACGAAATCCAAGATCTGATCTCCTCACTGCATCTTCGGCAATCGTCATCATGATGATATCATCCTTCAAGAACGCGTTGCACGTAACAAGGATTCTACAAGTCCGAACAAGCTATTTTTCTGTTACCAAGACCATCAAATCCACCAGCTCAATATCCTTAATGCAACTCAGAGCATCATGGATTAAGTCAGCTTACCATTATTCTACCAGTCTGCCACAGGTACCAACGACTTAACAGCTCCTGACCGGAGAATACAACAACCATGTCCGAACCCAGTTTGGCAGCACCAGAGAATCGCTCCACGCTAAAAGACTTCGTAGCGGTAAGACTCACTCTTGCTGGTTTCAAATACCATGCCACTGTTCAAAGTTTCAAGTACTCATGCTGTCACAGTCCATTTCTGCCATCCGGGGCGACCTGTCCAACATCACCGCTCCACCGTTTGTGCTTGACACGAAATCTACCGTCGAATTACCAGGTTTCTGGGGAGAAAGACCTTCCATTTTTGTAGCCCCAGCCTCATCTCAAGATCCTGCAGAGCGCGCTCTACTTGTTCTGAGGTGGTTCCTCTCTGCACTTCGCAACCAGCAGTACTCGGGCCGTGCTCCGGGTCAAGGCGTCAAAAAGCCTTTGAATGCGTTTCTCGGAGAACTTTTTATCGCTAGATGGGAGGATGAAGCTGGGTTAACCAGGCTGGTCTGTGAGCAAGTCAGGTGAGTCGCAATTACGACAACCGTTTTCTCTACTAACCGCAGCCTCAGTCATCATCCTCCGGTGACGGCTTGTCGCCTGTGGAACGAAGAACATGGTGTTTCAGTATGTCTCTCCGCTGTGCACTAATCAAACAGAAGAGGCCCATGCTGACCGCTTCCAGGCTGAAGGATATACTCGCCAGGAGATCACGTTCTCCGGGAATCTGAACATCCAGCAAATCGGCCATGCAATCGTTCATCTCTCCCGTCACAATGAATCATATTTGATCCCACTGCCCGACGTTAAGGTGAAGAGCATCATCACTGGCCACCCATACCCAGAACTCGAAGGAACCTACCACATCCCTAGCACAAATGGGTATATGTCGACCATAGTATTCGGCAGCAAAGGTCTCTTTTCCAGCTCTGACAAGAAGCACAGCTTCGAGGCCAAAGTATACCGTGAAGGGGAGGAAGGAAGCCCTCTGTACACCGTCAAGGGTAATTGGGATGGTGTGTTCGTCACGCACGATGCTCGAAGGGATACCGAGATCGAGAGATTCGACGTCGATACTGCCAACACAACACCTCTCGTGACAGATTCCTTGGAGGAGCAAGACCCATGGGAGTCGCGCCGTGCATGGAACGATGTGCGCCAAGCCCTGGAGAGAGGCGACATGCAGGGTGCTGCTGATGCTAAATCGAAGCTGGAGAACGGACAAAGAGAGCTGCATAAAAACGATCCTCATGGAAAGTCATGGGAGAGATTGTTTTACACCACCGAACCACATGATGAGGTGGCTGAGAGATTGGCAAAGAAGATAGGGCATAACCTGACCCCTGCGGATACTGTGGCAGCATGGAGATTCCGGCTGAGAGACTGGCAGGATGGGAAGTTCAGAAAACCCTACCACGGTGACATCGGACCGGACAACGCCAGAAGTCAGTCCAGTAACAGCGGCACGTCACAGCAGCACCAGCGGCCTTCTTCAGGTCAGCAATCTACGACAAGGTCGACAGCAGAGGCGGCTGCTCCTGCTGCTGTGGGTGGCGCTGCGGCTGGCATTTCGGCTGGCACTGGCTATGGTACTAGCTCAAATACCGGCTATGGTACTGGTTATGGTGCTAGCTCTGACACCGGCTACGGTACCAGTTCTGGAACTGGCTACGATACGAGCTCTGGCACTGGCTACGGGACGAGCTCTGGCACTGGTTATGGTAACAATTCTGGCGATGGCTATGGTACTAGCTCTCGCACTAGCTATGTTATTGGCTCTGGTACTGGCTCAGGCACTGGCGCTGGTACTAACTCTGGCACTGGCTATGACACTAGCTCTCGCACTGCGCCTGCGCCTTCCTCAAGCACGCAGAGTGGGCCCGGAATATCCATGTACAGCATGGTAACAGCCTCTGGAAGTGATACTATCGATGAACCTTCGACTGGAAGCTGGCAAACGAAGCCTGAACCTACCACCTACGAGAATTCTCGCGCACAGGAGCCTGCGTACACGGAAACATCTGGAGAACAAGGGGCGTTCTTCGCAGATGCGCCCATCGCGCATGTGCCTATAGTTGACGACACCGTTCGCAAGCATGAAATCCTTGCAAACACTTCTGAGCAGCAAGGTCCCGCCCATGCAGATATCTTTCGGGGTCAAGAGGGTCTTCATACGAGTACTCACCAACAACAGCACACTGACTTGACAAACACTTCTTCTACTGCTGATCGATCAGCCGGCTCCACCACTGCGCCTGATGAAACAAGCAACTCAGGAATTGCAGGAACTTTCAACAAAATCTTGGGCGCGGTGGGACTTGGTGGTGTCGTTGCCGGGTCCGGTGCTTCGGCCTCAGAAACTCTAGCCACGGATACTTCTGGACGACAGGAACCTCTTTGGAGCGGTGCTGCCTACGAACAGGCGACCCTATCCACGGATACCTCTGGAAGACAGGAGCCTATTTCGAACGATACTTCTCGAAGACAGGAACCTGTTTCGAGCGATACTCCTCAACAACATGACTACTCTCTTTCAGAATACATCTCTCAAACAAAGGAGTCTCGAAGGCAGCCGCCGGGTGCCTTTGAACGACAGGAGTCTTTTTCGGCGGGTCCTTCTCAAGGGCATGAGCCTACTTCGACTGGTACTTCTCAACGACAAGAGGCTGGGTGGACGGATCCTTCACAGCGACAGGAGCCTGTCTACAAGGACTTCTACGGACAGGAGTCCGGCGTGGCAAATCCTTCACAACCGCAGCAGTCGTCTTCTGCACCACACCCGCAGCAATCGTCTTCTGCAGGCATTGTTAAGGATCCGACTGGTGTCCCTGGTAACCGAGACCTGATCGATGAAGGCAATTCCGGAAAACAAGATCCAAGTCTGGACAATATCAATAGCGGTGTGCGTGACCTGAGCGTGAAGGAGAAGTCACAGGTGGAGGATTTCCTCAGGAAAAAGTACTCGAGTTCGGGCAGATAGATTCGATCGAAAACATTTGCCTGATAAGCCATGACGCTGACTATTTGTCCCAACATCTTCCTGCTTGTCGCTTTTGACTGAGGTTGCATTGCCGATCGGCATGAAAGCATTTCGAATCGACTTGCCCAATTCCTTGCATGTAGCGCCTGGCTGGCGCTGCGACGATGTAACTAGCATTTGACCCACAATTTCCAACCACAGAAGAAACCACGAGAGACCGTCAAAAGACAAGCCCCAACGATTGCAGAAGTGGCAGAGAAAGAGAATGCCGCTGTGTAACCGTAAACCCCAAACAATCTTCCAGCAAGAGGTGTTCCAATCAGCATACCCACGCCAATGGAAGCGAAAGCCATACCCATCCTCGTTCCGATAAGAGCACGATTCGGGCACAGCTGCACGACCAAAGTGGGTGCAATTGACACCAAAGCTCCTGAGGACAGACCATATAGCACAGCCACCACGATCAGAGAAGCCAGGTGCTTAGCACCAATGAAAGCAAAAGCCAGGACGCCTGTGATGGCAGTGCTGACAATGAGGACATTGAACATGCCATACTTGGCTGCCAGGAAGTTTGGAACGAGTCTTCCGAAGACGGAGCCTGCCGATATAACCGTGAGGAGGTAGAAAGCTGTGTCTGCCGATGTCATTTTGAGGTCCAGCGCGTAGATGCCGATGTAAAAGAATGGTGTCCAGGTGCCCATGAAAGCGACGAAGCAGCCCAAAATGTACAAGACATATGCTGGCTCTTTCCACGCCGACAGGTCGATGAGTTGCCGCTTGCTCGCTGGCTTGACGCGAAGTCTCATCAAGGCCGAAGGAAGGCATAGTGTGGCCAGGCTGATGAAGGCCATGACACGCGTTGCCCACGGGAAGCCGATCTGGGGTTCCAGCCTGTGGAATATGATTGGGAAAAACACTCCTCCTTTGTCTCAACGTCAGAATTTGTGCATAATCAGACGTCCTCGACACTTACCGATACCACTACCAGATGCCGCAATGCCAGTAGCAATCGTCACTCTAGTGTTGAAATAAGTGGACAACAGCGCCACGCTGGGCACGAACAGACATCCCATACCCACGCCGACACACAACCCTTGTGCGAGTATGACTTGCCAGTATTGCGTGCAGATACTCGTCAACATCATGCCCAGAACCACAAGTATACTGCCAGACAGTAGCAGTCCCCTGAAGAAGCCTGCATCGAAGGCTCGACCTGTGAGAGCGCCGACCAGCAGGAGCA
The DNA here is from genome assembly GCA_035928005.1 of Exophiala sp. CCFEE 6388. NCBI lineage: Eukaryota > Fungi > Ascomycota > Eurotiomycetes > Chaetothyriales > Herpotrichiellaceae > Exophiala > Exophiala sp. CCFEE 6388. The sequence continues at coordinate 369,187 of JAVRRU010000026.1, forward strand.
GAAAAGATTGTAGTGATCCGATCCATGCAATCTGAGAGAAGGAATGTGTCTTCAGCAACTCGACTGAATAGTAACTCTGGAAGACGCCATAGGCATTGATGAGACCCCTTGTGAAACAGAACATTAGCCTCCATTCTTGCTGTCTTGCAGCACATCTTGGAACAACTTACCAGGTGTTGAACCAGAGGAAGAAGGAACCGAGAACTTGTAGCCAGGCTTGTAGGCCTCCGTTGGGGACAGTGCTTGGAGGAGGAGGCTGCTTCTGCAATCACTCGGTGGGATTGGCTTCGGCCTTCTCGTCACCATGGCTGTCTTTCTCGTGAAAAGGTACAGATTCCTCCTTGAGGTCGTCGGAGGTAGGCGATACTGGTGCTGGCTCCTGCTCCATGTCGCTGATGGTTGGAGTTAATGCGACTTGTTTTGAGAGGGATGGATGGGAGTGCTGGCAATACAACGTCGGTGGTAGGAACAACAGCCAGGCATGAGCATAAAGTGACTGAATGGTGTGTTGTACGAGAGCCTTTGGTGGGGCGGACGCCCTGCGGCTGGTCAACAGGGAAGTCTGGTCCGGTTGGAATTCAGCTTCGTGGATCGTAAAGGAAGGCACTTTTGTTGTGCATATCATGTGGAGCTTACGAAGGAGTGTCCGTCCAACGTACTTTCGGCCCTATACGATCTGCCATGGGCATTTCCTGCTTGCCCATGTCACCGGCCCGTCAATCGTCAAGGCGTTGTGTCTTTGTGTCACAGGAGATACCTGGCAAAACTTTTGTCAGGGAATATCTGTCTCATAGCGCCTGCCGTGCCGGAATAGAGCCGTGAAGACCTCAATTCCTTATTGAGCGGACGCCCCGAGCCTCTCACATTGTGAAGAAGGTTGGTACACGCTACTTGCGCCGATCCAAGGAATCATATCTGCCAATCGCGCAGTATCGTGAAAGTAGGTACTCGGTATCCGGCTCTGCAAGTGGCCCGCGCTAGACCCCTAGGCCTCCCAGCGTGGCGTACCGTGAACCTTGATTCGACCCGTACTTTCTTTTTCCACGAAGTTATACCGAAACTAACTTTACTCACTCCTTGCAAGGTTGACAAGGTTTGTGATACAGAACCGGTCTATAATACAGCAGAAGAGAGATTGATGCGGAATAGTCTCCGATGTAGCTTTGTCAACCTTCTGTGGGCATGCTTTGCATTTGGGACGCTTGAGGACTGCCGCCCTAGGTAGCCTGTCAGTAGCCAGGCGATATATATGGTGATGAACATTTAGTAAGTAGACTCGAAGTTTTTATCTAGTATTCATCTTGCCCATATCACAGCGAGCTACGAAGATTCTCCTGCGAGGCAGAATGACCTTGTAGGAATCTGATCACCTCCTCGATAAGCTGATCATTTGAGAGTGCCCCTTGATGCTTTAGCTTATATGTGAACTTGAGTGTCGAACTGTGAACCATGCTCGCCCAATATTTTGCCTCGGCTTCAGACGCCACTGGGTCGTTGTGATCTTGAATGAAGAGGCATCGTGTCTTGGGCAGACCTTCGCAATGTTCCATGAAGGGTTGGTCCATTCTGGGTAAGCGAAGGCGGTTTGAGAAGGCCCATTCATGCATCTGCTGCATCAGGCTCAGTGGTATTCCGTGCTTCAACATAAATCCTTGTAAAACTGTATCAATTTGTCGGGGCGAATTGATACACACAAGGGCTGGACAATCAAACGACGGATTCTCTACCAGCGACATGAGTGCGCAAGTGCCACTTAAAGAGAATCCAATAACGCCGGCCACAGGTGTGTACGTCTGGGCGTTGATGGCAAAAGAGTCCGCCCAGGCTTGAACGTAGGTGAGATCTCCCTCAGATTGACCATGAGCCGGCTGTTCCCAAGCGACAACAGAGAAACCGGCGCGAAGCAAGGGCCGTACAAAATTGAGCATCGAAGCTGCACTTATCATGAAGCCGTGCCCCAACATAACGTACGAACAAGGACCAGCTCTGTTTTGCCACACATATCTCTTCAGAGAGAGGCCATTGACCTCGACTTCCGTAACTGTGGCAGATTGTAAGATCGCCCTTTCTCTGCGGCCAGGTAGTACTCGCGGAGGACTCATAAACTTCCTCATGGCCTTTTCGGCTGCAAGACCCCTATCATGGTCGAAGATTTCGTTGATGATGTTGCCAAACTTGCTGACTCGTTTTTTCGGAAGAGGCAAAGGTGACGGGTTTGGATTAACCTTAGGCATAGTATCTTGGCTCCCTGGTATGTCGTACGAGCGATAGTCGAATTAGATCTTCGGTCTCTCCAGGCGAGAGGTCTCATGTGGTAGGGCGAGATGTTTGAAGAGAAGGTACTTACGAGATCGCAATAAGGAACATTGCGACGAACTTCAGGTCGTTAAGGCAAAACCCATGTGACGAAGTCCATAGATGTCATTCGCGACGTTGTTGCACCCTGGAGAATGCTCTAACGAATGGTATTCAACTTTCGCAGTATCAGAAAGTTCTAAGTTACACTTCCCTGGTGGCAGTAGGTCACGGAATTGCCGTCGGACAGCACATGAAGCTAGCCTGCATGAGATACGAGAATACTTTTTCAGTACGAGGTCGGGGCTTTTGCAGAGCCTCGATGAGAGAGGAGCCTCAGATGTTAGTCCAACGATGCCACGGCATCTTATTGCGTCAGGAGAGCTCGACCTGTGCAGTGAAGAGCCGAGCAATGGAGGCTCCAAAGAGTAATGATCATCCGTTTGAGCTACTGTACGAGTCCTCACTTACTGCGTCCAGAAAGGTTGGAGTGTCACAAATCAGGCTCAACAGCCCTGGGGCTCTCTATGTTCTTTGGGAGTTACTCAACATTAAGTACCTTGTCTAATCCTTGTTACCTGTCCTTTGCTCTCCAGCTTTTACAAGTCCTTTGCTCTGCAACTAATTGCTTGTGGGAAATTGGCTGTACGACCCCAGCCTTTCCTCGGATCTCTTCCGCTCAAAATCTGACCTATCTTCTCTACATACAGAGGCGACCCTCTCTTCTCCACTCTCCCCACTTTCATTTCCGAGAGTAGTAGGTATCGCGCCTCGAAGCCGGGCAGAAGCGACAATTGAGAAAGCTTGAATCATGTGCAGGCTGACAACACAGCGGCTGAGAGTCAATCTGTCCATTTCCAACACTCTCCACCTCATATGTCCGTGTCTTAAGCTTAGGCGGACAAACCACACAGCCTTACCGGGCAGTGGTCGCCCCAGCAGAAGAAGAAAACCTATCACTGTGAGATTTTGAGAGATTCATGCTCGTTAGTACACAGCTCTAGGAGCACGTTCGCTATCGCCTCGGAGCTATTTACCCGCCGTTAGTTGGACGTTTTTTTTTCTCAATTTACGCCAGCTTGAATAAAGTTGATGGCGCTCGCAGCTCAAGGCTGAAACCCAGCTGTATTCCTGTGGAGTTTTGGGTCATTCAGGTGGGTCTGCTATCTAAGCTTTCCTGTTAACCTCGTGCTACAGTAGCTGAAGCATAGCGCAAGCTGGGCCAGACCGGCACTAATGAGGTTGTTAAACACTCGGTGGGATGCAATCCACCTTTCTCAGGGTCGATCTCAAGAGATAGGAAGATGGAAAATGTTACGTGCGTAAATTGGGAGTTGTTGATTCTCTGGGTCGAATGCAGCTGTCGCGGACGCCGAAAGAGCTAACTGGTTTGAGTTCGACTTGATGCATATCTTGCAGGTGTCACCTGTACGTACCAGCCGACTCTCATGCGGCTCCCGGACAGCAGCCAGTGAGTGCTGACACGCTAGGTGAGGTCGCTGGATGCAGAGTTTCTCAGCCGGTCAAATTCAGCACTCAGCTACAGCGCCAGAAAAGCTCACATGTGCAACTGCACCTACACCGCCCACGAAGGTGTCGTACTCTTTTGACATAATTCCTATGTCGGCGAAAGAGATGCACCTCAAGAAGTCCAGATCAGCGGCACAGCCATGACCCGATAGGCAATAGCTGGACGGATGGACGCTGAGATAAATTTCTCGTTCCATCCTGAACAATACAGGTCGTCGTCCCCAACCATTCTCTCCCAACGGTGTACTCATGATTGCCGCAGTCTTCTGTGACATTGTCTCTTCCACCACAGTCATGGATTCATTCTACAACAACACCGGAGCCTTTGACACCACTCTATCAGCCTATGAGTCGAATTCCAAGAGCACGTTACCTTACAGCAACGAATCCAACTACCTCTTCTTCCTTTTATATGCTGCATTCGTGGTATATCAATCCCAGAATCGAGGAGTACCATACAGAGTCAACAGCAAAGGTGGGTCAGATTCACGAATCTATCCAGGCTTGTAATAACGCAATGCTTTTCAGCATTGCCATGGCACGTTCTTGGAGGCATTGTGGAGATTCTCCTCTTCTATAGTGGCGCCCAATGTTCCATTCTTGCAGTTGGAGCATGTTTAGTGCATAGCATTTCAGGCTTGGTGCTTGTCAAGAATCTTCGAAAGGGCTATAGTGTCCTCACACGTATGTTCTCTGGAAGTCGACATATCATCAAAATGCTTATTCTATCCAGGTCCAACATATCAGGCCGGCTCCATCTTGCGTCCTTTGGTCATGATCTATGCATATCACACTGGAAACAGGGTGGACTATCACGACGCACTCGTTCCCATTCATGCCTTTGGCTATACAAGAGTGATGTTCTTCCTTTACGGCTCGATTGGACCCACGACCAACTTTCGCAAAAATGTGAACTCCAAATATATCTACCTTATAGCCGTTTTCGGCGGCGCTGTCGTCGCTGTCGGTCATTGCAGCAGACCGCTAGCTGTGCCCGTCTATTTGATGATGGTCCACGCTGTCGGAAAGCTGAACTTTTGGACCAGGGTGCAGTTTGACTGGCATAGGTACGTGATGCAAATTCGGATGGCTTTGGGTCTCGAAAGTACCTAATGTACTCTAATGAACCAGGGTAAATGATCGGCCCTTGTCTCCTCTACTTCAGATCTTGCTTAAAATGGGCTTCTGCTCATTTGTATGTCGAAGAGATGTCGATATGCAAATCACTGTCAATGACGGTCCGAAGATTGGAGAACTCCCTGCGGATGCACTGGGTCACGTTTACACATGCAGCGGAATTTGTGTCGATGAGCCTGGCGTGGTACAGTGGATCCCCGGTGATAGCCATCTATCTGACCTCGAATCACCTTTTGGGCTCCGACGACAATCCGTCACCCATGTGGAGTCTGCATACAATGCCATTTGGAGTCAGTCTGTCCAGGAACATGTCGAAACAGCATATAACAAAGTCCGTCAGCAATCACTTACACAGATTTCGGAAACCGTGCGGAAAAGGTTTGCTAAACTGCAAGAGTCTGTGGGATCAATAGCCGAGGACGAGCCCGAGACAACAGATATTAGAGTCCTGAAGATGTCTCCGTCTCAAGCCCAGCTGCGGACAGAGAAGAGGCAGCAGGAATCTGCGGTTCAATGGAACACCGTCAAGTACTAAAGAGACATGCGGGTCTGTGAGGATGATCGTTTGTCACAAACTGCCTGCCTGACTGGGAGAGTGGAGCGGTGCTGCGGGTGGTGCCGAGAGCCAGCGATACAACTCGGAGCGATACTCGACCGAGGCATTCCCATTAGCGGTGTGACAACCATATGCACTATGCAGATCCAACTCCGCCAGTGCGGGGGAATGGTAACATGGTCAACGTCACAATAACATCGAAGTCCTACCATTGTTTGCCAGGTATAAGAGCTTGAGTAACCGGAAAGTACATGAAATGAATCTTCACCACAATACGACACTTGCAAGTGAGTTACAATGGTACTGTTCCACATGCTGGGTGTGATCGCCCTCATCTCCTTTTGTGCTCTCGCCCAAGACCCATACTCAAATGTCAATGACTCGAACTATCATCGCCTGCCGAGCTACTCCCCAGCCAAACCACCAGCTGTGCCCTTGGCTGTCCGGTCCCCTTACACACATGCCTGGCAATCGACAGCAGGAAACAGCACTTTAAACTCTGGAGGTGCTCAATTTTGGACAGGCGGCTCCCTGGGATGGGAGGGCATTGTGACCGTTGATGGCATTTCCTACGAGTATTTAGGCATTGCCTATCAGACATTGCCTGTGGTGCCGGTCTTTGAAACAGCTGTGCCGCTAACTGTGGCATACGACTCACAATACTCCAACTATACCTTCCAAGCCGGTCCGGTCTTGATCACTGCCAGCTTCTTCTCTCCCGTCATTCCAAAGGATCTATGTCGAACCAGTATTCCACTCAGCTACCTAACCACATCTGTCGAATCTGTAGACGGATCCGACCATGATGTCCAACTCTACTCCGATGTTAACGGCAATTGGATAGCACCAGAGGGCAACAAGACCCTGAATTGGGATTTATACCGCAACACCATGTCCATAAACGGAAGTGGAAATGCGACAGACTCGCCTGACCTGATCTACACCTGGCTTTTCAATCTGTCGTCACAATATCAATTCGCCGAAGAAAGCCAACTACCTCTCTGGGGAAACTTCTCCTACACCACAAGTCCCGGACAAGCCAGCAATTTCAGCTTTCAAAATGGCTACTCTGCCAATCTGCGATTCAACTACATCATGCAGCACTACCTTGCCGACGATGTCGACAGCAATTACCGCGGCGCGCAAGAGATGGAACCAGTCTTTGCCTTTGCCCACGATTTCGGTTCGACCAGCTCCGCGTCAGTCCGGTACACTCTCGGCTCCTCTCAAACCCCAATAATGCGGTATCTCACGTCCTCTGGAGTGCAGGCTCTCCAACCTTGGTGGACCAATTGTTACGGCGACCTCTTCTCGATGATTGCATACCATTACACGGACTACGACAACGCCGCAGCACTAGGCAACGCTTTCGAAGCGCAACTCAAATCCGACATCGACGCATTCTACGCCCCCGAATACGCCAACACCCAAGTCTACAGCAACAGCACGCCGTCCCCACCTCCAGTCTATCCCAATCAAAGTGCTAGCACCGACGAATACGGCCAGCAATACTACTTCGACCCCAACACAGCATACGGTTTCCTCGACCCAACCAATTTCACGGGCGTTCCCATCCCCGAAGTCTCCGAGCCAGAAGCATACTACTCATTCGTCGCCCTGGCCGCCCGCCAGATTATGGGCGCATACGTCCTGACCGTCAACCCCAGTCCCAACACCACAGACTCATCACCCCTAATGTTCCAAAAGGAAATATCCTCCGACGGCAACGTCAACACCGTCGACGTAATGTACCCAGCAATGCCATTCTTCTTGTACGCCAACCCCTCTCTACTCGCTTACAACCTCAACCCGCTCTTCTACAACCAAGAATCCGGCTTCTACCCGAACTCATACTCAATGCACGACCTGGGATCCAACTTCCCCAACGCAACAGGCCACGTCGAGGGCAACGACGAATACATGCCAGTCGAAGAGTCAGGCAACATGATCATCATGACATACGCATACTACGCACTCACAGGCGACACGTCCTATCTCTCGCAACACTATCCCATCCTGCAACAATGGTCAGAGTATCTCATCGAGTATTCCCTCCTGCCCGGCCAACAACTCAGCACCGACGACTTCGCCGGCCAACTCGCCAACCAAACCAACCTCGCAATCAAAGGTATAGTCGGACTAGCATGTATGGCCGAGATCGCATCCGCAACCGGAAATGCAGCCAACGCAACGACTTACACCACCCTAGCGACAGAGTACTTCAACAACTGGACAACATTGGCAATCGACCCCTCCGGCCACCACACTATGCTCGGATACCAATGGCGCAGTTCCTGGGGTTTACTGTACAATATCTTCCCCGCCCGTCTGTTGTCTCTGCCGATCATACCTGACTCGATCTACGATATGCAATGCACTTACTACCCATCCGTATCCCAGATCTACGGTGTCCCACTGGATAACAGGCATGCACTCACAAAGTCAGATTGGGAACTCTGGACAGCAGCGACATGTTCCAGTCCCACGAGACGACTCTTTGTGAATGCATTGGCGTACTGGCTGAATGAGACGGACACGAGTCTGCCGTTCACGGATTTATACTTGACGATCGATGAGGGCGGGTATCCGAATAGTGATACCTCGCCGACGCCCATTGAATTCATTGCACGGCCTGTGCAGGGTGGTTTGTTCAGTTTATTGGCGATGTTCGTCAGGGGTGGGAGTGCTGTGTCTTTCCCTTCGCAGAACAGCTCGAGTGGCACTCAGCCGAGTATATCGAATAATGCGACGACAACGGTAACGAGTTACAGTCTGCCGGTGAACACGAGTTGGACGTCCTCGCCGGCGACGACGTATCCTGTACCGAGTATTGGTACGGAGTCGGCGAATCTCACCACCAGTGCTAGCACATACAGTGAGTCGTACACTACCACCCAGACTTGGAATTACACGGTGCCAACAAGTTACATCTCGACTGCGTCACCGACGCAAGAGACGTGGATCAGCTTCAACATCAGCTCTGTCTGGACTGGGCCGCCGACTTGGACTACGAGTACGACGAGCAGTCTAACGCCGCCATAACATAAGGCGTCGTTTCGTTGGTGCGTGGCGCAACTGGGATATCATGACATTTATGATGGTACACGACTTACTGCAATCAAAAGCGAAAATATATATGTAATGCTGTTCATTGATTTAGTTCATGACTATCAACTCTAGCTAATCATCAAAGCACTTTGTTTGTTGTAACATTATAATTCGTTTCAGCCATTTACAATCTGGCGCTGGCCTTGCCTGGTTGCATGCCCTTGTGAACATCAAATCGGTCAAGGTTCATGACCTTGTCCCAAGCAGCAACAAAGTCCTTGGTGAACTTCTCGGCACCATCATTCTGAGCATAGACCTCAGCAATGGCACGCAGCTCAGCGTGGGAACCAAAGACCAAGTCGTAACGTGTGGCGGACCACTTCTTCTCACCGGTCTTGCGGTCAACACCCTCGAACATCTCGCCGGTGCTGTCGACTGACTTCCAGGCGGTGTTGACATCGAGCAAGTTGACGAAGAAGTCATTGCTCAACTGACCAGGGCGCTTGGTGAAAACACCGTGCTTGGATCCGTCCCAGTTGGCGTTCAAAGTACGGAGACCACCGACCAATACGGTCATTTCGGGTGCGGAGAGTTCCAAGAGGTGGGCCTTGTCGACAAGGAAGAATTCAGTGTTGACTCGGTGAGTCGACTTGCCGTAATTGCGGAAGCCATCGTGGTGGGGCTTGAGATGCTCAAATGAGTGCTCGTCAGTCTCCTCTTGAGTGGCATCTGTGCGACCGGGTGTGAATGGCACAGAGGCACCGGACGCCTTCTCGAGAGCGGCGACACCTGCGAGCACGATAAGGTCGGCCATCGAAACCTTCTTGCCACCTCTGGCGGAGCTGTTGAACTTTTGCTGGACGTTGTCCAATGCACCAAGAACTTGCTGGAGCGAGGACTTGTCGTTGACCTCCCAGTCTTTCTGAGGGGCAAGACGGATGCGGGCGCCGTTGGCACCACCACGCTTGTCACTGCCACGGAAAGTGGAGGCCGAGGCCCAAGCAGTGGTGATATATTTGGTGTTGTCCAAGCCAGTGGCAAGGATCTCTTTCTTCAAGTCGGCGATATCGCTTTCGTCGATGACAGGGTGGTCGGCGGGAGGGATTGGGTCTTCCCAGATGAGAACCTCGGAGGGAAGTTCCGGGCCGAGCCAGCGGGCTCGGGGACCCATGTCACGGTGCAACAGCTTGAACCAAGCACGGGCGAACATGTCGGCAAACTTGTCGGGGTGCTCGAGGTAGTCGCGAGAGATCTTTTCATAGGTAGGGTCGAAGCGAAGAGAAAGATCGGTGGTCAACATTCTTGGCTTGTGCGTTTTGCTGGAGTCATAGGCATCGGGGATGAAAGAATCGGCGTTCTTGGCCACCCACTGGTTGGCACCAGCAGGAGACTTCTCCAATTCCCAGTCGTACTTGAACAGATATTCGAGGTAGTTCATGCTGAACTTGTTGGGAGTCTTGGTCCAGATGACCTCGAGACCGGAAGTGATGGTGTCAGGGCCCTTTCCGGAGCCGTGCTTGTTCTGCCAGCCCAGACCTTGGTTCTCCATGGGAGTAGCTTCTGGTTCCTTGCCAACGTTTTCTGAAGGAGCGGCACCGTGTGTCTTACCGAAGCTGTGGCCACCGGCAATCAGAGCGACCGTCTCTTCGTCATTCATAGCCATACGGCCGAAGGTGGTTCGGATATCGCGAGCAGCAGCGACAGGGTCAGGAACACCGTCGGGGCCTTCGGGGTTGACATAGATCAGACCCATGTGGGCAGAGGCAATAGGCGATTCAAGGTCGCGGGAGTGGATGTCCTTGTGATCTCTCTTGTGCTCGTCGGAGTCGACGACACCGTGTGATCCTTCTGGGGCACCAGACTTGCCGTCGGAGTAACGGACGTCGTTGCCCAACCAGGTGGTCTCGCCACCCCAGTAGACAGCCTCATCGGCCTCGTAGGTGTCTGGACGTCCACCGGCAAAGCCAAAAGGCTTGAAGCCCATTGACTCGAGGGCGACGTTGCCGGTCAACAGCATCAAATCAGCCCAGGAGATCTTGTTGCCGTACTTCTGCTTGATGGGCCAAAGGAGACGACGGGCCTTGTCGAGGGAGACGTTATCAGGCCAGCTGTTGAGAGGAGCAAAACGTTGTTGGCCCTGGCCACCACCACCACGACCGTCCTCGACACGGTAAGTGCCAGCACTGTGCCATGCCATTCGGATGAAGAGACCACCATAGTGACCGTGGTCAGCGGGCCACCACTCCTGAGAGTCGGTCATCAAAGCATGTAGATCTTTCTTGACGGCATCGTAATCCAAGCTCTTGAAGGCACTCGCATAGTCAAAGTCCTTGCTGAGAGGGTTGGAAATGGGGGTGTGCTGACGGAGGATGTTGAGTCTCAGACCCTCTGGCCACCAATCTCTGTTCTTGGTACCACCACCGCCGATGGGGGCAGTTCTGGTGTTGTGTACTGGACATTCACCCATGGCTGCGTTTGTAGGATTGGTAAGGACTGAAGGGTATTAATTTTGGTTGCAGTGAGAGGAAGGAAGAAGCAGACAGGAAGCAGGAACTACCCCGCGTCTTTTAAACGTGCCTTGAGCCCCTCTGAGATTTAATAGATGGAATGTGATTAGTTGATGGTGGAAGACCGTGGACTGATGGATCAGGTAGAAGCTCGCCGCGGTTGACTCGAATAGGAAAGAAAGCTGCGAGCGAGGTCGGCGAGTTCGCTGTGACTAGCTGTAAGAGGAATGGATAAGAGTTCTCCAGGTGGAGGTGCGAGAGACGGTCGATGCGGCGACGATGAAAGGTCCGCCAATGATCAAGCTACAGTTGGCAGGCGATATTGTTAGCATTGGCATTGGCTGGTGGACAACTCCATTACCTTCTCAAGAGTCGATGAGTGTCACCAGGTGTCGTGTACGTGCTCGGCGTTTTGTCGATGAGGTTGTGGCAATAGGCAAGGATAGAACCAGAGAGCTGTCACAGATGATGAGGACAAGAAATTCGGTACTCAGTATCTTTCAACGACAAGCAATTGACCCCTGCAGAGAGGTTTAAAGACCCTGCTTGAGTCTAACGGGTAGTCCTGAAATGGTGAAATTCTGTCTTGTTCTTTACCCCTCCATCGCTTCACTTTTAACAGGTGATTCCCCCACCTTCACCCGGACAGTCAAATGTCACTACCGGCCACGGATTACGCAACTCGATCGAGAAATTCACCACGACAACCATTCAACAGACTCGACAAGAATTGCTTCGGCTCCAATTGGCCTACGGCTTGAGTCCCAATCTGTGGCATCTCTCCGGAGACCACGCGAGACACGATATTCGACGGTATCGATTCTCGGTGTCATGCCGGTCCATCTAGAACATCCGTTGCGACTCCTCGGTAAGGAAGAGCCCGAGCAGGGAGTGGTGATACATTAGCGAGACATTATTGGCCACATGGTTTGCTCTGGGAATGCTTTCCATATGTGCCACCATAGGCTACTTACATTCATCAACTCTGTTACACCTGCACTCTCTTCTTCGATATGACATGTTTGCTTGTGAGGACAGGTGCGACCGAACTCAACCCAGCTGACAGTCATGACGTACATGGATTCGACACGATGCGCATGCCCAGAACACAACTGACTCAGCCTGCAAGGCTGAAACAACGCGGCTCATCGTAGGACTTGAGTCACAACGTCTTTATTGCCGATTGGCAACGGCAATGGACACAGCTCACTGTGCTAAATGATCGCTAACTTCCAATGCAGTGCTTGTATGCCCTCGTGCCTGCTTCTCACTTTCCAGTGACATCCTCGCAGACATTTAGAGGTTGACAATTTCAACGAACAAATTAGTGACACCAGGGCTATCCTATCTCTCGCTCAATCCATCCAGCTGAGGCGTCGTCACCCAGAACAGGCAGAAGATACTCGAATCGTCAACATCGAGCGAGCAGCACTGTCTGGGCATCACACAACGACATGGTCACTTTGGACGGCTCCACGCTCGAAGGCGGAGGCCAGCTCGTCCGCGTTGCCCTGTCCATATCGTCCATATGCAGTATCCCACTATGCGTTACCAATATTCGAGCCAATCGCGCGCCTCAAGGCAGGGAATCATCACACCATGTTTACGCAAGCAAGGGCAAAGGCAAGCATCACCGTAATAGCCGCAAACCTGAGGGCGGGCTCAAAGAGAGCCACCTGGCAGCTCTGAATTGGTTGGCAGACAAGTGCAATGCAAATGTCCAAGGCAACGAAGTCGGCTGCCGGGACGTCATATTCCGACCAGCAAAGCGAAAAGGAAACTCTCCACGAGCGACCTACAGCCATGTCGAAGAGTCTCCAGAAGTCATTGAGCTCCAGAAACCAGGCAGTGTCTGGTTGATCTGGCAGGCCATCTTCCCGTACATCGTGTTCCGTCTGCTAGATGTACGAAGTCAGGACAACCCTGGCGGCGACGAGGATATCGATAGCGCAGATGGACCACAAGCACAACTTGATTTAGCCTTCCGCATCATCCTCAGAGGCGGCACCAACGTCCCCAAATCCCCATCCAGCGAATACATGCAGCAAGTATTCCTCCCACTCTGTCAAAAAATCGGCCTCCCCAAAGTTGATGTCGTCGTCAAGAAGCGCGGTTGGGCCGGCAGCGCCCCAGACATTGGCGAAGTCGCGATCACCGTGCACACACCGAAGGACGCACCACAAGTGGGAGAAGCATACTCCCTACCACCATTTCATCTCCACTCGCCAGGACCCATAACACACATCTCAATGACCATCATAGCAGGGAGTACTCAGACACACTCGCTCGTCGAGACTGCATTGATCACTGCCATACGGGCTGTACCAGCGTTCTCATCACCATCCCACCCAATCACACTGCACCCAAGCTCGACATCATCCAGTGACGAGCGACGCTTGTATATCCTCCTCGTCGCACATACCAGCAACGGCTACGCCCTAGGCCGTGACTATCTGGGGTCCGGGAAGAATATATCTTCCGAAAACGACAGACGCCACATCGTCGACCAGGCAGTACGCCAGGTCGTGCACGATTTTGCACGCGAATGTGAGAGGGGCGGGTGCGTTGATGAATTCGCGGAGGATCAGCTTGTGGTTTTCCAGGCCTTAGCAACAGGAAAAACTAGTGTCGATGCGGACAGGCATTATCAAAGTGGGGAAGACATGGAGAGAGATATGGGAAGTCTGCATACGCGGACGGTACGATGGGTTTGTAATGAGATGTTGGGCACCGTCTTCGATGGGTCAGGCGGGTGTGAGGGCAGACTCGAAGATAATGTCGCAATGGACTTAAGGAGCTAGTTATTGGTATCGCTGCTCACAGGAGGAACAGCTTTCACATCCTGCTCTCTCTAAACCCTCCCACCAATCTTTTGCGTCAAGTGCTTTTCATATTCAGATTCCCTTCCACTTTGAGTGCTCGACGATTGATGCGGGTTGTCATACAAAGCCCTGGAATGTCGTGTCGTTTCATGACCGCACACGTTGTGCAGCCGGAGGGCGTTGAGATCTTATCTGCCGGAAGGTGGTGCAGGGACATACTATGCCCGACGTCCACCACGCTTGCTCTGAAGCTCCTTCACCTTCTCCTTGTGCTCCTGGCGCTTAGCCTTGTTGTACTTGTCCTTGCCGAGGAGGGGAACTCCGCCTCTACCAGTAGCAGTCGGGTCAGCCTTGTCCTTGGTCGAGACGAGTCCTGACTTCGGTCCTCGGGCTTTGACAAGGTTCTTGCGGTCCTTCTTCAGTTTCTTCGCCACTTTCTTCTCTTTTCTTTCCTTCTTCCAGGCGGGCATGTCGTCAGCCGCGGCTCCAAGGGAGATGAAGTCTGCGCTGGTGTCCATGGCAGTTTCTGACTCTGGCTCCTGCTCAGGTTCAGGTTCGTCCTCAGGCTCAGCGACATCAGCTGTGGTGGTTTCTTCAGCAGCAGGTTCTGTGGCCTGTTGTGCCGCTTTCTTCGACGCCCTATTCTTCCTGGACTTTTTCTCCGCTAGATCGATCTTTTCATTGACGTGAGCCACAGCAGCGTCCATAGCAGCTTGTCCAGCCTCTCTGAGTTCTTCAGTGGGTGTTTTCTTCTTTTCCTTCTTCTCCTTCTTCTCCTTCTTGACCTTTCCGTCGGCCCTTACTTCCACTTCGTCGACAGCTGAGGCATCGTCTACAGTTTGTGTAGCGGGTTCAGTTGACTCAAGGCCAGCCTTCTTCTTCTTGTCCTTCTTAGCAGCTGCTTTGGGCTTTGCTTCTGCAGGGGTTTCTTGATCAACCACAGTCTCTGCTTCTGCAGCTGGTTCTGCATCGGCTTTCTTCTTCTTGTCCTTCTTAGACTTCTTGCTCTCCTTGATGGCGACTTCGTCCTTGGGTAAACCTTCGGGTGGTTCAATTAGTCCAGTCGGTGCAGACTCGGCATCTTCGATCTGTTTGGTTTCTTCTTCAGCGGCTAGTCTCTGCTGCAATGCGTCCGCGGGAGACGCAAGGATGGATCCCGGCATGTCAATACCAAGGCTCTTGAGCTTCTCCGCCTTCAATTCACGTTTGCGCTGCTCTTTGTCAACCTTCTTCTGCCATTGTTCCACCGTCTTTGGTGCGGCAAGCTTCTCTCGTTCGAGCTTCTCGTGTGGAATCTTTCTGAACTTCTTGTCCGCACCTTTCCAGACATCTGGATGTAATGAACCGGGTTCAGCGTATTTGCACTTGAGGATGTGACCGAACAGTAGGTAGTTGTCCATGGTACTGGCGACGATCTTGGCGACCTCGTTGGATTTGAACTCGATGAACGCAAAGTGCTTGGATGCGCCGGTGCGTTTGTTGCGAGAGAGTCTCAGGCGAGAGATGTCGCCAAACTGGGAGAAATATTCTTTCATTTCCGTCTCGTAGAAACCGTGAGGAATGCGGCCCACGTACACTGTTCCCGACTCGGCGTGACTGTCTCTGCCTTGAAGCTTCGTGAGCTTCTTGCGCGTCTTCTTGTCCATGTCCAGGGCGGGTGTAGTGGTGAGGTTGAGGTCTTTGTCTTCTTGACGGTCTTCGGTGTCACTATCAAAGCCAGCCAGAAGTGCGGCTGCATTGTCATCCTCATCCTCCTCTTCATCCTGCCCATCCTCTTCATCATTACCAGCAAATTCGTCCTCTAATTCGTGTTCAACCGTGCGCTCGGCCTCAGCTTGCATTGAGGTGGATATGGGTTGGTGCGAGGTTGCAGTCTCGAGGTCCTGATCACCACTATGTTCTACGACGCCATTGACGCCGTCGGCACTGAGGAGTTTCTTGCTCTTCTTGGTCTTGGGCTTCTTCACGGCCGCTGCAGATTCAGAGGCAGCAGGCACATTTTCGTCTCCTTCCATGAAGTCGGCTGCTCGCTTGCGGGACGTCTTCTTCGTCGAGGTCACAGGGGCATTGTCAGAGGAGGGTTCCTTGCTCAGTATCGTCTCTCTTTCGTCGATGGCATCGGCAGGCTCTGCGGATCTAGACTTCTTGCTCTTCTTGGACACCATATCGGCTGCGCCAGATGATTCTAAAAGAAATGGTCAGATGTAAGCGAAGCAAGAAAGTTTGGGCAGGTCAATTATTCACCTTTTCTCTTCTTTTCTCCCATGTTGATCTGCTCAATGCGAGTACTAGTGATGAGGAGATATGTTCTGGGTTGAAGGCAAGGAAGGACTCTCTACGAGTACTACCTGATGATTTGAACTGCGCCCAAAGGTCGTTCCGAAATTTTTCTCCAACTGGTGCCAAGGTCTCGCGAAGTTGGAGCATCCCCAGGAACTTGAAGGGGAAACTCAGCCGACGAGCCTATTTCCAGAAAAAGTGGCACCGTCTGACATGGAGTTCTTCGACAATATAAGTTCAATGTCCAGCAGGTTTGCGACGGTCGGTGCCTTGACTCCAGGCTAGTAGGAATGTATGATAGAGCTGATGCCCTTCCCTTTGCTACAGATCAATACTATCTCGGTGTGTGTGAAGGGCTCCGGATTGACATTGAGGAATGGTATCTATTTGAACCTGGAGGGCAACATCGGTCAGACGGTGCCACTTATCTGGAAACAGGCTCGCAGCCTATCTTGTTATATCTCTCCCTTTGTGTTTGGGTCCAGTTAGAAGGGTGTGCGATCTCGATATCCTATGAGAAGGGCTTGCCCGAGCATACTACTAGTCTGAATATTCGTGCAACGGGTGGCCGCGGATTTTAGCCCTGGCTGAGCACACAACGATCGACGACATGGAGTGTACATATTTACCTGCTGGTCCGAGGCTGAGTGTCAAGGCTGAAAATACGCGCTGATTTGAAGTGCGCGCATCAGGAAGAATAATACCGGGTTGCGAACCGCGAACCGCGTGTCGTGTCTCTAGGTCAACTCGTGGATACGCTGACTACGTGTTCAGATGATGGTCTTTCACATCCTGCGCTCATGCGCGATAGGTTCCTCCCTGTCTTAACAAACAAGCTGTTGAAGAGGTCATGCTTGAAGCCAGCAGCAGCTCCTTGAAACAATATTGACGTCCTTATGATGAAAGAGTCGACCATGCTGGTGTGCTGGCGTTGAGAGAAACAAGGCCAGGCAAGGATAGTGGTGAAGGGGATGGGGTATTTCCTCCATCCGAGTCGGCTGATCGCGCGCTTGGTGCCCTTAAAGCCCTTACTAAAATCGCCCCTAACAAGAAGCCGAGCAAATGGCGCCCCAGATTGTACAGTTTACGTCATGCCTCTGACCTCACTCTTTGTAAACAAAAGACCGCATCCTTGCGGACTGGACACCGCTGAACCATAGATCGACGTCCAAACATCTTCCTGCCGACGAGCCTGAGTGCGAAACTGTTTCAGGCTACCCTTTCTGGATCTGCTGACCTCTATCCGTCAAGGTGACTGATACCAAGCCTTTCTGGTCTGGGAAAGTCCCTCTAACATTCCCATGTACTTGCTGAGCGGATCAGCCGGGATCCCTCAAAGCGGAACCATGACTCTGCATTGCCATCTCCGCCACGGTCTTTACGGCCTCGGAAAATGCTTGAGGGCGAAAGGACAAGCTTTAATGGCTCAGAAGGCCCTGTTGGTCGCTGGTGTAAGGAATACTACGAAGGATGACTGTTGGGCTGATCAATCATCATGTGGGTGGGTGTGTTTTCCTTTGCTTTTAATGTCTTGCCGGCCTTTCCTGCTCATGCCATGATGATCCCAATGGACCTGTGACTTTCGACCACTTGTTACTTTTCTCTCGTGTGTGCTCGCAAAGATCAAAGAGATTGGAGACTGATTCACCTTGCCTCGTGTTTTGAAGCCTGAAAGCACGTTGGACACGTGCTTGCCTTCTTACACATCTCTAAGCCAGGAAACGATGGCGGTGATATGGGGTCTTAACCTCAAGGACATGCAATGGGGAAAGTTCAAGAGCTCTTACATGTTTGGTAACAAAGATTACCACTTACGACGGACAAAGTTCGTGGTCTATCAGATAGCCATGATATTTTGTGTCGTTTCGGAATCAGTGGGTACCGCTGCCTTGTCAGGTATGTCTACAGTCTTACCCATCTCGAAGCGCGCCTCTGATTTACTTTTGCAGACTACGTGAAGCAACAATCAGCGATTGAGAGTCTGCATTCCTCGGCGTCTGTTCTCAACGATGACTTTGTCGGCATCGCTTCTTACAACATCTTCGTTGGCATTGCGGTTGCCACCATCTTCGGTGCAGCATTCTTCTTCGACCTGTTCTTTCCGGAACGTTATGAGCCACGCAACATTCGCTGGGCGTGGAGAATCAGTGCACTTGTGGTTACCATAATGGCCTTTGCCGATGCACTGGCCTTGACTGTGATCGTGGCTACGGGCAAGGCTTGGATCTCTGCAGACTCTCAGGATCAAGAAGAAATCGCTCGTGAGAGAATCAATCCTCCGTTACGGTACCGAGACAACGGTCGGGCAATTGCCAGTGTGGTCTGTCTCTGGATTGGTCTGGTCGGGACTATTGCAAGGTACGTTCGACCTGACATGTCCCAAAACTTAGGCTCACTCTACTATCCAGTTGCATCATCCTCTGGCTCTACTACAATCACCTCGAAACTTATGGACCCAAGTCGCACACAGCCCGCATGCGAGACGACGTCGACAAGAGCATATTGAAAACAGAGAGAGGGACCTCGAACAGGAGTGCGGGAGACCAAGCTCCTCCCAAAGAATCGGTTTGAACGCCAACACCTCGACAATGAAACCTAGCCAGCGCATCTTTTTCGGGTTCGAATCGTGGCAGAAAAAAGCGTCCTGCTCAGTGTATGGCTGCTGACTTTATGGTGGTGGAGGAGTATTCACCCTGATGAGAGTGAGCAGCCTTAATTACTACTGATATTTGACGATAATTAGCTGGCGCACTCCGCACGCATCGGATACGCTATCCACCAAAGGGTGTGTTGGCATGCTTATGACAGTCAGACATGCGGAGTTCGAAAGCCTGGTCGTAATTGTTGATTCGTTAAGAGGCATGGGGCATAAGCGGGAGTGCCGGGTGGCATGGACACCACTTCATTTATATCTGACACAATTGCTTCGATTATATACCCGATGGAGGGAAGGACATTGATAGAAGATTATGCGCGGGAACAGGTCGAGAATCTCCATGGCAAACGACCATACAGAAAGCGAGCGACCACGTTTCAGTCTCGTAACGCCCCGGCGTGCTTCTCGCTGCTGATGAGCCATGGACTTTGCCAGAGGTTTGTGGTATTGTCACTACCGGTGACGGAGGTGAAGGTCGGCTGGATTGGGCTCGTGAATTAATTAAGAGGCGGGAACATTGGTTCGGGCGCTCGGGGCACCACCCGCCAATCACTGGCCATCTCTGCGGCTGGTTCCTGCATGCTGAAACCATCTCAGGGATAAGGCACCATTCGTCGTCGTTACATCTCGTCGTCATGACTATCATACATCTCCGTACATATCTCACCACGCTTACCATTTCTTATCGACCATCTGTTGCGCACTCTCCATGAACTAGAGTTACCCGTAAGCCTCTCGAAGGGCTCATCATGTCGCGAGAGAACTCCCTGCAGTGGTCAGAGCGAACTCCGCTTCTGTCGAATCACGACGAGTCCGATGCGAATCACGTCGATCAGCCCAATGGTGCTGCCTCGATCTCGGATTCATTAGACGCTCCTCAGGACAAAAAGCGCAAGCGATGGCCCACAGCCATCGCCCTGACAATATTATGCATCGCCGTGGTATTAGGATGTTTCGGCCTTGCGCTTCCCTCCGTCATCGAAGAATACGCAAAGGAAGCAGTCGTACTTGAACCTACAAACCTCTCCATCGACTCCTTCACCGAACTCGGAATACGTGCCCGACTCCAAGGCGATCTTTATATGGATGCGGCAAGAGTCAAGAATAAAGCAACACGAGATCTCGGCAGGTTTGGGACTTGGATTGCACGAGAAGTGCAAAGTGGAGAGACACAGGTCAATGTCTATCTCCCCCAATATGACAATATCTTGTTGGGTACAGCGACAATCCCTCCTGTGAAGATCAACATCCGCAACCAGCATTCCAACCACATCGATATACTGGCCGACGTTGAGCCTGGCGACATTGACGGTGCAAGGCGGATTGCGAAAGACTTTATTGATGGCAAGTTGAAAGAGCTTTCCGTCGAGGCTGTCGCAACTGTTCCCGTACGGAGTGGTCTTATCAGACTGGGCAAGCAGACAGTTACCCAGACTATGAAGTTCGCTGGTGACTCAGTACCTAACGTACCAAAGATCGACTTTCAACGACTTCGAATCGCGGAATATGGCATGCCAGGACATCCTGAAGGTGTAAAAGCACAGGCGTCGGTCTCTGCTATGAACACTTTCCCTATCAAGTTTGACGTTCCTCCATTGTCCTTCGACGTACTTTTGCCAGATTGTGATGACGACTATCTGCTTTTCGGAACTACCAAGACCGAAATTGTTCATGTTCTACCGAAACAGAACATCACCGCAGATGTGGTTGGTCTGGTACGGCAGCTGCCGACTTCTTTGACTTCGGCTTGCCCGGGCACCAAAACATCACCATTGGATAGTTTAATCGGAGATTATTTGGCTGGGAGAAATACGACAGTTTACATCCGCGGCGGAGAACAAGTTCAAAACACCCCAGAATGGATCGGCAATATTTTACGCGATACGACATTGCCATTTACGCTGCCTGGGCATCCTTTCGATAATTTGATCAAGAACTTCTCCATGGCCAATGTACACTTCTCCCTGCCGGAACCAGGCACCGACTCACGACCTAGACTTTCTGCGGTGATCCAAGTTCTGGTCGGACTACCCAAGGAGATGAACGTCAATCTAGACGTCGACAAGGTCAGGGCTGACGGCGATGTCTTCTATGAAGGCGAACTCATGGGAAAACTCGATTTGCGCGAGTGGCAGGCTTCTAATGCGACCAAAATCGATAATGATCTCTTGATTCAGTCGATCGTCAAAGACGCACCCCTGGAGATTGCCGATAACGGTGTGTTTTCAAAAGTCGTCCAGAAGATAATCTGGGGCAAAGGCGCAAAACTTTCTGTCCATGCTAGTGTGGACGTCAACAGTTTTACTGCACTGGGGGAGTTTGTGGTGCGCAAAATCCCCGCAAAGGGAGACATCTTTATCAAACCACTTTCAAAAGCTGGAGATTTCAAGATGCCAGATATTACGGGTATGGAAGTCGTCGATACGTCGGAAAACTCATTAACTCTGCAGGCAACGGTTAACATGACCAATCCCACCGACTATTCGGCAACAATCCCATTTTCCAACGTCAGTACTTGGGTCAATGGTACTCGTGTTGGTTGGGCATGGATATCCAACATGAATATTGTTCCCGGTCCGAATGAGATCGTTGCTCGAGCATCTTGGGAGGTGGGCAGTATAGGAAGAGAGTGGCTATCCCAGTTTATCTCCGGTTACAACACGTCCCTGACAGTGAAGACTCATGCTGGGACTATTGCTCCGCTCCCTGATCCGGGTCTCGAAATGACTGTGCCCACGCCACACATGTTTGGAAAGTTTCTCAGGGAAACGACGGTATGTTGTTGGTCTCTTCCAGGGTTTGGCTGACAATGTAGATGCATATCTTCTCTTCTACGGCGACGTTTCTATTGGTATCGCCTTTTGCGATGTACGTTACCAGCATTGCAGCTACTGCCTTCTATAACGGTTCAGAAATTGGCACAATTGATTGGGACTATCCATTTGCCATTGAAGCGGGTGAAAACATCTCACCACGACTACCAGTTGCTTGGGGCAGTAACGCTATAGGAACAGTTCGGGACGCTTTGGGCGGTACCTTGAAATTGGATGCAAAAGCTGATGTGGGCGTCAGAATCGGTCATTGGCAAGAACAAATATGGTATGAAGGACACGGATTGGGAGCGAAGATTCGCTTGTGAAAAGTAAGTTATTGTGGTCTCTCAATGAATGATGTGCTCATACACGTGAAATAGTTCCCAAAGCGTCATATTTCATGGTGTCATTCGGACGTAATCACCGGAGTGACATCGAGATATATAATTTACATTCAGGTTCTCAGGTGTCAGTGGTTTGACTTTTCTTTGCCTCGGGTCAAACTCGGTTTTAAGACGGTCACTTTAACGGTCACGTGCCACCCACGAAGGAGGATATATGTGGGGCTTTCCACCCATTACATTGTTTTCATTGCAGCATGCCAGCCAAGATGAAATCACTCAACACTCAACTACGAAAGAGAGGCCTGGAAATGGTCGAGGAGTCCTATGATGCCAATCTCGGTCCAGTCTACACCATAAATGCGATGAAACCTGGAGTCACCAACAGTGATGTTGCATACAAGCTCTATTACATCGCAGAGACAGCCAAGTGGAGTGCCTCCAGGCGGAAGGCTATCGAGAAGGCCAGCAATCGTATCGCAGCGAGAGAAGCTGAGGTGAAGACAGAGTCATCTGAGAGCGAGTGACCGAAAGTGGGTGGAATTGACTAAAGACGAAAATACATGACCCTCGAAGAAGCCAAATCAATCTAAACGACTGTGGCCCTGACCGCGAGCGATCTTCCTCCGAATGGGCGCTATCTATAAAGCGTGTATGGAAACAGCTTCCAACGTCGGAGCGTACTATGGCGAAACCTTCGCGGGTTCTGCGCCCATCCTGGGGGCTTCACATGTCCTACGACAGGCCGAAGACAGTTCATAAGCTCAATCGCAAACCTCGGTCCGGCTGCAATATTGCAAGGGACCTCTCGACCACCAGTCCAGCTACCTGCCAACCTTTTTCAGTGAAGGGAAGAAAGACTAAAGAGCCTTCACCTTGTATCGACCTTCTGAGCAAGCTCCTTTATAACTTCGAGCGCCCTGGTGTTTCCGCCCAGAGGCCGTGATTGTAACGAATGATTGTTTCGGGATCCTCTTCAGACAGCCACTCGTGGTCATCGAAATATTCTCTTGACACGGGGACATCCCATTGGGGCTTGGCCAGCTCCGACCATATCTCCGGGTCTCTTCTCTCGACGTATTCATACAGTATCTGGATCTGCTGCTCTAAGTTCTTGATGATGGAATTCAAGTCTTGACTTTCCATGATATCCTTTTTGCTCAGGACGAGAGGGCCCACAAGCTGACGACGCACAAGCTCGACAATTTCTGGAGGAAGCCTTTTGTTGAGGACGGCGGCAGTCTGGAGGGACTTGATGTCTAGTAGGACTGTAACTTTGATCAAGGTCAGAGTCACTATCAGAGTGTAGCCTCCACCCAACACGTAAAGACATCCACTGGCGCAAGGATATCTTGGTTCGGAGCGGGTTCTTGTGGCGCCCGCACTTTTGAAATGCCCGACAGTTTCTTACAGCGGCGGATCATGTACCATGTTAGGCTGTCGTAGCACAGCTGATCGACTCTCTTGCCGCGCATGTACAGAAAGCGAATCTGCAAGGGCACAAACATACGAAAAACACCTATGTGGTCCTCCGGGTCATGTTGGAGCATGTTCATACAATGAAAGAAGGCCTCCCAGACCGCTTCGACAGTTTTGACTTCCAAAAGTTCTTGGACTAATCCATGACGGAACTTCATGTATAGCCTTGTCTCTTCGACCTCCCAGAACCTGCCTTTGGCATGTTCGAACATATTGTTTGCTATCCCCCAGGCAGGATCTGTTTCTAGATCGCCGGGCAGAAGTCTCAATTTTTCTTCCTCTCGCCTTAAGGAAGCGTGGAGCTTTCGGATGCTGTTGCACTTCACTTTGTGCAATTTCCAGTCGGAAGCCTGGTGATCCGGTCCGCAATAGGAGACTACATGGCGGCCTTGACATTTGCGGAGTTTGCTGGTAATTTTGCAGACGGGACACCGCGTGACGAGCGTTGTTGTAGCCATGGTTCGCAGGGAGAAGGGAGGTGGGAAGAAAGAGGGAGGACGAATTGTGTTGTGATAGAAATGTTCTTGCGGTGAGAAAAGGAGGTGCAGCGAGTTTGTCACGGCTCTCAGAGTGAGTATGGCAGGATTGGCGAGTCAGTCAAACTCGAAGATTTCTTTCCAAGGTTGCCAAAGGAGTCTGAGATCTAATACGTGAATACGGCATATCTTCACATGGACTTCCCGCCAAAACGAGCTCTTGCGCGCTCAACAAGTCTTCCACATTTTTTAGAATCGAAAAGACCCCTGATAGCCCTTCGTAAGGTGAGCTTTTAGATGTAAAAATCTAAAGTAGCGACACCATTAGGAAGTAACAGTCATACAGGGGAAGGTATATAAAATTCAATACCGAGGAGTACTGGTGAGGCATTGTCAAGAATAGGGATTAACACGAATTGGAGCTTCCACACCATCGGGGTTTAGTAGATTTCTGCTAAAGCCAAAATGGCAAGAACCAAAAGACGGCAAGGACTGGATCCAGGCCCGTTCAAAAAATCCTTCCATTTCCTGCATCTTCCGTCGAATCTAACGGCGGTCAGTGTTTATCTTCGTCGTAATGTCCAGATGGATCATCCTTCAATGATGGATCAAGGACTACACGTGGATCATCACTCTCCACCCATCCACAGAATGGCTGGCTCAATTTGTACCCCATCAATTGTTGGATATGAACGGGCATTTTCAACACGACTTCCTTGGGGATAGCAAGGTACTGATTTTCTTCCTGTCGCAAAAAGCCTTTGGTCATGAAGCAACTGGGAAGTCAGCACCGCAACTGCCATACCACTCGTGAGTGTCTCACCTGAAAACCAACCGTTCTTGATCTGTAGTCTTGTTGGCGGAACCACCGTGATAGCACGAGCTCAACATCATGAAGGCGTCCTGCCGAAAGTCAACTGTAAGTCCACACGTATTGCAGAGCGACTTACACCTGGCTCAAGTTCCGCGTGCACGGCGAGTTCCTCTTGTGGTGGGCGGTCTTTCGACCAAAGATGGCTTCCAGGGATAAATCTTGTGGCGCCATTCTCCTTCGTCGCCGGCTTTGCAGCTACAAACCACCCAATACCAACTTCACGATCATAGTTGTCAGGATATACCGTCTCTTCACTTTCATACGTCTGATGACACCAGCTATCTCTGTGCAAGGGTTGATTAAACGCTCCAGGTCCGATGGAGAAGCAAATGGAGTTGTTGAGCTGAGGATCTGATGTTGCAAAGATCTTCTTGTCACCAGCCCAGTACCAATTCTTCTTGGTCAAGAACTCCTTGCAAACAGCTTGATATAGCGGGTGATTGATGATATGCTCGGCACAGATCGGGCTTTTGCCGATCATCCCCTCAACACGCCGTGTCTGGATCGGAAAGAAGTCACCTTCCCACACCACATCGGCTTCGATATGAGGACGCAAGTCACGCTCGACTTGGGCTAGAATATCCTTGCCGACTGCTCCCCTGACTTTACATCCGCCAGCGAGCTTCAATGCCCTGACAATATCTTCAGGGTTGGCGTCGGCGTCAAAGGTCTGGACAGCCGGCAAGTCGTCGACTTTAATCGGGATGAAATGCTTCTCCGTCTCCACGGTTTCTGTCATGGTAGTGGTCGCCATGTTGGGTCCTTACTTGATCTACGTGTCTAGTAAAGCCAGCGATGCTTCTATTGATATTGAGTTCAGATATCTATCATGGACTGTTTGGGAAAGCCTCTGTTGCCCAAATAGGCAATCGAGAAACTCCAAAACTCCTTATCACAACCACGACTTGAAACTCGGTGGCTGCACATACCCCTTACTGCTTTAAGCATAACCCAGCACGCCTAGCTCCGCCTACCACTCATGGCACTTCACATATACTTTCGAGGTCATGCTCGTCGTATCGCGAGGATTCCTGCATGCTTTCCGAGACAGCCTATCATTAAGTGAAAGCCTGATTTACTATCTCTCATGCCCAAAACGGCAAAGCAACGCATTTCAACATGCTTATCAAGTCGCTTATCTGCGACGCCTCATCTTCCAGGCACACATAAAATGGAGTGACAAGCTCTCGATTGACCCGACAAGTCGGTTTCCGTCTTACCAGATCTCCCCAAAGATTCGCAACAATTCGCACCATGGCAGCAGAAGATGCAACAGCTACTGCCGCTCCGGCGCGCGCTGACAAGGGCAGTGCCCAAATCGATATCGATGATATCGAACTTCAGGCGCAAGGCTACACCAGGGCTATGCCTAGACGCTTCTCACTCTTGTCTTTGATGGCAATGTCTTACGCTCTGTTAGCAACCTGGAACGGTTTTGGTAGCGCTTTCGGTACCGGGTTCACGGAATTCTCATCCGCTGGATCTATCTGGACTTTGACAGTCGCTGGTGCAATGACGGCTGTGACTGGAATTGGTATGGCCGAGTTGTCCTCTGCCTACCCCGTTGCAGGAGCACAATATTATTGGTCTTTCGTCGTTGCTAGTCCAGAATGGGCTCCATTCGCCTCGTACATGTAGGACACCTTCCATTGACATTTGGTGTGCGTTCAGCTAAAGACCTCCAGATCTGCCGGTATCAGTACTCTCGGATGGTGGTTGGGTCTCGCCAGTGTGACCAACTTCATCGCCGCCATGGTTGTCGGGATAGCCCAGCTCAACCATCCCGACTACGTTATTGAGAGGTGGCATATCTATCTCGTCTTCGTCGTAGTCACATGGATGGCTATTTCGCTGAACATCTTTGGGACGAGAATTCTGCCCATGTGGAACAAGTTTATCCGTGGGTATTGTCCAACTGTTGTTGAAGACCCCATGCTGATTCAACTCTAGTGGGATTCTCGCTCACTACTCTGGTGGTGACCATGATCACCATCCTTGCCTGTGCAGCCCCAAATTTTCAGACAGCAAGTTTCGTCTTTGGCGACACGACGAACTCGACCGGATGGGACAGTAACGGTTTGGCCTTTCTTCTGTGCATGGTGAATGCCCTTTACGGGTTTTTGGGTGTCGATTGTGGTACGACCGTCTCCTTGCCCGCGATCTAGCTGAACGCTAAACGAAGAATAGGAGCCCATCTTTGCGAGGAAATCCCGAACCCGACGGTCAATGTCCCGAAAGTCATTGTGAGTGACACCACAGAACGGTTGTATGCACTGCTAATGTCCGATCTCAGATGTTCCCAGTCATCATCGGATTTGTAACATGTAAGCATGTCAGTAATGAGACTGGCAATCACTGACAAAGTGCCAGCATTCCCATTTTCGATCTCCTTGTCATTTGTCATTACGGACTTCGAAAAGGTCATCTCTACGCCGACCGGCCTACCGCTGATCGAAGTGTACTATCAAGCAACTGGTAGCAAAGCAGCAACATCGATCCTAATGGTTATGTTTGCCATTTGCTTTTTCGGTTGTGCGACAGCGAGCATCACCAGCTCAAGTCGACAAATGTGGTCGGCCTGTCGGGATGACTGTTTCCCGCTTGCGAGATACTGGAAACAAGTACATCCACGGTGGCAAATGCCCATGAACGCGGCATGCCTTTGCGGAACACTTGTGACGGTACGTCTCACGAGTTATTCCAATCGCATGGTTACTGACGATCACTAGCTGTACGGTCTGATTTTTCTGGGCTCATCAGCTGCATTCTCATCAATGGTCGGGGCTTGCATTTGTTTCCAAACGACATCTTATGTGGTCCCGCAAGGCATCCTCGCGTGGCGTGGGCGTGACAAAATCCTCCCTCCTCGAGCCTTGAATCTCGGCAAATGGGGACTTCCACTCAACGTTCTCGCTTGTGTCTGGGTATTGTTCATCGATGTCTTATATTGTATCCCCACGGGATATCCTGTGACATTGGAGAATATGAATTGGATCAGGTATGTTTGTCACTATCTGGAGAGTGCATGAGAGCTGACGTGGAGTGTCTAGTGTGGTCATTATTGGCCTTGTCACTTTCCTGCTGCTTGCATGGCAATTTAGCCAGCGTCATGTGTTCAAGGGACCGAATATCAACTTTGAAATGCTCAATGCCGCTCGACAGGACGAATTGTTGGGTCACCGGACTATTGATGGTTTGGCTGTTGGAGCTGGCGATGATGCTATTGTCGAGGCACTTCGTAGGCAATCTCTTGCTGGTTCGGTCAAGAAGGAGAAGTGAGAGACGGAGTTGCATTACATTACATTGACTGTGTTTGAGATCAATTTGTTGTATGATACTTGCAAAGAAGACGTGAACCCGACGATAAGATAACTTAGTAAGATAGCCTTCCTGAGTACGGAGTACTCCGTATTCTTCAGACCAGGGGCGTGACTGCCCGATAGCTGTCAGATTTCCCAACCAGCGAGATCTGATCGCTGTTAAATAGCTCCCATAAGATCATTGATCCAGGCTGAAGAAATCGTCTACGCGAGTCTTTCATGAAGAATCTCCACGTGCTCTGACTCGACGTCCTTGAAACCGTTGCTACCACCATGGTGTGATTGCGGGGACGGGGGAACCGAGGCTCTGATAAGGCTAACCTAGTGACTGACACCTCGTTTGGAGTCCCAACGTACCGATTTAACCGCCTCAAAGATAAGGCTAACTCAGTGAAAGGCCAGCCATTTATCATCTCGTTTCCCTTTCCACATCGTGTTGATACTATTCCAGCAATGATGATAAATCACTAACAAACTCGACCCGACATTCGAAATGGCTGCCATGGTCACAGCATCCCCGAGGGATCAGACCGAGGTCAAATTCCGTCGGACCAACTCATTAGCCTTCGCCAAATCCGATTGCCATACATGTTCGTCCTTGTCCCTACACTGTGATCGCCAACGCCCACGATGTACGCCGTGCCAGAATGCCGGCATTCTGTGTCAAGGCTATTCCATGAAATTGACATGGCACCAGAATCACTCTATGGTGAACCGGCCACCAAAGGTCAAATCGGTCCCGGTCCCGCCTGAGGTATTGAGCGACCGTTTCAGGAAGGGAAGTACTGTCAAAGACGACCTTACTGAACAGATCAAGAACGATAAGAGTCCGGGCAGCCCGAACACACCTGAACAAAGCCGCCAATTCATGTTTGTAGCGGCTCGTCCGCCAAAACGACGGAAGAAGAGCCATCAAGGTACGGACCCTGGGGCGACTGCAACCCCTCGGCCAAGGGCATCGAGCGAGGCCGCTCTCTCAGGTCTAGCCGCAAAACGTCCTTCACAGACGGCTACGAGTGAAGCAGCACGACGACCGAGCATTGTGACAGTTGCCGACACTCTGGTCACAGACATTGCGAACGAAGAACCGATCCACTTATCCCCTCTACCAGACGGGGCCGACTTCAACTTGGATCCAGCACTGAAAGACAACCCCGCGGAGAGTATACCATGGCAGCAAGGAGAATTCAACTGGTTCTCACCACCCTGCCAGCAACCATCCGAGATGATTGACTTCGAAAGTCTGGAGCAGTGTCTGGAGATTCAACGCCAGCCTCTCCCAATGGACTTGTCGCACCCATCTCCACCGAGCACCCATCTGAGCATGAGTCTCGATCTGCCGCGGGACTTGTGGCCCGAGGAATGGACCGACGAGTCTCCAGGAGATGGGCAAGATCTGGTCATGCAGGACAAGAACTTCGTCGACATGATTCCACAATTGTGCTTTTCGACTTTGACGGACAAGTTCTATGGCCTTCTGGATATGTGTAAGTAGTGTCCCCACCCCTCTACCCTGCTTCTAGGTCTGAAGGCTTTGATGAGTATGTCGGCTAACTTGCGGATGTGCCAAAGACGACCAAGAGTTCTGCAGATATCCAATCACCAACCATTTCGCCGTCAACCCGTATCGCTATCGACCCGAAACCACTCGTGGCTCGCAACACTTATTGCACGCCATCGTCGCGCTGTCATGCCACTTCAGACTACGCTCAGCGACACAGCCGCAACCTCCCGCCGATGCCGTCGACCACAAGAACACGGCGGTGGTGCTATACCAGGGTGCCCTATCCAAGAAGGATATTCATCTTCACGGGCTGAGTATGTTGGACACGGCGATGGCGCTGTGGCAGTTCGAGGTATGTATACCCCTTCCACTCGGTGGATCTACCTGCAACGATAGGACGCTTACCCAGAGATCGTGTTTGGTAGGCTACAATCTCCGCACTGAATATCTGGCGCTCCCATCTATCCGACGCTCACAGTCTTCTCGAACTTTGCGGCGGAGTATCACGGTGGTCTGCAAGTATCAAGGCCAACACTCAAGTGTCTATGTTTTTGTGGTAAGTTCTACGTCACCTCCTAATACCATTCCCATTCAGATTCCCCTTACTCGCCTCACCCTACAGTAGCAACCGCTGATGTCTAAAGGTGGGACGCCATGGTCTCCCTCCTAGCAAGAGAAGACCCCGTCTTCCCCTACTCGTACTTCGAAGCGGTCCTCAAATCCGAAGGTCGTCAACCTTGGACCTTCTACGAACTCAACGGCTGTCCTCGCGAGCTACTCGTGCCAATGATGCAAATGTCCACGCTCGCAGCTCGCGACGCCAAGTCCACCACACCCACTGAGACAGACTCGATCTCGGGTATAGTCACCGAGATTGAGTTGTCCATCCGGCGGTACGAGTACTCCGGCGCGGGGCTCAGCGACCTTGTCTTCGAGGGGATCGACACAGACGAGAATGATCTACACATTGAGCGCGACCGGTATCATTGTTGCGAGGCGTTTCGGTATGCGTTGCTGATCTACATTCTGCGTGTCTTTACGATGCGGCGCGTGCTCGCCCTCGACGACGAGGCGGAGCGATTAAGGGAAAGGGAACGCGTGCGTTCGCGCTTATCGTTCCTCGCACGAATAGCACTAGAACATGTCGCTGCGTGTCGGCCCGATGATCATATTCAGAAACAGGTTCTCTTTCCATTGTTTCTGGCTGGTGCGGAAACGAGACACCTCGCCCACCGGGACATTGTGAGGGAGTATTGTGCCAGATGGTATGGCGAGTTTGGGTATCAGATGTTCAAGACGGTAGGGGAGGTTCTTGAAGTGGTTTGGCAGAGGCAGGATGCTGGTAATGAGATGTATTGGTGGGGGCAGGAGCTTGATGCCAGGAGGGCAGTGGAGGGGGATTATGTGCAGTTTTGTTTTGGGTGAACCCGAGATAGGATTGGGAGAGGCGACTTCCCGTATGAGACGTACCAATGGGTTCATTGATGATATTTAAGTGCCTGGAGAAGAGCAGGCAAGGTTTGTAGCTCGCTGTTGCACCTCACTCACTGCTTGGCACCAACTCTCCATCCAACCTGCACCAACGTCTCACAGTTCTGCTCGCAGCTATTCCGGACCAAATCCTCATCAAGCACTACTTCGCCTTTCGGATACACCACAATGACAGTGCTACCACCGTATTGGAACGCCCCTTGACACTGACCTCTCCGGATCTCCGTGCCAGGCGTTTCCATGCCTGGATTCCACTTGATACTGCCCACAAGCATAGCCCCAACCGCAATCACCGCAACTTGGTTGCCTGTGGCCGCACTCCTCATGAGCATCACATCTCTTCTATTCTCGCAAAAGACAGTCAGGGTTCCTGGCTCATTGATGGCCTGTGGATTGACGGTGTAGTATGCGCCAGGGATCTTCTTTACACCAATGACTGTTCCTGTGATGGGTGAATGCCAGCGATGATAGTCCTGAGGTGCAAGTCGTGCGATGACAATGCTGCCGCCGTCGAAGTATTGTGCCACTTTGGCGTCGTTGAAAAGCCTCTCGAGTGTGAATCCGGTCCCCTTGATCCAGTATTTGGTCGCGAGATCGATGGTCGGGAACGCGGTTAAACGACAGTCTGCGGGAGACGAGGTGACGAGATTGTTGTTTGGTTCTATCACGACCTCAAGGCGTAGAATGACTAAAATATTGTACGCCCAACTCGTAAG